>JAWNNH010000380.1:0-600000 GCA_035043045.1 Hirtodrosophila alboralis | reverse complement strand
ACACACACACACACACACACACACCTTGTTAGTCAGACCGCAATGACACACTTATTAATAATTCATTTTGTGCTAATAGAATGTTCGGATTTCAAGGTAAAACAAGCTTATACGAATCGTGAACAAGTTCGAACCCAAATAAACCGAATAAATCACAAATACAACAGACACAACACGCTCTTAGGTCTTAGCTCTTAGCATAATTAGTTGATATTCAATAATTAAGCAAAATCGAGCCCCAACAAAACTCGATTGTCAAACCAGCTTACATATATGGTAAATGGATTACGACAACAGCTCAAGACCCTCAATAACCTCACTCTCACATTGCTCTGTTACCTCTTGTTACCTGGGCGCGAGCAGCTTGAACTTGATTGATTACCTGCATCGGGGGCAAAGGCATTCATATTGAGGCCAGTTTACAAGACAAGTCATCGATTAGATGTCATCTGCTGGATACATTTGTATCTAGGTGGGTTTAAAGGTTATAACAATTCCAAGTCGAAGGAGCTGCCCCCCGACTTTGTTTTGATTATGCAAAGTCCTAATTACGAGCTTAATTTGTTAAGCGCACTCAGAAACGATGTAAATTTAATTAGCTCATTATTCTATAAATGTTTATGGCATAGTTGAAATGAATTTCAAGCGGAAATACGGCCAGTCATAAAACTGCCACTCGCCTCCTTGTAGCTTGTATAAATGTGCTTTATATTTTGTAAGCTGCTTTTTATTTGAATGCTGCGAGCTGCCTCCTAAGTGGTAAATAAGTTGAGCATTAACCATGGACTATATTAGTAGGCTTTCAACTTCCTATCAAATTAATTTTTATACGGACATTCAGAGATTTACCTTCAGCATTTGCTTGACAAACTTCAATATTCAATGGAAACTTTAGTACTTTACGCTCGATGGCTCTGCCAAAAAACCCGAGAGAGCAGCAACCAATCAAATGAAAAGCATTAAAGGATGCGACATATATCTGAAAGCGCCTGCACAATGCGGGCAGCTGCAGGACACAATAGAATCCAATGCCAGATTCCAAAATGACAAAATGACAAAATGGGGATGCAGCCCAGCAGATAAGCCAGCATTAGCTTGGCAAAAGTCACCAAAATAAATGGAAATTAAAAGTTGGCAATCACGACGAAAGCTGCAACAATTTCCTCCATTCTCCTTCCTTCCTAGTCCAATATCCAAGCTATGCATATCAAATTGAAATTGAAGGACAGCAGCGCCCAAAAATTTGCTAAGCAAATAACAATAAGAATGCTTATAAAAGCGTGCCAGTTAAAGCAGATTGAATAATATATTATATGATATGAGGCACGCTTCAAATTCATATCTATATCTATATATGAATATGCTGACTCTATGCTCAAAAGACAGCCTGACACACTGTCTGATCTGTCTGGCAGAGTGGAGACCCAGAGCACATATGTTTAGCATAATAACTGGGAGTACGTGCAAACAATGTCGGGACGAGATGCGATGTTAACATGACATCATCGTGCAATAAGCGGGCAAAGTCTAATGAATAAAAATGAATTTAAAATGAAAACAAAAGCAAACAGTTATATTTTGGGTGCCGAAGATTAAATTCCCTCTCAGAAATCTAATCTAAGTCTGAACAGACAGTAAAAATAACATTTACAACAGTTCCTATGGCAGCTAAGTACATATAACATAATGATATTGTCGTTAACTGAGAAATAAGTTGGCATAGAAACAAATAGAACTCTCTATTAGAAAAATATATATGCTTTATAGAATAAGAATTGCTTCTTGCAATGCATTACGCAGCTTGCAATAAAATTATAATACCCTCGAAAAGGGTTATACCCTAACAGCTAAAGGAGACACAATAAAATATGCGGCGACATTGGCAGACAGGACGCAGCAGGCTGCCAGCCAGTCTACGCACTGACTATGATACTCGTATTTTTAGTCCAGAGTCCTGCCAGGCAGTCAGCGAAGAGGACACACAGTCATAAGCAATGGCCCGACGAGTATTCCATTTTCATATTTTTCCTGATGCTGCTGCTATAGCTGTTGCTGCAGGCAAAGTCTTGATAATCCTTTATTTAAATATTGTTTGCTTTTTATTTGTCGTTGTTATTATGCTTGTAGATATTTTGCATAAATAACTAGACATGGCAAAAACTGTTGGCTCTCTCTCCTCCTGTCATACACACACAATCAAATCAAGACAACAATCTCTGCAGCAAACACAAGCAAAGCAAAAAGTGCTACATGCTTGCTTTCTTTTTACAGTACTCTAATTTAAATATTTGCCATAAGATGTTTAGACAGCCAAGTTGGTTTTTTGACTTTATGAGCATTGGCTGTGTACCCTATAAGTAATAATATAACGCACATTGCGCATACGCCTCTTGGCCCACTCATTAGCAATTACATGATACACGGCCCAGTGCCCCTGTTTCCCTATGGGAAGAGCCTAGCATGCCAGTAAAATTTTGTGTCAACGTCCAGACAGTACCTTCAACAAACAGCCACAAAACAATTCACAGAGGTAGCTCTACCCGACCCAGAGGCGTCACCATATTTAGCATGTCAACGTAAACCCTCAAGGTGCTGAAACGCTTTTGTGCAGAGCCGTTACCCATTTCACATTTCAATAAAAGCTTTCTAAATGTCCTCGTTGAATGCCTGGTAACCAAGCGTTGACATAGCCAGGCATCTTGTCAGCCAGCCAACCAACCACGCCCAGGACATGTCCACTCCTCTACTCTGCTGTGCGTGCGCGCTTTCAAATAACCTAACCTCTAGACTCAAATATCAAATTCACATTAATTTTGACATCGAAGCGGAAATATATTTAATTGCTTTCTTGCCACAGCGTTGCCTTGTCATATAGCCCCCATCCCAACACCCCTCACACACATGTCCTCTCACTTGGATGATTTCCTCATTCGTCCTATTGCCTTGACTGTGACCGCCGTTGTCTCACGTAGTCGCCGCCGCCACGACGACTTTTGCCATTAGCGATCTGTCCCCAAGGCATACACAAATATTTGGCTTTTCCTAGCAATTTTCCCGTGTTTTCATTTTGTCATTTCATTAAGAAACCGTGCCTGTAAACGTGTAAGTCGTCTGCATATTCAAACTCCCCCTAAATAGCGCTTATTCGGGCGGCTGTGTTTGCGTAAAGTTGTCATAATCGCGTTTGCCTTGTTTATGGCACGTTTCGACCAAAATAATTAAACATCCAAATAAACGTTGCTGATTTTCATTAACTCGAAGCAAACTAAATGTAATGCCAACATTTAATAATAGTAAATTGAATATATGTATTATACGAAACTTATTTCATGAAAATTGTGATCAATTTAATAATATTAAATGAAATTCCGAATTAGAAATTCAGGTATTATCATAGCTTAGAAAATGGCTTGAAATTCCACATGCTTACATTTTAATTATTATCAAATTAAATCATAAAAGACTTTGCTTAGGTTAATAGTAATAATTACACATCAAGTTCTTTAAAGTATGCTAATACGCATTCAGTTATAAATTAAATTAATTAGTAAATTACTTGTGACGAAAATTCAGCAGCTCTTAAATTACTTACTGATGTCTATTGTATGATAAATATAAGCAATAATTCTGTCAGCTTAGTATTTTAGTAAACATAATTAAGGCTAGATTAATTAGGTAAAACTGCTGTTATGGTTTCTTTTCTTTTTCGACGTACTACTTATATATAGTTCTGCCATCAAAGCCTGACTATATATCTCCACTTAACCAGATCTAACTGACTGTTATGATTTCTTTAAAAATTACATTCAAAATATTCATTGGAAATATATAATTATAATAATTATATCCTGTAAATGAACAGGCAAATTGCGATAATTCACAAAAAATGCTGCCTAATTTTAACAATAATACATTGCTGCGGTAATACTCCATAAAAGCTAAGTTTGATCTATCGTTATCCTTAATAGAGTCCAATTTTTTTAATACGCAATAATTGTGATATATTATTCCATAACAGCACATTTCATCCTCATTATTATTCCATTACGATGTTAAGCATAAAATCTTCCTGGCAATGAAAATAAATGATAACTAACGATATGCTAAACTTTCTGCTAGCTCGTATCTGTCAAACAAAAATACTTATTTATGTTATGTTAAATGTAAATGCCGTGAAACTGGCGAAATGTGAAATTTTTGTGGCTTTGACAAGCCGCTAACTTTATGTTTGCTGTTGGCCGTAAACTAACAAATGTCAAACTTTTAAATCTCTCGTAAATATGCAAACGGATGGGAGCAGAAGCCGAGGTGAAAGTATAAGTAAAAATAAGAATAAAAGTCACATCTCACAGGTGTCAAACTCACATGTGAAAGCTGCCAAATACTCGCCGACTGTTGACTGGCGACTCAAAGGATGAAATGTGGCAGCTGTGGCAGGTGCTCCGGCTGAAATGCACTTAAGCCCCGACAGGCAGTAAAACAGTACGGGCAAGTAGTAACTGATTTTGTATATCTGCGTAGTATCCTTTTATCCTGTAGGTCTCGTTGGTGTGTCTGTTCACTTGCTTGGCACGACTTTTATCTGCTGTTCACACGAAACTTTGTCACGGCAATGACACCTGCGCTTATCGGTCATGCATCTTACTCACACACCTGCAACATGCAACACACTCACACAGACGTAAACTAACCCTAACTGAGACACACGCGTGTTGCTTGCGATTTGGGTCAAAGTGCTAACACAACAACAAAGCAGCAGCACATTGCAGTTGCAGTTGCAGTTGCTGTTGCACTTGCCGTTGCCGTTGCCGTTGTCGCTTGGGATGTACCGCGTGCCTCACTTCTGGTCTCTTTTGGCTTCCTTCCGTTTCCGGTGTTGGGTTCGTTTTCGTTTTCGCTTTCACTTTTTTGTCGCTGCCAACTTTTTAGTTGCTTTCACAGTTGCTGCGACAATTTGCTGTTGAGCAGCAGCGGCAACATTTAAAGCTGATGCTGAGGCTGTGTGTGGCAGGATGCACGCATATAGACATAGACATTCGCTGCGAATTTGGGCGCGTTGGCGTATTTTCCGCCTTGTTGCTGCCTTTCACTTGCACAGTATTTTTTCACGCGCACAAATGCGTTTTCAAGGATAAGCAAGGATATACGCCATACACATACACGCACACGCACACGCACGTCGCGCTTTGTTTTGAACTTGGAGCATGAACTTTTGGCGGCTCTATTCCTCAGATCTCTTTTCAAAAATAATTTCAAACGCGCACTGACTATTTGCCGGCGGCAAGGGCTGTTGTAATTGTTGTTGCAAGTACTTCACTTGTTTCAATTGTTGCTGTTGAAATTGTTGTTATTGTTGCTACAATTGTTGTTGTTGTTGTTGCTGTTGTGCTAATGGGAACCGTGTTAGCATAGGACGACGTCGCTTCCGTAGCGTGTACAGCTTTCAACGAGTATACGAAGTTAACTGAAAAGGACACTGGCGTTGGGTCCACTATGCGACGGCACTAGGATAACGAAGATTTTGACGACGCCGACGGTGCACGCCCGTGAGTCGAGCTAGAAAGCGCCAAGCTTCGTGTCTGTCTGACAGCTGGAAGCGAGCGACCACCAAACCTGCGCACTGCTCACTTTAACTCTCTCTGCAGAGAGTGAGACAGAGAGAGAGAGTTGAAGAGATGAAAGCTTTGCAAGCTTAACAGGTCAGTTACACGCCGTTTCGATATGATTTCGTTTTCACTTGACAGCTGATGCGCCCCAAAGTAGGCAACAACTTCCAGTGCGCATACAATTGAACTCTTCCAGTTCTCTTGGTCTCTCTTGGGCTCTCTTGATGGGCGCTCTTTGGCTTTCGACTGGCGCATTCAAATACGCTTCGCTGTAAGACGCTCAGCATTTCAAATTGCGTTTACTTTGCTAATGTCACGTGCTTATTGCGTTACCCATTTAATTAAGCCAACCAGGCAGACAGCCTGACGACTGCAGGAGCTGCGGGCCCAGCTGGAGCAACAGGACCCCAACAGTTGTCCACACAGTTAAGGAAGGACATTAATGACAGATTTCGATCCCAACCGCAATGGGGGGCACCGGTATCAGAAACTGTGACACGGACAGAAAATCAGTGCTCAAAAGAAATTGATCCTATAATGCTGCAGGCAGTCGAGTAGAGGCACGCAGCAGCGGAAGACATGATGAAGGGACGAAAGGGCGTAGGGACATTGCCACAACTAGCAGCTAAACTTTTGCGGTGACCAAACCCAAACGTGAAGTAAACTTGAACCGCAGCCCTCACAGCCCACAAAGCTGACAACGACAACGACAACTATCGCTCGGCAACATCCGGCTACGTGCGATGTACTGGGCCAACGGATGGTGGACGGTGCTGCGGTGGTGCGGTGTTGCGGTAGGAAGGGGGCAGCGACAACAGAAATGGAAACTAAGAAGATTGCAACCACTGAGAGGTGCAGCGGGGTTGAGCGGTGGACAAAACGTTTGCCCACATGCCGCTTGTCGTTTTCCATTAGTGTGGCGACCAACCTCAATGATTTCTTACTTACAGCGCGCAATTTGTAAGTTTGAGTATGCGCGCAGGATGCGGCACATCATCCACACACACACACACATACACACATACACACGGATACTCATAGAGCCGCATAATCGCAGTCGTATTGGTTTTCGAATGCTTTCGAGTGTCGTGCAGGCATCGCCAGCCAAGTTGGCCAATGCGTTTTGAGTGAGGTCGCGTCCTGCGTGCGTGCTTCTGTCTGTGTTTGTGTATCTACATGTAAGAGTGTATGTGTATATAAGTGTGTGTGAGTGTGAGGGGGTAAAAACTTCAGGAAATTGCTTTTGCATGAGCGCTTTGGTGGCAGGAGACGACAACGAAGGCGGTACAGCGAAATAGTCGTAAAAAGGAAGCTGAGGCGATTGCAAAAGAATTGGGCAAAGACGCAAAATTTATTATAAACTTGGTTCACTGATCGTTCCACCTCAGCATATCGAACATGGTAAAAGAGGGACTACAGAGGGAACAGATAGGGGGAATATTATGTATACCGGCGGAAATGATAATGGACCTGCAATTTGCCAGTCACTCAAATGCATTTTCATTTGATTTTATTGAAATTTAATCAATGCTGCTGTTCAATAAATAATGCAAACGCACAATCAAACACAAATAAATTCACAGATACAAATCACACCAACACACACACACACACACAGACACAAATACATACACTTTCAATGAAAGATACTGAGCTGGCACAGCTTTTGGTTTTTGTTGGCGATTGCTGCTCGCATGTTTGCCAGCTATTCAGTCAACGGTCAATATGCTGGAATCGCATTTATACACTTTGACCTCGTTTAACTTTTGTCGTCAGCCACGTTCGAAATGATTTCGTGTCTGCCACGCGGCGGCCCGTCTATCCAGCCTTCCACCCCCGCCGTATCACCCAAAAACCCTAGGCCCCCATTCGACACTATCAGTGTAATGTTTTGTTGTAACTGAATGTAGTTTTTCTTTTCAATTGAAAAATGTTGCCTACTTTTTGCAACAACTACATACAACTGCGAGCACAACAGAAATACTGAAAGCAATTGTGTATAAACGTGTTAGTGGACAGGAAACAAACTGTCAACCCTTAAGCAAGCCGGGGCGGACTGTCTCCATGTAAACTGTATTGTACCCAGGTGTATGTCCTGCGAACTGAGCAAACACTTGTGTGATAATTGAAATAAATGAACAAGTCTGATGGAAAGTGGTCTGCTGACTGAAATTAACTCAAAATACAATTTAAAACATTTTGATTCAGTTTCCATTTCATTAGCCAACAACTGCATAGGGCTTAAGTATATTTTAATATATTATTAATTACTTTAAAATGTGAACCATTACAATGCTTTGTGACATGACCGATTGTCAAAATAATATGAAGAAAAATTAAAAAAATTATCTATTTTGTGTGGATCAATAAAAAGGGGAAATATAAAATGCTTTAAAAAAACACATATTATAGATATAAAGGGTATATTTTGGCCGATCACTCTCGTTGTTATAAGTATTGCTAGTGTACCTACAATGTGGAGGGCAACATGCAATCAAAATGACATGCCTTATAAATGCACACAACCATCAAACTAATCTAAATAGTTTGCAAATATAGAAGCAGTTAAATATTTCATGTAAGTTAAAAATATTTTGAAATTTGTTTAGTGAGTAATGATGCAAAAGCTATCATTAAATATGTTTACTTTTACAAAATAGACAATTACTTAATATGATTTATTGTTTAATGCAATGGATTTACCTTTTCTCTCTCACCTTCTCTTCATCTCTATCTATCTCGCTCTCGCTCTGTTCTGGCTTAGTTCAACAAGCAAAATTTTATCGACAGGTTGAGCATTTACATATGTACGAGTATATATGGACATGTTGCCCGCATAATGTAGGTCTATTAAATCAATTTTGGTTGATGCTCTTTTATACTATTTTCACTTGCTGTCAGACAGTTAAAGCCTACTGATTGACTGACTGACTGCCTGACTGATTGAGTGACTGACTGGCTGGCAGCCTGATTGGCAACATAAACATGAACCAGGGGCCTGAGCTAACTTCAACTCCTGCTAAGCACGCAATATTTGCACAGCAGTCAGCAGGCTGGTTCAGGACAATCAGTGCCAAGCCGAGGTGTCCTTTATAAAGTACAAATGTACGAGTACTCATATCACTCTCTCTATGTTTAACTGTGTGTGTGTGTGTATTTAATAACTTATCAAATCGTTTTGAAATGAAAATGCGAGCTGCTGTGTAAATATTGACAGTGCAAAACAAATTACCTGATTACATTTGGGTCAAGCCATTTTTGGCACCACAGCAACACTAAATGTTGATGTTATTATTATTTGTTTGTGTATCAAAGGGAATAAACACACACCAACACACACCAACACACAAATACACACGCATACGTACACTCGCGGGTCACACAGACGCAAATTAATTAAAAGTTTGTGTGTTGTCTAGCATTATGTTTGCCATGTGTGTAGATTTTTTATATATGAATGTGTGTGTGTGTGTGTGTGTGTGTGTGTGTGTGTGTGTGTGTGCTTGTGTGTATTTTTATTTTTATTTATATAGATATATGTGCTTGTATGTAAGTGTACGACCTTGTAGCAAAGTTAACAATTTGGGGCACTCGCTGTCGCAATGTTTACAAATAATAATGGCATTTATGACCCTGGTCTAAACTCACACACACACATTCTCTATCTACATATGTATGTACATATGTAGTTGTGTGTGTAGGTTTATGTGTACTTCAGGGTCGCTTGTTGCTTTAGGGAATTTTGTTCATCATTTTATTTGCGGCACTTAGAGAGCAGCGGCTCACCAAGTGCATTTATATTTTGTTTTTATTTATTTTTTGCCGTTTAGACGAAAAAAATATATAATTTAATTTAATGCTTGGCTGGGAAATTGTTCTAAGCATTTTATGCAATGTATTATGTAACATTCTATTTTAATCTTTTTATACTGTGTGCCTTTAGAAACGAACAGAGTATTTGGGCTTATGCAATATCCATAATGTGAAATGATGCAATATCTAAGGTTTTTTTCCTGATTTTCTGTAAGTGTACAATAAAGAAACTTGCAAATCTGTATAATTAAAGTTAAAAAAAATATACTAATTTTTAAAAATATATGGAGGCTATGACTATACTTTCAACAGAGTATATTGCAGTCGAGAGCGTCTAACTGCAATATTCTGACAGGTGTTTTTATTGTTAATTTTTTAACTGGGTTTTAGCATATTTTACTTGCACGCTCATTATGTTGAATAATTTGCTGCAATTAAAATTTTTTTTTACCTTACTTGTTTTTTTTTTTTTTTAATTTTATAGAAGCGATTCTTTAAGACTTCACACACCCGTTACTTAGTTAGAGCAATAGAAAGATACTTATTTTTAAAGATATATTGGAACTATGACTATACTGACAACAGAGTATATTGCAGTCGAGTTCAGTCGCGTTCAGCTTCAATTTTCTGACCTAAAGCAGTCTTTTAGCATATTTCAGTTGCACGCTCATGATTTTGAATAATTTGCTGCAGCAGCAGAACTTTAAGCACCCACATACCAAAAACATCATGAGGATGGAAAGAATGAGCTATTTCTACTTGCTGGTACGTACTTATTCTGTATATATATGCAAATGCACCTTACTTGTTATCTTTATAAAAATGCAAGCTTTTAGCAACTGCTTAAAGCAGCTTAAAAATGTAGGTAATTTTTTACGAATTATTTAAAAAATAGATTTTTGTCAACTTAAAATTATGCGAGTATAGAAGATCTGATGGTAATGGATAACAAATTGTTTGAATATGTCATATCCCTAGTAAATATTCACCAAGGGTGGTTCAGTCGGAGAAGCTTCAGACTTAGTCTAAGTCCCACTGCCAGCGGCAGGATGAGACCCAGAAGATGTTAACTCCATTAATTTGCAACATATCAAAAACAGATTGACACCCGTGTGTGTTGGGCTCTCTGGAAGATACGAGCTTCATACACTGACATCCTTTTGGAGGCTGCGTCCTGTGCGTTCATGTGTGAGCCTGTCGTCAGGTGTTTGCCGAGCTGCGAGTGAGGAGCTGCCCCGAATTGTGTGTAAGCAACTGCAAACATGTTCGCACAGCTGCGCAGTGTGGCATTAATTTCCGTTAATTAAAATAAATACGTCAAGCGATAATAAATGACTCGCTGATGATATTAAATGCACGCAGGACGCAGAATCCAGAGTGGGCTATAGGATATAGGACGTAGAACGTAGAACGTAGGTAGTAGTAGCATAAAAGATAAAAAGACACGCGCCAACTGCAATTAGGTGAAAGCAGAAAACAGGCGACAGATGTAAACTGGAGGATCTACTCCTCCTCCTTCTGTACATTTGTCAGAAGCTATTTGCGCTACATTAAATGGTTTAATTGATTCGCCTCGACCCCAACCAGGCTCGACCAGACACCGACAAGCACCAAGGGACCACAATGGTCAGTTGACCATTGCAGAGGCATCTTAGTTTATTACATTGCATAAATTCTGTTCAAATTCTATAACACGTCAGCACGTAAGCTCCGCTGTCAGGCACAATATGTACGAACCTTACACCTTAGCTGTGGTAGAGTGTGTGTGTGTGTGTATGTGTGTGTGTGTGTGAGTGTGCGTACAGGTGTGAGCAAATAACTGAAGCAAAACACAAATATGTTGCCCGAAATGGCAGCAGCTTCAAGTTGAGCATATGTTTACCTGAAATAGAATGGGAAGGAACTGAAGTGTGAGCTGTACAATGGCAAACAAAAGATTATCCTTGCCCTTGCTTCACGCGCTGCTCTGGTCACAACACACTTTCTTTTTGTATACACACACAACACACACACACACACGCCTATTCGTAGCCAGCCAGCTGGTTGCTGTTGCTTTTGCTTCTATTGAAACGTTGAAGTAATGAAAAAAAATGTCAACTTGTATACAGAGACAGCAGGAGCAGAAGCAGAAGCAGGAGCAGGATCAACAGCAGCCGGCACAGCAGCACTAGAGGTACCGAGAACAACAAAAGCGACAACGACAGCGACAACAAAACATGTGTCAAACGCCAGACATTCTGAGGAATATTAATAACACTCTGCGAACATATTTTTCATTAAAGCTGCACAGAAATGTCAAGCAGCAGATACAAAGATACAAGATACACATACACAAACAACACACATAACAACATAACACAACACATGCCACTCACTGAGTAGCTTTAAAACTGATTATGCAAAATGTGTTCGTTATCAGGCAGCAAATTTATTAAATGCAGTTTGAATAGTCGGTGTCCTGTGTGCCGAAGCTTGCGCTCTAAAGTTCAACTTGAAAGCGATTAGTGACCGTTTTATTATGCTGCTTTGTTATAAGTATTCCCCAAAGGACAGCCTTGAATATTATATGCCTGCTAATGATATCAGCCTGGGGCGGTTCCCCCAACAGGCCCAAAGAGACGACTTAAATTGAAAACTTACGTGTATTTGCCGCAATTCAGATACATGTTCTAATATCTCACAGTCGGCGCACACTGCGTATGAATAATATTGTTACCCAGCGTTATTTGGTGAATTTTCCCCTTCGTTTCTAAGAGTAAATCATTAATGCAGTCCAGACCTGCATTATTTAAGTTATTTTAAATTACAATCACTTGTAAATTCGCTTGAACTCGCTCTGTTAATTTTTCACAACAGCGAAAAATTCTCAGTTGCAAGTGCTCCAAACTTGATGAAAACTTTTACATGCAATTGAAAACTTAAGCAAGGCAAATATTACAAATTTTGGTTTTGCCTTAGCTTAATGATTTATTACCATTGGCTAGTTGCAAATTAAGCTCATAAGCTCCACCTCATAAAATATATTGCCTGGGATTTGAATATAGTTAAATAAAACTATAATAATTTTTAAGCCGTATGTATCTTAAAATTTATTTTACAAAGCAACGAAAACTATTTGTTATTAAAGAATTTTGCACTATGAATTTTTTTTCGAGTTCCATTACCATCAATTAAGCTTTATAATGAACAAAAGATATTTATGTGTATAGGCAAAGTGCTAAAATCTAATTAATCATGCGAAAAGACTTTCTTACCAAGTTGAATCTTCTAATATTTGCTTCAATTGTGTAAAGTAAATTTTAAAATATCATTATTATGTACAGTAAAGTGTGAAGAGTATAAATTTTTCTTCTCATTTGCGTTGGATCGATATTGACTCTCTTTTAATTTAATCGGTATCTCTCGATAGTTTTTCAGCTATGTTCATTTGTTTTACCAGAGTAAACACTGAGAATGAAAATTTTAGGGCCTGCAATATTTTAGAATGTTAGAAAATACATTGCTTACAATAATAAAAATAATTATAAAAATAACATTCTAATAATTTAAAGGGGATAATTACTTACATTAATGTTAGTGGCCACAGATATGGGGAACATATTGCCAGCCATAAAAATAATTGGCTTCTGTAGATTTTGCAAGAACTGGAGAACATTTTTCTTATACCGCTGATCTTGGTTTATCCAGTTCGACTCAAAGAGGGCATCCGCCAGCTTGCAACAGTCATCCTGCAGATAACTGCAGAGTATACAAAAGGGAGTTGTATCCAGCAGACAAGCTGACATTAAAGCAAGGGACCCAAAGGTAGAGCCCAGATCAGCAAAAAAAAAAATGTTGATGATGATAATGCCCAAGACGATTCCCACAACTAAAAGCTGCACAAAAATTGAGCCCGAAATCATTGGACGCAAAGAATCACAGTAGCTGCAAGTCACAGAAAGTGGATAATTAAAAAAACTGCTTCAATTATTATGTAAAACAAATGCGCACCGTAGTATGACTTTGTGATCCTGTATGCATTCGATGAGCTTTTCGTAGCGCTCACCTGGATCCTCCTCTGGATTGCTGCCCAGCTTCCGCAAACGATTCCCAAAAATGGCCATGTGAGCTCTTAGTGGCAAAATAAAATTCAAAGGATAACAATCTACGCAGACATCACTATAACATGCACCTGACATGGCAAAAAACTCCAGACTAAACTGTAGAAAAAACTGCCAATTGCCGGCTCGCCAATCCAAGCCCGGATAATATGACTGATACGGAGGACTGCCATTGGCCAGGGCGCTCCCAAATGTAAAGAAATCATAGCAGAAGTAGACGGTCATGTAGAAAAATAAGATGACATTGCTTTGAGATACAGCTCGATGGATTTTTGAACGCTCGCTGGGCTGAGTTATCCGCTTGTCCATCTCATCAAGTAGCTGGGTGGCCATGTCAAAGCGCTTGACCAGCACCCAGACGATGATTACTTTGGTGGAGCAGACCCAGACATTGAAGGCTACCTGTACCGAAGTAAGAAACTCACCCGGAGAAAATTCTGAGAGGTTTCGGACATAGCCTATCATGAAGCCAAAAGGCTGATAGAATACTACGATCAGATTATACGTGAATGACCACAAGCAGTAGAGCCAAAAGTATCTCTTAGGCGGTGTTCGGATGCCCATGTAAAACACACAATGTAGCAGATAGAGCATTGCATTCCGGGACTTAACTGGAGCACTATCCGGTTCCCTGAACATGCTCGGAAAGTATTTACGCAGCACCATCTTGCAGCAGGAACTTTCAACTAGAATTTGCACATGTCCTTGCCAATCTGTTCCTTTTATATGCTAGTGAGAATCGCCAAAATGACGTTATTATAAACTCATCAATGTTGGCATTATGCAAAATTCATGACGGGCGTGTTAAGCTAACAGAACTCTTAATCCTTTTCACCAAGGACACTAAAAACTAAGGAATTGCCTGCACCTTAAGCAACTTCGCTAATAGTTCAGTCACGTAACACTTAGGGAAGTGAGAAAGTCCACAGTTGTCTGTAAATAATTGATGTATCGCCATTACCAGTTTGCGGATGTAATCAGAATTCAATTTTTAGTAACTATCTTTTTCAATTAGTATGAGCATTTAACTATTATGCAGCTGTTATTGCAATTAAATATTTCATAAAATCAAAATCAAACGCGTTTGAAAAGTGGAAAATTAAACAATGAATGCCAATTAGTTAATAAAGTACAAATAATTCGTATTTACCTTTAACAGACAAAAAAAAGCAGATCGCATTCTTTCGTTTGGTAAAAATATTTAATTATCCGAACAATTAATATACATTTGGGAATTTTTACAAGCTCTAATTTTAATTATATTCGAATGTCATTGCCAGATACTTACTACTTAAAAAAATGCATTAAATTATTTAAATAAATTATAAAAATGTACATCTTGAAATTAATTACCGCATACGCTAAGGGCGCAAATTCACAAATTATATTTAAATTACGTCAATCAATTAATTGCAATTCTCTACATTTTATTAAGATTTAATTTTCAGTTGTTAAAATTATCATTTTACATTTTAAGCTTTATTATTACTAGCGAATCAAACAGTGCTTACAAAGTTAGTTGTTCTCCCTTGTTTCCTGTTCACTCTGAGTATTATAAATATAACCAACTCGCAGTTTATATTAGTACAGGTGTAGCCGCTTCACTGAGCACAGGACTTGATAGACCCTCCCCATTTAAAGACACAACTCGCATTGCCATTTGTGGAACGGACTCAGCTGCAGTTTGTTTATTTAATTACCAAACTGTGACAGATTTTAACCAGTAGAGTAAGGTGTCAAACTTGAGTGAAAAACTTTTTAATTAAGCATTTTAAATTGTGAGACCTCAATTCAAGTCAGTAACATTTTAATATCATTAGCTCTGACACTATTTTCAAGTGTTCAGCAAATTGTAAGCTATTTTTTACAAACTCTACACAATACACTACATTGTCGGACCTCTACTTCCGTCAAAAACTTCAGGGAAATACATTAGGTGTTGGTGCGAGAACAACGCAAGTCATTGCGGAGAAATTATGTCATTATGAAATATTTACATTAAAAGCATTTAGGACACAGTAATTAATACCGTATAGTTATGTTTTTTGCATCTCAAGTTAAGAAATTAACTTGTAAGAATTAAACTAATGCATTGCGAACAGCGTTCTTTTCATGGTTGTTTCTATAGAAGCCAGCCAGAGAGACTTCATACACCCCTAAAATGGTAAATTGATTTCGCATTTTAATCTAAAATAGAACTTCAATATGTTATCATAAATTTATTACTATATAACATGTTTATGAAATATATAATTGAAAGCTGGAAAGCACATTCGAATAATTACGCAAAAATTGAGAATTTTGCGTTTATTCCTATACGTAGTTGGTTACAGGGTATCATGTTGAAAAACACCCGCATATGCAGCATTTACACTCGGGTTTAATTTCACTTATTTTGAGGTTGGGCACGAGCAATCAACATCAAGCTGGATGTCTGAAGTACAAATATTTAATTTCAGTTGACTGTTATTCTAGATGTGGCTGTTTTTTGCCGCAGTGCGTGGAGAAGGCCGACGCGTCGCAACAGGTGCCACATTTTATTGCCAAAAGCAAACTCATTTACACTTGAAACCTCAGCAACAAGTCGGAAGCGGCGGAAGCAGCCAAAGGACACCAACACCAAGGCCAACACTAACACCGACACCCGACACAAGCAGCTAGCCAAGTGTTGATCTTAGCCACCCAAATTGGTTTAAATCAACAGTTGGCTATGGGGCCAACTTCAAAACGGCAGCTGTTTTCCAGCATTCAACTTCAAAGTAAATAAACATTGAATCGCATTTCTGTAGACTGCTCTGATACCAGGAGCAGTCAGGAATAGAAATGACCAAGCTGCTGGGCTGGTGCCACATATCCCCATACTTTGTGGTGGAGATCAATGTAGTATTGATGGCAGTGGGTTTTATCTTTATGCTGGACCTGTACAATCACATTACATTGAAAAATTCGACGCTGTCCGAAGCCAACCTGGGCATTTTTGAGGTGGGCCTGCATACTCGGGTCACCTGGATGCGAGGATTTAGCCTTATCGGCTATATATTAAACGGCGTTCTGGGCATACGCATGTCCAGGCGGCCAACTATCTTAAAGTTTGCCAGCTACATTCTATGGAGTTTAATAATTTTGATCCTAATGTTTGCCATTGGTGTCTCGCGGTTCATGTATGGAGGTAGCTTTATGTACTATTCGGACCTTCTGCTCAACGACATATGGATGAAGAACTGTATTGATAAGCTGGAGGCACGTTTTGATTGCTGCGGCAAGGTCGGCGCCATTGATTACATATTGGCGAATCGCTCATGGTCGAAGACTTCCTGCTGTGAATTGCCGGATTGCAGTGGCTGTCAGCATTTGTTCCACGATTATCTACATAGTATTGAGATGGAAATTGCACGTGACAATATAATATTGTTTGTGTTCTTGTTAATTGCATTGATATTAATGATTTTTTACTATAAGGATGTGGAACTAGACGAAGATCCTTACCAGTCCGAGTCATCCGAGGATGAGGGAGAAGAGCTAACGGCTTCAAGAGCCATAAATATAGCAAGTAAAGGAAAAGATACGCGTAATAAACTCTGATCCGCAACTAAATAAAAGTATCTGTCTGTATTGCTTATCCTGACGTTCTGCCGACCTGTCGTCCTGCCATCCAGCCATCCAGCCAGCTTACTAGACATGGCGGCTATTAGTAGCTTTATTAACGACCCTTGGCGTGCTTTGGCCAATTGAACTTTAATTCAATGTTGATGCCACGCCTCTGAACTGGTATAGGTGGCATAGGTGTGGGTGTGGGTGTGCGTGTGTGCCTGCTTGTTGCGCCTCATTAATTGAACTTGGGGCCAAGCTGGTTGGCACGGCAACGTAGCCGCATCTAATGGCCGCACTTAATTAGCTTTCAAAATAAAATGCCCTCAAAATATATTTTAATGGCTTCGATTTCATCGTTAACTGACTGTGAGTGGATTGAGTCAGAGCTTGCACTAAACAAACGATTATGGTTTTCTGGGACTTTGCTAGATTTATTTACGAGTATCCTTTAAGTTCAGCCCTCTGTCTCGCTCTCTGTCTCGCTCTCTGTCTCTCTTTGTCTGGCCGCTGTCGCACCACAGTGCGTATGATGATTAATGTGCTGCAATGCAGCTCAACAAAACAGTAAACGCTTCATTTGACACGGCCATTAGGAACTTTAATAGACTTGTTATGGTATAAACACTCCAACTTTTAAATGCCATCACATCTGAGTCAGCCAGTGAACTGGCTAAAGTACGAGCATGTACCGGTACCATAAAAATACAAGTACGAGTATTTTCATAAAATGAAATTTTCATGAACTCTTCTGTGCCTGCCAGTCTCTCTTTAAGGGAAATAGTTTTTGCAACTTGCTTTGTCATTTCGCTCGCTGCTACTACGGCCTCAAATTGTGGTGGTTGGTTTCGATGGCGGGGTAATGGGGTGGTGCATCCGCAGCGGTTTGTCTAAAGGAAGTGCCGCCAAAAAAATAAACAGCCAAAAGGATGCGAAATGTAACGGAAGTGCGCGAAATTTTTGCACATTTTTGCAAGCGTCTCCATCTACTTACTTTGTTATGATTGTTACTATTGTTGTTGTTGTTGTTGTTGGTATGTCTGTGCGGGTGGCTTGTGGGCTGGCGCAACTTTATGACATTTTAATGATGTCGACATTTATGACAGTTGGCTTGAAGAGTTCGCAATGCTTTGACAGTTGGCCTTTTGGTAACTGAGCGCACCAAAATGCACTCATAAAATAGACTGGAGCTCTGCCGCAAATTGAAAGCGAACATAAATCGAACTATTTGACTGTGACATCTGCAGCAGCTAAAAGTTTAATAACTAAATCCAATGCATAACCAGTCAGAAATATCTATTTTAAATATACATACACTGATTTTAGCATCAAACTTTGCAGTAAAAATAAATTTTGCACACTTTGTGAATCACACTCATGCACACGGGCACGGGCACGGATATGGACACGAGACACGGGACACGGGACACATTGATTTGTTGTTCCCGGTGTGGTTGCTTACCTCTTTGCTTACCTGGGAAAGGACCAGAGCCTGAAGCATGCCAGATTGCGATGGATTTGCTGGCAAATATTGTGACATAAATCAATCACCCAACGCTCAAACAGCATGAAAAGCTGACATTTATTAAAATTCGTGTAAATTTGTGTAGCAATGTGTCCACAAATTTTATGACTCTCTTTGAAATTTCTGTTTCCACGAACTTTGAGCCAGCATAGCCAGCATATGAAAATGTTGGGATTTAATTAAATATTGCCATCGCTGACAGCGGTAAGCTACAGACACCCACATAAAATATTTCATTTAAAAAATCATTTTGACATGTTAAATAAAACAGTTTCGTAAAAGTAGAAGCTTACATGTGATATCCTTTACGGCAACTTAAATAACAACTTTTTGCGGCTCTCCTGCATAATTTCAAGGTCAGTCTGTAAGGACCCACTGCTGTCCTTGACAACTGCGCCAAATGACAAATGTTTGTTGCCCTGCGCATGGTTTCATTTGCCTTTAATTAAGTTTTGTCACGAAAATTGGACAACATGCAGCATTGACACACAGACGACAAAGTTTCGCTGGCTTTTGCTTTTGCATTTGCATTTCTGCCGAGCTGCGTTCTGGTTGAATTATGTACCGCATAAAGCAAAAGCAAACGTTTTTGCAGTGCCCAACAACTTGTAATAATTATTTTTATTTTGCAGTAAAATTCAACTTAATTGTGCAACTTTGCACATAAATAAAACAGCTAACAATGTGGTGTGATAAAGTAAAAAAAGGTCATCAAATGGCAACTTTTCTATGGGTGAGAATAATTTTTCTTCTTTCAGGCGGTATTATTTAGAAGGGTTCACAATAATATTATACGAAACTCTCTGCAAGGCACAGTCAAACGTTCTTAAATTTAAAAATTCAATTTAAGCTACCTTTTTTCATTTTTTTTAAACTTCATTACATTAAGCATATTAAAGTAAAGGAAAACACAGTATGTATGTTATCATCGTATACTATAAGAGGTTATCTGAAACTCTTTGCATTTAAAATAAATTCATTTGCAATTTTGTCACAGCAACTGCGAAGTACTGGAAACGTTAAGTACTTTGCCTGTTCGTTTGAGCCCAACGGAAACTGAAGCCGAGCCCAACGCGTAAAAGCAAAGTTCAACATAGCATTTTTGTTGCTTACAGTGAGGGGGAAGTGAGGGCAAAAGTCGATTAGATGATAAGATTTGCATGTGCGGCATGTCAAACGTATTAGCAGCCAAAATGAGATAGACACACACACACTCACATACATACACACAAGCATGTGTTTCCACACATCCACAGCAAAATGTATCAGGTGATTGACGTGACAGAAATTGAGCCGCCGGTTCACTTATCGATGTGTTGGTTACTTGACAGTTGAAAAGTGTACAGATCGACTGGAAATTTTGGTACCTGAAGTAAAGCCAAAACTATTATAACTCCACCTGGTTTCAACAAAACTGAATCTATGATAGGCGTAAAATATAAATAAAAACAATTCCCATTACAGAGAAAATATCTTATTATTGTTAGTTTGATTATTAAATAATACCAACTTATTATATCCTGCTATCAAAAAAAACCCTTTGCTGTTAATTTTACTTCTGTACTGTAATATTATAAGATATTTTTCATCTGACTCTTAATCGTACTTTTTGCAAGGCGTATATATAATCGATATTTTGCCTCAGTCCCTGTTATCGATGCGTGTGCTTCAACTTATGTGAAGAGTCTGAATGTTTGTTATAGAGCTTCCAATTTGACAGTAAATATAGAAAGCAAACTTCAAAGTTTCACATGTCGCAACGTTTGACTGCCTCTCACCTGAGGCGTCAACGTGTCGTATGCGCAACATTTGCATAAGCAAACGTTTAAGCGTTTTCGCTGCTCCTTTGCATTCGATGTGGCTTATGGCAGCTTTTATGTATATAATTTGCAAAGTTTGCATCAAGTTTATTTGAACCGAGACCACATAAAGTTAAATTAATGCCTGGTCTGAGGCTGCACACACACAAACACATACACACACGCACGTGTACACACACACACACACACACAAAGCCTTTGCCATTATTTTCTTGACTGAGTTTTTTTTGTCGTTTTCAATTACACTTAAACTTTAAGTGTTTACCATTTGTTGTTGTTGTTCGTTTTCTTGTTAATTTTGTTTTTGTTTTTTAAATTATCAACTTTTTGTGAAGCGCTTAATAATTTTATTAAGCACAATTTTGGCTGCTGGGATTTTTGCCACATGCTGCAAAAATTCCGTTAAGGTATTTAGCTTTGGGTTAAAGCCTCTGCTTTCCAAATTTTGTGTGTGGTTTCATACAAGGTCCTTGTTAACTGGCCGTAAAGGCCGTATTCAAAGTATAGGCCCTACTTTTCACATTCTTCAAAACGTGGCTGGCATTCAAATGGCGTATTACATTTTTCTTTGAGTTTTTTTTTTTTTTTGTTGCGACTTTTGTTCAAAAGTTTTGCATTTGTTGTGCTTCTTTTGGCCGCCTTAGTTCATATACTGGTTAATTTAGTTTTCAGACGAGCTCAGAGTTTTTGTAGCTGGTTGTCTGGCGAGTAATTTATCAACAGACGTGATAGTTTAGCATTTTTTGTGCCTTTCTGGCCAGCGGGCTAACTACTTTTTAATTTGAGCAGCATTTGGCAAAGTTCTAATCCACTTAACTCGTCTGGCTGAGGGCTAAGCCCAGCGGAACTCTAAGCTATTAGGTGCAAATCAATTTCAGCTCACTCACCCACTTAAATTGTTTGTGGTTTATGCGTTTATTTATGCCCTACCCTGCCCGGACCTGTCCTGACCTGACCAGATTCGACGAATTTGTCAGCTGCGGCTTTGCACACAAATCTCACACAAATCACAAATTGAGCACTTGATTAAACGTTGAGCATTGGACTTAAATGGCCCCAGCTCGTCATATGTGTATGCGGCTGGCATTAATTATCCACACGCCACTATAGATTCCTTGATTGATTGATGAGGCCACCGAATGAGCAACGCACCAAAGCCTGCCTACTAGGCAGAGTTATTCTTAAATTTCCACAATAACATATAAAACAATTGTTCAAATACGCTTAAAACATACATTTACAATGCCTGAAAATGCAATTGCCTGAAAAAATGTTCTTATTTATAATACGAGTATATATTATTTCTGCCAAACTCTCCCGTATGCCAAACATTTACATTGTCAGGGAATTGCCACAGAGGGGTCCTGGCACAGGTGCAGGCCTGCCCGCTGGCTGTGTTGACAACTCTGCCAAAAAAACGAGCACACCGGCGTTATAATAACGCAAAATATCTGCGCTACCGTAAAATGCGATAAATGATAACTGTATACAAGGAATGCACTATAAACATTGTGAATTGTGAATTGTGTACATGCAGCGGAAGAAGAAAACTGTCCAAAATGTGAATGGCAACGTTTACCAGTAACAAGATAAACTAATATATATGCACAAGTGAAATGGTAATATAAGTGCATAGTCTGGGGAAAGTATTCTTCAATTTGGAATACCAACTACCAGCAGTAATTTAAATATCTAAACAGGTCACTGCTATTGCTTATTGTGAGTGTGACATAGAAATTATTAACTATTTATTTGAACTCTACTGATGACAATTTGACAAAATTAATTGTATTTGAGTTTTATATGGAGTAATACAGAATTAACTAAATATATCTTCATCTGCAACCAGATGAATTTCTTTTTGACAAATCGTTCACTTATGGACATAGGATAGAAGATTCTCTATGATAAGTCAAGTGACAAAGCCATGGCCAGTGGAATTGCCTTCTTTTGAACTTTTAATCAAAGCTACGCTCCTTTAAATACATTGTATAGCGATTATAGAACGTATGCTAAGCTATTGCCCAGCTGGTAAAAGAAGAAGAAATTCGAATGGAATAGACTTCTCCCAGGTGTAACAAGCGTTTGCAAAAGTAACAAAAAAAAAAAAAAAATAACATTTCTTGGATCTTAAACCTGTTGTCAAGCAACTTGGCTGTGAACAAATAACAAACAAATCGACAAACAATTTGAAGTGTTCAAATGCTAAACACAAAATGCTTAACTTGACCAATAAAAAGTAAATGGCGAACACGCAAGCACAAGGACACCCACACACACACACACATTCATACTTGTGTATGTATGTATGTCCAAAACACCACAAGCTGGCCGCAAGTTAAACACAGACGCACACACAGAATCGAGCAGAGAAGAGAAGAGCTGAGCTGAGCACAGAATAGTCTGAATGAATGGCAATGGCTTTTGCTGAAAGCAGGTCGACAAAAGAATAAAGGGAGAAATCAGTCGAAAGCAAGCAGCAGCTGTGGGCCAACCAGCAACCAGACTATTTGCATAGCACTTAAAATAGAAAGACACAGTGAAAAAAATCGAAGGTAAAAAAGATGTGCAAATCTGCTGCAGAGTTAGATTGTTGAGTGAGAATTCGACATGAGGCTCGTGTACAGGCGCTGGTAATTGACATTGTTGGTGAACAGGCCAGGGCAATGCTGTTTATCAGGAGATTGTCATTGCCGTTGCCTGTTGCCTGTTGTCCTATGTCCGTTGTCCCTTGTTATCGTCTCGTCATCAGCAATGCTGCATGTTAAATGGTTTTGCAGCACATCTCTATGGCCCAGGCCGCCCTAATAATGTCCATGTCAACGCAGCAGCTGCACAAAAAATGACCAAAGATGTGTTTGCCGTTACTCGCAATGACATTTGCAGACAACGTGTTAGTCATCCCGGCCAACTGTTTGTCAATGAGGCAACTGGCGAGGCGATGCGAGGCGATGCGAGCCGTTGCCATGCTTGTCTCTGAATCCGGCTTAATATCTCATTGAGAACGGAAATGCCCTACCTGATGATGCATAAATAGACCACTAGCCGGACACGGCATCAGCACTGACCTAATTGCCTGAGGGACATGCCATTGTCAGCGCGCACCTGACGTATGCGTAATTTGTCTGCGCTGTACTGCATGTCCTTAGGCTCCATTGTAAACCGTATTTTAACAGCTGGGACAATAACTAATTAACTTTGACAACAGTACTGAAACATCGTCTGCTCCGCTCGTAAATCAAGCAAAAGTTTCACAGTTTATTCCAGTATCAGATTGAAAATGCATTCCTCATTAAATTAACGACTGGCGGCAGATGCTGCATTTCTCAGTCCAATCCAATCCACTGTCCCTGGAATTTCAAGCTCAACAGCTCAAGAACAAGCTCAGCAACTGTCAGAACAGTTGGCATAACTGCTGATGCGCTTTGTACTGTTTTGCACTTAAATTGTAATGATGAGAAGTATCTTGAGTCATAGTAATTAACGGATTGCTGTTAGCCAGCACAAAAGCGCAATCATAATCAACTTGTCATTCTATATGCACAGAGACAAAAACCCAAACACACAGAATATTTCAAAGCGTCACAACAAGCGGAATTTTGAATAGCATTTTAGGCAATCAACAATGAAGAGCCCAGTTTAAGGTTGTTTTGCCTTAGAATTGCAATTATCAAGCTAAAAATATTTTAGCTAACTTGCAAATTGAAACACGAGCGCGATGCATTCGTCTGTGTACGCGTTTGTAAAAATATTTTACTTGCATTCCGCACGTGTTTTGCTTGTTCGCTTCTTGTTGCATACTTTTGAGCGCACTTATTTATTTTCCCGTTACGCATACGACGAGTTTGCCACGCAACGTTCGCCTCGGTGTATCTGTCTGTCTATGTGTGTGTGCGTGAGGTTGTTTATATGTGTGTGTGTGTGTGCATCTGCGAGCTAGAGCTGATGATTCCAGTTTGTGTGCGCGCGATGAAAACGACGCGTTCTGTGGCCGTGCTGTATATTATTTTGTCTGCACACAATTTGTTCGGTTTGGTTTCTTGTTGTATTTTTTGTGGGTACTTTTTATTTGTTTCATTTTGCGTAAAATACGCGCCACGCCTTGATGTACGATGTACGTACACTGACATTCGCACAGCCCGCACGCGAATCGCTGGGTGGAGGCAATATCTGCATTTTATACATTCTGTTGCGGATGAGAGTTGGCGCTGGAGCTGGAGCTAGTAGAGCCAGTTTTATTTTTTGCTCTTTCGTCAGTTTCCGCTCGTCGGCGGCGGCATCCGCCATCATCACTGCTGCCATTTTGTGCGCACTGACCCGCTTTTTGCGCTTTTCCCATTACATTTGGTTTGCCATTTCGTTTTATTTTGTTTGTCTTTGTTATTTTTTTGCTCGTTTTTCGTTTTATTTCGCCCTCTTGCTTACTTATTTATAGTATAACTGTTTCATTGTTGGCTCGCGGGCATGAACTATCTGGCTATCTCTATGTTTGTGTGTCCATGTTGGTGTGTGGCCAGTATTTGTACAGGGTGCACGAAATCAGTTGTGCCATGTAGTTTTCATGTTAAACGCGCTCAAAATTAATGGTCACACATATATACACACGCACACCGCACATACACAGTTGCTGCTTCTAGTTAGAAATAGAAACGAACGTTATCGTTACAAATGTGCTTTCCACTGCCTGTCAGCGTGGCTACAATTCGCGGCCTGGCTGCAGTTGTCCCCTTGTCTTGTTGTTCTCGCTGATTTTGATGTTTTCCCGCTGAACACTGAACGTGGAACACTGAGAACTGAAAACTAAGCACAGAACACAGCACGGTCCGTGGCGCAGAGCGCAGAGGTCTCTCCATATGCATTTAATATTTGCCTGCAGCTAAATCAAATTGTTTTTCTGCTTCATTTTTTAGTGGTATTTTGTTTTTACCAGGCGCACAGTTTATTCGCATCTTTTTGTATTTATTTTTTTTTGTTCTGGATTTGGATCTGTTTTTACCACAGTCGGTCGCATAAAAAATTGAAGATAAATGTCGGTAAATGTAATTTTTAAAAGCTCTAATATCCTGTGTCCATTTGCGCTACACTTGTTATTTACTCTGCGGGCTTAGAATTTTGATTGGATGCGTTCGCAATGTTGCAACAACAATCATTTGTTGCCCAACAGGCAATTAAAAACAATAATATTATATCACAGTAATGAACACAATTAAGTGTAACGGCTTTGAATAAATAAAGTGTATTAAAAAAGGAAAAGAAACCACATTTTGACAAATAAAATATTGGATGATGTTTAAGCTGAACAGAAAAATAAATTAAATGGTGTTTATTAAAGACCAAATCCCTGTGGAGCATATCACTTATGATTGATTCAATTTGAAAATAAGTTCACATGCCGTTTGCCACTTCACTAATAAGAAATGAAGTAACTTGCCCCTGGCAGCAACCGCATTACGAACGTCCGACATGGCATTAATATTTAAAAGTCAGCTTTGCAACTTGTTTGACAGGCTGTCAGGACATGTTTACCAGCAAAGGGTAGCAATGTTATCCAACTGACGTCAAATTGAAAGCATGTGCTCGCACCGCACACATATGACAGACAGCTCTGCAGAATTAGGATTTGAAAAGAGATAAAGAAAAATTCAAAGAAAATTCGTCAAGCAGCAACTGTGTGAACTAAGTTAAGAGAGACGCTTTAAAACGCTTAAAGCGCATAGTAAATATTCAATATGAGAACGTTTCGGCTATTTTCAAACACTCAAAGAGCTGCCAGACAATGTCAAATGAAGCGCACATTTGCGGCATGCTGGAAACCTCAGCTAGTCTAGCGTCAGCCGCAGTCCTTGGGGATCCTTTGCACGTGTGCGCCGCTTTTCATTTGACAATGGCCACAAGCCCATCGGCTGAGATGGCGGCAAGCACAAGAACAACAACCACAATGATAAGAATGACAAAATCTCGCTTCATATTTTGATATTTTGCATAAATACGAAAGCGTTGTCTCCTTTGTCAGCAATTTTAAATTAATTTTATATTTTTATATGCCAGAATATACCGCACACACAACCGACAAACTCGGGCCAAGATCCTTGCGAGAGACTGACTGGGGTCTGCCCCATCAGTTAGACATCTGCTCAGACCCCCAGAAAAACCGCAATCTAGACATGCTCGGGCTTTTATATACGCAATGTTTGATGCGACTTGTGATTTTTTGCTCTTTATGCAGATGGATTTGCCCTGGCACAACGCAAACGAAAAGTTGCTGTCCAAAAAAAAAGGAGATACACAAACACATACTATATCCGTAAATATACCCACACACATTTTAAATCACAATCTTCTTGCATGGAACATATGAAAATTGCGTTTTGTGTAATAAAAAGTCGAGTTTATCTGCGTTGCGTTCGCTCAGAAAACTGATTTACTTTGCAATTTTATGACTTTATTAAGAATTATGCGCTGCTTTGTATATATTTACAATGCACAACATACAGAGCACACACCGACACACACACACACACACACTGAGAGCCAGGATGTTAAAGTAGCAGCAACAACAACAGGGAACTCAACTTTATACTCACACAAAGGAAATGCCAGCCAAGTTGTATGTGTGTTATGTTGTATTGTGTTGTGCACACATTACGCAAAGTCCTGCTCGAGTTTATGTGTGTCTGTCTCACTTGACCTTTAGTAAATGACATGAAAATCCTTTGATAGAGTTGCACACATTCATTCATATCAAGCCAAGCCCTGGACAGAAGTTATGAGTGCATATTGCAATGCAACAAAATTGTACATCGACTTTCCAGGGAACCACATGCATTATGGATCTGGATTCTAGCTAACTGCTCCTGCTCGCATGCAGCTGCATAGCTTCGAGTATTTTCCCATCCGATTTAAATGCAAGCTATGGCTTTCATTCCTTATCCAAGCCCCACTCACACAATAAGCACAAAATTTGCCCAAGTGATGAGCACAAATAACTACGACTAGGAGTAGTACTCTGATTCCCTACCATGATACTATTGTACCATTGGCTGTCTAGCCAGGGGACTGACAAATGATAATGTTGTGCGATATGTTTGGCAAGTAAGTTGCCGGATAATACATACCATATTTATGTATGTTTTTATGAGCAGTCATTGCGTAAATCAGCATTAGAACTTGCAGTGAAATATTCTTACAGTTTGCCTTCATTCAAAGATCTATACTTCACAGGAAAGCAGCTGTAGGCGCCTTTCAGCTTTCACCTTTTACCATTTACCTATACTTCCATTGTACCCGCAAACACCTGCGTTTGTCAGCGCCGTAATGGACTCTTATCACAAGTGACCCATCTAGCGCTGTGTATTGTGTCATTTAATTAATTTTCAGAATTCACAATTCACATAAATTCGCTGCTTTATTGTGCTGTTAATTGTGATAAGAGCTCGGGTGAGAGTACTCCGAAAGGTTTACTACTCGATAAAATTGACCAGACTCAAGACTTCTTAAGGTTACCTGTGTAGGACACTTTAACAGGTTTTATAGATTAAAAATCAGTTACTTTTATGTTCTCTGATGTTATCTCAACACATGTATAATCTAACTCTGATCTTACAGCTTAGAGAGTATTATTACATTACAACTTGGCATTGACATGGATAGCCAGAACACCATCCTGCTCGGATTGACGAATGGAGATATTGGCACGTCCATCGGAGCCAACAACAACGGACTTGCCGGTGCAACCGGAACCGCTCTTTGAGCCGGAGATGACATCGCAGTAGGTGCCAGCAGGTAGACCAGTCTGCAGAGAGCTGTTCAGGTCGTAGTTATCGTTATTGAAGGCCACAAAGCCCTGGCTGCCACGACTGAAGGCAATCTGATTTCTGCCGTTATCCCACCAGTTCTGCAGCTGAGAGTTTCCAGCGGCATTCCTGAAGCCAACCATGTTGTATATCTGGCGCCAGCGGTGCTCGCACACCCAACCGCCGCTGCAGGAGTTGTCACTGTTGAATTTGGGCGAGGCAATATTCTGTCCGTTTGTGGTCGGGGGGCCCTGGTCGGTGTCATCGAAGGCAAAAGATGACATCACGCGTGGAGTGCCAAAGGGATGGGCCAACATGAAGGCGGAGGCCATCTTATACAGTTTGGGCACTTTGTAGGTGAGCACATCGGCACCGCCGGCGCCATGACCGCGCTGGTTGTCGTGGTTATCAACAAACACGAGCGAGCGGTCGGAGGAAGCGAAGCCCCAGGAGGTGCCCCAGTTAACTAGATAACGCAGTTGATCCTTGCCGCGGAACACCTTGCCAATGGAGTCTGAGTGACGGAATTCAGTGATGGCGCCCATGCCAGTGTACT
This sequence comes from Hirtodrosophila alboralis, assembly GCA_035043045.1. Lineage (NCBI taxonomy): Eukaryota > Metazoa > Arthropoda > Insecta > Diptera > Drosophilidae > Hirtodrosophila > Hirtodrosophila alboralis. Next base: position 571,199 of record JAWNNH010000380.1, on the reverse strand, counting down.
CTGACTTTTTGATAGACTCGGAACCCAAATCGATGACCTCCTGGAAGATGTATGGCTTGGCGCCCGAGCTGAAACCATGAGCGGTGTTCAGATTGTTCAGGCGTCCATAGATGCCAGCAAGATCTCCGGGCCACATGTGCTTGGCGGCATCCACACGGAAGCCAGCTACACCCAGTTGAGTCAAATGATTCAAGAAGCCCACAATCTTGTCGCGCACCCAGGAGTTGGCCTGGTTCAGATCCCGCAGACCAACCAGCTCGCAATTACGCACATTGACGGGATCGTTATAGTTGGTAATTGAGCAGGTGGGGTTAAAGTCCAGCGAGGAGAAAGGCACAGCCGGGAAACTCTTCGAGTTGGGATCGGCGCTGCTGCCTCCAGTTCCGGTAGTGCCACCACCGGCAGCCATGTGGTTGAACACCACATCCACATAAGTACGCACACCCACGTTATTGCAACGCCTCACCATGCTGGCGAATTGCTGCTCATTGCCGGAGCGAGTTGTCAGCTTGTAGGAGATGGGCTGATACCGCTCCCACCAGGGACGACCACCTACCACAGCATTTTCGTTGACTGGCGAAACCTAGGAACACAGAGACCAATGTGATCCACTTATTGCCAGCTTGTAATCCATGTTTTGCTTACCTGCACGCCTGCAAAGCCGTTGGGACCCAGGAAATTTTCGCACTCGGCGGCAATATCATCCCACTTCCATTCAAACAAATGAACCATGCCGTTGCGGCCTGCCACATAGTTGTGGGCAAACTGGGCATTGGCCAGTGCCAAAAAGGCAATACAAAAGAGACCTTTGGTAAGAAACATGTTGCTGCTTGGCAGAAACCACAGTTCTATACTGAATCCAACGCAGACGCTGATTGGGCTTTTATACACAACACCTACAAAGGGAAAAATTCATTAAAAATAATTGGTCAATGGGCTTTGCACTCGATTGATTTGTGATGCAAATTCAACGCTTATCACATTGTCGGGGCGACCACACGGTGTGCTCGAATAAAGTTTATTTTGACAAGATAAGATACGTGGGCAGGCGTGTGCTCTAGTGGAGTCAAACTATCGATGAAATCAATCGATAATGAAATCGACGACAGTTTGACATCTCTACTATGCATCGCAGCCTATCAGTTGTCATCTGATGATGTTCTTTACTGATAGAAGCTCTGACAATTCTCTAACAATAAATAGGTGTATATAGCTGCGACTGGAACAGATGAAGGCAATTCGTCATCGGGCAACCTGAATTGGCAGACAATATCAATGCGAATGTTCCCTGCAAGGAGGAGTGTTCATCATAAATAATAGCATACAAATCAGCTGATTACGTTGAGGCGCAAGTGTCAACTTGTTTACTTGCTTTACAACCTGCGATACCCCAGCAGTGATTCCAAAAATATATATGTATATAGACAGATATTGAACGTATAGATTTTATGCTTTATGGGCTGTCGTATATTTCAGCTATATTTACCTAGTCTAGGAGGGGCTTATCAGGGCACATTTCGGCAAATACTCCGCCTACCGTTCTGTCAAAAAAAAATCTATTTATTTATATTGGTTGTGGTTTCTGATTTTGATTACTGACGCAAAAATTACTTTGGATCATTTATATTATAAATTTAATGTGATCAACTAGGCAAGAGTCTTATAAATTAAAATCGGAGAAATTTATTTATTGAATCACAAAATGGCTCACTAATTGGCCGCGTATTTTAGCTAAAAATAAAAAATTATTTGAGAAGATTTAATTTTATCTGGTCAAGTAAGACCCAAACATTACCCAAATAAATATTGCTATTTAGCAACAAGAATCAGTTTCCTAGAAAATTTTCTATAGAGATGCAATTTGCATATTAATTATAGCTCCTACACTTCAAACTATCATTACATTCTTAAGATTGATTATATTTTTATGCGAAATATCGTATTTTTGATTTTAAATTTTTTTATCAAAAAGATAAAAAATTGGTTTGCAATTTATTTTTTTATTTTCAAAAATTAAAAATTTTATATATATTTAAATATACTTTATATGGTCAAAGGTGGTTTCTTTTCCATTTACATAATAAATATATTACTGGACACAAGGATTGCCACTCGAGTCGAACTGCAATTTGTACGGTGCACTAAGCAAACGTAACCATACTCGAACTTGTATTAATTATAGTTTTTATCTGTAAAACTCAAGTCCAAGGCATGTGTGCACTGGGAGTGGAAAATGTTTGATAAGTTTTCAATTAAATTTCATAAAGCACTAAAACTGTAATTGTTTTTATTTACAAAGTAAAACAGTTTTTAGTGCAAGCCAGATAAGAAATTGTTATGAATACATGTAATCTATATGACAACAGTTCCCAACAAATTTTGCATTGTCAGCCAAACAATGAAGTCAACTGATGCATTTGCAGCTGAACAAATTTCTTGTTGCATCTCGGACCAAACAATCTTTTTGCTTATGAAAAATCTATGTATCAGCTGTGATGAAATACATTCGAAATTCATGTGTGAGTGTGTTCACAATCAAATTATATAAACCAGTGTAGCAACGGTGCAAAAAGTGACACTTGTGCTGGGGCATATTGATTTGCATGCTAAGCTAAATTTAAATTTGCAGATAGAGACAGAGAGAGAGAGAGATGCAGAATGAATGATAGAGACAGGAAAAGACAAGCTGTCTAAAAGTCAGGGCACAGTATAAATATTTACTTTAAAGTACGTAAACGTACCCAAGACTGAATGTGAGCATTTCCGCATATTACACCTGAAGTTGAAAACTTTGCATGAGTTAGAACTCGGGCAAGAAATATGCCATCTCAGAGTCAGTCTAACTGGGAACCCAATTTGAATTGTAAGCAAATGCCGGATATGGCAAAGTTCAAAACGGAAACGTTTGCTGCATTTTCAATGCCAAAAGCCAACAAAAAGCGTTGCCAACTGACAGCTGCAACTTTTGGCCAGGCTCAAAAGGTGCACTGCCTCGGGGACTGGCAATTGCCTAACATAAACCCAACTGGCAATCTATAACTGTAACCACAGACGACACACGACAGACGACATACTTTTCAAATATAGTTAGATAAGTAAGCTTAAAAACTTTACAACGCAGTACCTCTTCCACACCTCTCCGCCATCCCAAGCCAACTTTTATACGACGAATGCTGCCAGTTGATATATAGTATATGAGAAAAATTAATTTACATTTAAATTAAATTTATGCCATTGGGCAAAAGTTGTTGATTTTCGCCGAGTGTGTGTATACCGACCGACAGATGACGAACAATTGCAAACTAACTTATTATTATTACAATATATTATTATTGCAGTGAAATTGAAACACGCACACGGTTTCAGGTCCCCACAGCATCAATTGTCTGCAATTGTGTGAAATTTATGAATAAACATATAACGTTAAAGAGCTCGAAAAGAAAACTGCCAGTTACTGATACTAAGTATTACATTAGATTACGAAATTTTTAAGGTACAGTGTAAATAGATACTTGATTATTAAATGGCATAATTAAAATATTAAAGGATATTCTAGACTCAAAATAATCAAAAAAAAAAAGAAGCAGTAGCCTGAAAACAAGATAAAATTTTATATTTAATTTTTATTATATAAATAAATTTTAATTTGTATTTTCAATCAAAGAAAGATAAAAATTCAATTTTTTTTTTAAAGTAGATTTAAAAATTCCTAGAGCTGCAATTCCTGGTCAACATATTAAATTCCCAACAATGTACCTCTTTATAGACAAGTTCACTATCTGGATCTTTTTCATTAGAGGCGGCACCAAAGTCAAAGCGAACTTAATGTGCCCTTTGCAACAGCTTTGTTCATTATTGCAGGTGGCAAACGAATTACGAGGGAGGCAACTGAATCAAAAAAAATAAAAAAAAAAACGGAAAAACTTTTACAGACAACGAAGCGTATGTCATAAACCCGTTTACATATAGCACTTAACTGCATCCCATCGACAGACACAATATAAACTCTGCAAGAGTATGGGTGCAAGTGCTGGTGTGGGCGAATGGGAGAGTGTCTGTTGTCGCCTGTCAGCCACGTAATGCGTTTTACGTAACTATGTTACATTTTCCATTTTGATTGCAATATGCTAAGCATTTTATGACAACACATACATATGTAGTCATACACACGCGCGCAAATTTAAATATCATCACGCATACGTCATTCGGAGCGTGTTTAGCGTTTAGCACGTTGCACAAATGTATAGCAAACTTTCAGGCGGCACTGTGCCATCTTCCAGAATTTGTCATTGAAAAGCCAACGGCTTAAAGTCATTTAATAACATAAATTTGCCAACCAAGCTAATAAAATATAATACACTGCCCCATCTACAGTCTGGCGTCAGAGTGACTTCAACAAAAACTGGTGTTGCTGTTGCTGCTGATGCTGCTGTTGCTGCTGATGCTGCTGCAGCTGCTGTTGCTGCCACTGCTGCTGCTGTTGGCAGCAATGTGAGTAAAATGACCAAATGAAATGCAAGCAGCGAGCTAATAAAAACCAACTTTGCCGCTGCAGCAGCGACTTTGACTTTTCGCTTCCTTTTTAGTGTCACACGAAAATAAAACTGAGAATAACGAGGCAGTTGAAAGGCAGTGGCCAGGTTGGGCCAGGGCTTTAACGGGGGGTATGGGTCTGGGGCCACGCCCCGTCGCCAAACGCCAACGCCCTCGCACAGTTGCACAATGAAATGTAGTTGAAAATTATGAAAATTATCTGCCACGCCATTTTTATGCCAGAAACTTTGCATCTAAATGTCCATAAAAGCGGAAGCGTCGCGACGCCAAATGGCAAAAAGAAAGAGCAGAAAGTAAAGCACGTGACGCGGTATAAAAATAAAATGGCAAACGGCACAAGGGGCTCCACCTCCAGGGCCAGGTCCAGCTCTGGCTCCGGCTCCGACTCCAAATACTGCCACTACATTCGTTTATTGTACATGTATATGTGTTTGGGCAATTGGGCGTAGGGGCGTGTCAGCCTCTGGGCAGCCTGGAGGACTGACTGCCTTGCAGACGGCATGTCATCATTATAATAGAAATTAAGTGCAGTTCCAGTGGCACCAACACCAAGTAGAGCAGCAGCAGCAGCATCAGCTACTACTTTGGAACGTGGCTCCTTTTGCAGCAATTTCTCTTGTAATGGGTAATAGAATTAAAATTACTTGGACGCATGCCACACAGTGCCAAGGCAACTGCAACGACAACGACAACGGCAAAAGCCAAACAATAGCAAGGAGTCATTAAAAACAAAGAGCCAAAGGCAGAGCCAACTTCTTTCAATGCGTAGTCTGATTGTTTAAGCCGACTGCCATCGCATTTTAAAATTTAAGCATTGCACAATTTATGGCAGAGTATATTTGCTGCTCGATTGCAATCTGCTCGTGTTTACTGGCGTGATCAAAAGAATGCAACACGTCATTTCAATGCACAGGGGCCAGGTCGAGAGAGTCCACTCGTCGGCATCGTCAACGCCGTGTATAACCAACATCAGATATAACCACAACAAACACAATGCAATGTTGCAATTTTTGAATACTTGCGAAACCATTTGACAGATGATTTTCCACATTTCAGATTCAGCTGCATTTTTTCGTTCAGATTGCCAACCATTTGGCGTAAATTGTATATGCAATTTATTCCAATAAATTTAAAAAGGCATTTTGTTTATATAGCATTAATATGTAAAAGGACCACAAAGCAAACGCAAAAGTTGGCACAAAAAGTATAATAAAATACTTTATGGCAAACAACGTATACACTTTATACGCGATTCTTCATATATATTAAATACATATATCTGTCAAGTAAAAAAGTAAAATCAATAAATAGTTTATATCTTGTATACTATAAAAAGGACGTGAGGTATTTTCTAAATTAATAAAAATTAAAGTGTAGAATGCTATTTATAAACTGTTCCAAAAGATATAGTGTATAGAGCTTTTCAACACTACTGAAGATAAAGAAATTCAAATTAGAACACATGTTGGTTTAACCCGCCAGATTCAGTTATATGGGGACCTTACATGGAATTCTTGTATTTGATCAAAAATATTTTCAACGGCAAATTTATACAAATTTTCTCACATTTCTGAATTGTTTTTCAGCACAATTTTTACACATGATAATTTGGCATTTAAATTTTATTCAATACTATTTTTTTTTTTGTAGCCCAACACAATAAATGCATTTAATTCAGATAATGTAAAAGTGAGATAAAAAACATCAAAAAGCGGAAAAACGTTGATAACAAAAATAAAAACATTAATGTATGAATTTCACAGCAATATTTTGTACAAAAATATTGTCAGGTAACTTAACTGGCTTAATTGGGCTTTTGGAATTAAGCTTGCAATTAAAATCAGTTAATTACAGTATTATGTTAAAACAATATTTAAAATTATATTCTTTAGGATGCCGGCCATAGGAATACCCTGAAAGATTAACTAATTTAATAATTTAATACAAGATTGAAATTTGAATCAATTTTATCAACATGTACGTATCGACGAGTACGTGATGAGTTTGCATCTATCTTTCCATAATAGAGATTGTGTATATGTGAGATCCTTGTACTTGCCCTAATCATCCCAGTTACAAAGAGAACCTCAAAAGTGATATTATTTCCACTGAAAGTGCATTTCAGAGACGCAGCGCATATAAAGAGTCCAACCGCAGCAATGAAAGGTGGTTAGCCACATACGGATTCGAGTAGAGTACGAGTTGGAGTAGGAACAGGAAACCATCATCGCATCGCACCGATGATGACCATAAAACGTGGAAAGATTTTTGCCAACAAAAGCACTCAAACCCCAATTCTGAAAATTGCTGCGAAAAATTGTATTTACGCACAACAGAAAATTGAAATTGGAGGTGAATCGCTTGCTTTCTGTATTTGCCAGTGTTGGCTCCAAAAAACCATAGTAAGAATTGAAGTGCGAGTAGGGAGAAGTCTACAGTCGGGTTGGTTGCAATTTTGAGTGAAGTGCGTGTAATTGAAAATATGTTTTGCCACTTGCTCTGGGGCATATTGTTGCTAGTAATCGAATCTTTATGGTTGCCAGCACACACAGAATGTTAAGAATGCATAAGTCCTGTCATTGATTCGACATCAGACTTTAGTGTAGATGAGCTGGGCCAATTTATACAGCCGGCGTTTATGGCAAATGATAACAGAGCCGTAAGCATTATATTTGTCTTAATATCAGAACAAATTGCATGTCATAAGTACAATTGTTGCAACAACCAGCAATTTCGGTGCCAAAAAATAAAACTGCAGCCGCTGGGCTGACGTCAGATACAGAAACGAAAGCAGAATTCATTTCGAAATGAAAATAAAAAACAATGGCAAATCTAGAAATCAGGAAATCAGGAATTGAGCGCCTGACGTTGTGTGTCCTTTGTCCTTTGTCAGAACAGGACAATCAATTTTATGGCAAATCCAAACGCGACCCAATCGCGTTATGAGCATCAAATAAACATAAAGCAACGCTCGTTGCCCGATTTAGGTTTATGGGTCACAGTCACATCAACTATGGTAGTTACGAGTCGAGTATAGTGCGGGTCTCCTTTATGACATATCCCACATTTATCTATTGATATACTCGATTTACTCTATTCTGGGTACTCTCTTTTTTGTTGCCATTTCTGTTTTCTAGCTTTTAGATGACACGTGGCCGTCATTTTCATTTATGACACAATATTTGGACATGGCTTTGCTTTGCTTTGCTTTGCTTGGGTAGCTCTGTCAATGCGACGACAGTCGTGCATTTCGCAAAATAAATCAAATCAAATCAAATGAATTTGATTTGTGTGTACAGGAAATTGTCACTAAAAATAATAAAACATAAATGTAATTTCCTGCAAGAGCTTGTAAGTGCTTTTAATTCACGCAAAATAAGATATTTAGCTCAGCTTAGTTCTTTGGCATCCTATCCGTATGTTACATCTATTTTTGATTATAAATAATTTCCGCTTTTGTTCAACTACCATAAAATCAATAGCATCAACATATTTGATTAATATTGCAAAAATATTGCTCACAATGTGAATAAAACTATGAGAAATAAACATCTAAAAAGCTTTTTACATTTACTTTTCATCTGATTTATTATTTGATTTATAATATCAAAATAAAGTCATATTTTCGCATGAAATGCATTTTAATAGTGTAATGCGGCTAACCTCAAGCTATTCTTTTTTTCAGTGTAAACTATTATGCAATTTCTCAATAATCAAATAGTTGAAATGACTTTCAAACACAAAGCAACTTTTATGCGAGTTTGCTGCACAGTTGAAATCAAAACAAGCCAAGGAAATTCACATTGAAAACTACAGCTGTGATGAAAAATGACGAACATTTATCAATAACTTTTTATAGACACTGAAATGATCTAAATCGATTTCATTTTTGCAAATGAAATTTAAATTATCAGACTGGGGTTTGCATAGAGGACTTTTAGATAGATATCAGTTTCTGAAACAAGTAAAATTAAATCTGGTTTAATGCTATAGCAAAGCTACAAACATTTGTCAGTAAAGTCCGATTTATGCATTGCAACCCGCATAAAAGCCGTCTGTATGCAAATAACCAAAAATGCTCAAATCTGTGCAAAACGAATTATCAAAGCGGCTCGGAGACTATGTATGAAGGTCCTTTTCTATCCTCTCACATATATAGTCATGTGCTAACTGGCAATCACTAACCGCCGACTCATTTTTAAACGCAATTGGTCAACACACCGGCCAGCCAGACGTGACAGTTGTACACTTGGACAGATGGAGAGCTGGACAGCTGGGCAGCTGGGCAGCTAGGCAGCTAGGCAGCTGGGAAGGCAGCCTGGCAACGATTCATGAATAAAGCATGAGCGTCAACACCAGTTAACAAAAACAACAACTGCAGCAGCAACAGGAGCAGGCAGGCAACATCAGGCAACAAAAAGTGAGCCAGCTGCAAACGCATCCACATCCCTGCATCGCATTCAACCAGAGCCTACTGCAGACACATGCAGAGTCCGGGTCCGGACTCGTCTCCGATTCCCGCAAACCTCCTCCTGTTGGTACTCGAAAGTGCTTAGCATATTTTGCACTGATGGCGGTTTTGGTACGTAATGGCCTGAGCACAGTTGCAGCCTGTGAATGTTGGCTGCAACATTGAAAGTCTTAATTATTTCAAAGGTATTTGCGCCCCGTTGCGCATACGACGTGTATGCCGCTCAAGGACTAATGGCCTGGGCCTGGGCAAAGTTTCAGAAATGCTCTTAAACAGTTGCTACTTGGCAGGCCAAAAGCTTAAAGAGAAGCCACAATGGCACACACGAGTATCTTGCAGCTATCAAACAGTTGCACGCATGGCTGCCACAGCATTGAAATTATATGTATATAAACTAATATATCGTATATCTTGCTTCTTATTGGACGGAAGCATGCATTTTAAGCAGCAGCTGCATCATCTTGCAACAGCAGCAACAACAGCAGCAGCTTATCAGCTCAGCCACACTGCAGCTGGCAAGTACAAAGTAAACAGAGTGCACAAAGGGGCAAAAACAAATTTTGGTTACTTTTCGTTTCTTTGCTTATCCGCTTGCAACATGCAGCAAGTGGCAGCTTGAATTGCATTTGACTTGAGCGTTTTATGAAATTTGAACACAAATTAAAATTAAATGGACAATCGACAGCAGCAACAGCAGCAGCAGCAGCAGCAACAGCAGCAGCTTGTTATTGTTGCTGCCACAACTTTGCAAACAGTTTTAAGTAAAATGCCGGAACACTCATACGCCGCATGGGCCCAGTCTGTGTGGCAGCACCAAATACACAAATACGGCCAATTTTCGAGTGTTGAGTCTTAGCTCTATTTTAGTCCCGCCTCAACTTGCCGCGTGCTGCATTTTCAGTTAAAAAGTTGATCGTTAGCAGGAAATTTCTGCTAAAAAGTTCTGCGCCAACTTTTCACAGTCTTTTCATGCGCCGTTATAGTTATCGTTAAAAAGTTCAGCCAACGCGCTAAAAATAAACCAGAAATATAAAAGTTGTATTGGGATTTACGCAATAGCCTCGCCTTCTCCATCTCCTTCTCCTACCCCGTCCTGCCTCGCAGTGGCATGCCTCGGCTTACCTCGAAGGTGAATAGTCAATACTTCTTCTACTTGTAGTTCTGAAAAGCCGATGATGACGGTGAGTCCCATTTTCGGTTTGGTGTATACAAAAATCTTCCATTGCGCTGTGCTCAAGTGTTAATAATGCACTTTGCCAAGAGACGAAAGTTGTGCCACATTTTAAGAACCAGACTCTCAGCCAGGCAGCACGCACAATTTTAGTTTTATAAGCCTACTTAGCGGCAAGTGTCGGGTACAACGACCCGTAGCCGACCTTGGGGCTGTTGTCTTGCATTAATTTCAAATAGATTGAAGATTGAAGCACCGTCCTAACTGTGTTCGTGTGCAATTTATAAGAACGTGCTTCAACCACGCACTCACACACAATCACACACACACACACACATTCACATGCTATCATTCATTCTAACGATTCCTCTGCTGTCTGAGCCACCTTTCAACTAGTCTGTGTCTGCCCCAGCTCTACTTGTATGCCAATATCCTTACTCACACACACACACACGTACACCCGCACACTTACACACACACACATACACCTCAACATTTATCTGTGCCAGGAAAACGTTTAATTAAGTCACTTGAATGCGCAGCCAGTTGCTGTGGCATTTATTCTCAATGATGTTGCTAATGCTGATGACGATGATGGCTACTCCCCAAACCACCAAAGGGAAGGGAGGTTGGAGGTTGAAGCTTGGGATGAGATAGGATGAGTTGAGGCAACAACATCCACAGAATGTGTGTCGCCTCTGTTGATGTTTTGTTTGCCTGAACTGCCAGTTACCTGGTGACCTTATCACATTTCTTCTGTAATTTCAAAGTGTGCATTGTGATTTTTATGTATACGCATTATGTATGTATGTATGTATGTATGTATGTACGAGTACATGTGTGTTTGTAAGCTTGTCTATTCATTTAGATCAAGTACAAAGTCGGGTTAGTGCTAAATATGAAGCTGCCTTAGATATATCTTCAAAGAGCATGACCATGAAGCCAAGGCATACAGATATTCGGTGTTGTATTTAAATTGATTTTTTATTGAATACAAGTTTTCTAATACAAATACATATAATCGATTGGATTAAATTTTATTATAATAAGATTATATGTCAAAATAAGTATATTTACTTTCATGCGGTCCCTTTATAGAAAATATCCTTCATATTATCTTTTTTCGTAAGCTTACTCAAATGCAGTTCCATATCCAACCACTGCAGTTGTTCTTTTATCCAACCATCAACAGTTTTTCCCCTTTACTAAATACTATAACTAGCTGAATTACATTCATATTATTTTGTACTCAGTGCTGACCTGTTTTGCAGTGGAAAAGCCACAAAAAGACAAGCAACCGCAAAAGCACATAAGTAAAATGCTTTTTGTGGTCACCGCTTCATGGCAAAACAACTCTAATGTTCTTGTTATATCTCTCTATACTCTATAAAAATGGCAAAACGATTATTATAAATTTAAACAAATGTATGTAACAGATGGAAACAGCTAGCCATGACAAAATAAAATATACTTAATATTTATCATCGTCAACAGCTCAGATTATCTTTTTATTCAGCTGGATTATATCGACCGATCCCTATAAGACCTCAAGGCATACAATTTGGCTTATAGTTTAATTTTAAAATATTTATTATATCATATAATGCGATAAGAACTACTTAAAGTGCTGCTGATTCCCATCTTTGTGTTTTACCGCCTAGAGGGTATCTTAAAGTCGAATTCTCTGTTGGATAATTGTAAGTTGTTGTTGTTGCTGGCGTTGTTTTGGGTGCTGTTGTTGAAGTCATGGTTAGTGCTTAGGTTTAGTATTATTTATGCTAGCACCGATAATTCCCATGATTAATGCGCAACTTGCAGTTTGCTCTGTTTGTAATTAGTGCAGGCAAATGTTTAGATAAAGTGCATGTTTCAGGTGTATCTGTGTGTATAAATAAGTATATACATATATATGTATAAACTTATATAAGTGTGTATGCTTGTGGTCTATTTATTTTTTGCTATGCGCCATTTACTTACTGCGGCTGCTTGGATTCAACTGAACACTCAAATATGCCTAGGCCAACAGAGGAGCCAAACCAAATACAAATACAAACACAAACACAAACACACAAATACACAAATACAAATACAAACACGTTATGTTTAGATAGTGTTACATAATTAAACAACTACTGACATTTAAGTAAATAAATACAAGCAAACTCGGTCACTCGAACACTTGACCAGAGCAAGAGGCCAAAAAACAGAATCCCCAAGCACTTGGATACGTCAACAAGCATCAAATGGACTGGACTGAGACAGAAACTGGTTGGAGGAACTGTGACTGGAGTCCTGTTAGTATATCCTATTGTTTCAAGCTTACCTGGACTCTGTGCTCTGTGCTCTGGTTGTTAGCCCCTTCGGCCAGAGCAGACATCGTAGAGTAGAGAGAGAGCAGTCAACAGTTGAGCGGAAATGAAATCAAATAGTTATTTTATTGAATTAAATGACCAAAGCTGACCACTTGTAATTGTGTGAAACACACTGTGACAGCTCAATTAAATACGCATATAGAACTATTAGAGATGAAACCGCGAGAATTATTTATTCGCACGAGAATTTGGTTAAAACAATTAGATTTGCATTTGCACAAATTAAAGCAACTCGAACCCGAGCTGCCCTACACTGACAAGGGGCGTGCTGTGTTTTAAAGTGTTTAATGAATTCACTTTGAACAGCAAACAGACCAAAAATAGCAACAGGGGCGAGCCAAAAGCCAACAAGTCAATTTGTCAATTTTAAAACAAACTACATATAGGAAAAATCGAGAGGCGACCCGCAGTGAGAGAGCTGTTGACAAGAAAACAACAAAAAAGTGAGGTGTAAAAATATATGTATGTGTACACACTCGTACCGTTCGACCTATGGGTCCCCGCTGAGCACACATATGTATAAATACATATGTGTATATACATATATATTTGTATGTATATGCGGCACAATGTGCAAAATTCAACGTGCCAAAAGCCGCACACAAACAATCAACCAGCCGGCAGTCAGTCAGCCATTGAAGAGTCGACGACGTCGATGGCGACGGCGACGGAGTTCGAGTGGCGTTTCCGCCGAAAACAAAATCAAAGTTAAGCACTCAATTTTCAATTAAGCTCACAAAATGCACACGAACGCACCAATCACCTACTCACACACACACACACACACACACACACACTGAAGCACAAAGGACTTACGTCCTCATTCACCCATCGCTGAGCTGTCGAAAAAAAAAAACTGAAAATAAAATGGCTTGGTGTCAATGAAACACTCACGTACCAGTAGCACCAGCAATGGCCCTTAGGCCTGCTCTTCGAAGCAGGGATATATCAAATTTAGGATGTCCTTAGAGCGCATACGAGCCAATAAGGGTCTTAAAAAAATTAATCACAAGACTATCGATAGTGTGTACAATTGTTCTCTACCATAATTCCTAGTTTTTAATCGTGGTCTATCTATTTTTATATTCTTCAGCTCAATTTGGTATTCTTGGAATTTCTTATATTAAACAGCTTTATTAAAAAAAAAAATAAGTCTTTTTTTTTTGTTGAGCTGTTTTCCTTGTAATTCCAAATAAATGTCAAAATTGATGTTTTTAGAGAGCATACGGGCCAATAAGAGCATTAGAAAAACTAAGATATTTTATAAAATAATCGAAAGTGTATAGTTTATTATCATCGATTGTTCTTTACCATAATTCATAGTTTTTAATTGAAGTCCGTTTATTTAAATATTGATAAAGCTTAAATTAAACAACTTTATTAAAAAATTAATATTTCAAAAAAATCTTTATTTTATAATCATGTTTTTATTGTGATAAACTCTTTTCCATTCAATTCTAAAAAAAGATGTAAGAAATAATTTCTATAGGAATACTCACTAAAGGGTAACCATAGTTTGTAATGTGGAAGTGAGAATAGAACTGACTTCTCTCATCTGTTACCTCCTTCTACTCCCTATCCGTATTCCATTGAAGGAAAAAACAAACACACACACACATACACACACAAATACACGCACACAAAGGCGCAGCCTCAGCGTTTCGCAGTCATTGAAATGCTCAAGGCACTTTGTATTAAATTCACTTTGCCTGTCACCTGCCAAGCCCCTCTTACCGTCTATCCCCTTCTCCCCCGTTAACTGTGCTCTGCCGACCCGCCTAACCAGAGTTACCTTTAGTGTCTAGCATATATGACACGCACACAGAGACACGAAGACCGTCCCCCGATATTTTTACCAATTTTACCAGTTTTTCTGTGAAGTAGCTTCTTGATTTCGTTCGTTATGCCGCTCGATGATGTTTCCGTTTGTGTTTCAGTTTCAGTTTCTGCTTCGGTTCCTGTTCGTTTATCTGTTTGTGTTTAAAAAAGTTGTATGTAATAGTTCAATTAAAAGAACTAGTTCTGTTTTATGATACTTTTTGAACCAGAGCGAATCAGCATTTTAGTTGGATTTTTTGGCTTAATTGTTCTTAAGTTTGTGATGTGTATTTTTCGCTATTGAAACACATTTTGTTTTTACGTAAGATATAATAAACCATAGAACGATAGTATTCAGAAATGAGCAACAATCCGAAATATAGTTCATTCGAATCGGTGGAAGGACTTATTGATTCTTTGAACTTATTCTAAACGATTTTGTACAACTCTAGTGTATCAGCTTGGTGAGCCTGGCTTTCAGTTCGCACTCAGCTCTTGGTGCAGGATGCGAGGCTGGATAACTGGCTCAGAATGGCAATGAGATGTGTTGGGTTAAGTGGCATTCATGCCGTCTACGTAAATTGTTTGCTTTTCTAATTACGCGAATCTACGTTAGGCATTTGTGTGCATGTGTGTGTGTGTATTGTGTGTTGTGTGTGACTAGGTGTATCGCTGCGTTTAATAGCAGCTGCCATTTACTCATGCGATTAGGTTCAGAAGTCAAATGTTTAATGTTTAATCTGTGCTTCATGTTTGTCAGTTATCGTTAACCTGCTGAAAAAAAAACTCAAATTGTTGCTTAGCAATCAGTGGAAACGCCCACACACACAGACACACATACGGAGCAGCAAAAAGTTGAGCCAGCCCACAAACAAACGCAATCAACAACATCATCAATGGTAACTGCGGCGTCAATAGTTCAGTGGAAGAGACAAATGAACAGACACAGGGACGAGGAGACAGACAGTTAAGGAGCAGTCGAGATGCCGACGATTATTCAAAATGGTTGGCAACGCTGCTCAGCGTACACATACATAAACATATATATTTGATATAAGTTGACTTAAGGCAGACAGGCAGACAGACAGGCGGACAGACAGTTCCACACTGTCTAGCATTAGGCTGCGTCAATGGGGGCGTATACGCAACGCTAAATGGAAAAGGCGCGCTTGTTTACTGTATCTTGGGCGTTCTGGTAACTTGCACAAAAATTCCAAGAAATTTAATTTATTATTTCTATTTATTTTCTTATAAATTTCAGTTGCGGTTTACGATTGCCAAGGTGTAACAGAGACACACGTCGCAAGAAACCCAGCACCAGGTATATGTATCTATATGTTCAGTGGGTCGTTGCAAGTAAGTGCGAGTATTGGAGCAGCTTCCACATTTGGGTTCTACTCCTCATGATTGAAACAGTTTCGGGACACCAACCTTGGTAATAAGTAGCTGTTTTCAAATATTTCGATTGCCTGTCTGTAATTTAATAGATACTTTTTATATATATATTTCTTTTTATTTTCTTTTTAATATCAATGGCTGACAGCTAAGCTTAAGCTGTGTGCATGGACATTAATTGAAATCTTATCGTTTTGGGGCATTTTGGACATGAAGCGTAAATGTTTGCTGTAAATAGAGCCATTTATGGCTTAGTAATAAAGTATTTTGTG
The DNA here is from genome assembly GCA_035043045.1 of Hirtodrosophila alboralis. Classification (NCBI taxonomy): domain Eukaryota; kingdom Metazoa; phylum Arthropoda; class Insecta; order Diptera; family Drosophilidae; genus Hirtodrosophila; species Hirtodrosophila alboralis. The sequence goes on along the minus strand of JAWNNH010000380.1, from coordinate 555,146 downwards.
AAATTTTCAAATAAAGTATCAATTTTAGCAGCTCAGAACATGAACATTTGAAGTAAACATATTGTAATTGCTTCACTGAACTAAGTTTACTTGTTATTGCTGTAAATAAAACTAATATGTTCGATGGAACATTGCCAAAGAAGGAATAAAATATTTATGTAGTATGCCTCTGATTACATTTTATATTCATACACATATATTTGAATTACATTGCAAAAATAGGAAATATAAATTGAGAGAACATTTAGAAAAGTATTAAAACTAACATAAATATTTAACACAAAGCAAGAAATATGCAAAATGTTGCCATTTTTGATTTTATTATATTAGTTTATTATAAATATCATAAATTGCAATTTAATATGCAATACAAACTAAAAATTAAGCAAAAACCCAATTCAGGCAGTTTTTTAATATTAGATTCACAATCCCTAGTCTTTCCCTTAAAATATTTATGTATAAAATAAGAAACTTTTATGGTATTGGTATTTCTTTGTGGTCTTAAATTAGTCTACGTTTATATATTATATGTAAAATGGAAGTTGTAAAATAAGCCAGATATTGTGAGGTAGTAAACACAAATAAGTACATTAATTAAACGAATCTTATTTTTAGCTTTTTGTATAGAAATGACTTCATCAACGAAATGCATAACATTAAATTGCCTGCTGACCCATGTTAGCCCCATTTTCAATGCATTTCACCCTAACAATAATTTGTGGTTCTACGCAATCATTATATATAAATATATAGTATACTATATATGTAGGTACTTAACATATAACAATGAAAACTCAACACATTTGAAATGTGCAAATGCAATGCAGAAATAACAAATTGTTGAATTAACTGCTGTTTTCTGGATTCACTTAATGAAATTGTGTACTTTGGCTTTGTCATCATGCGTGTTTAAGGGGTGACAAAATAAAAAATGTTGTACTATGTATTACACACACACTTCACACTTTGCAGTGAAAATATTTGGATATAGAAACCTACATAGTTCGGCACTACAGATTCAAGAACTGATAACATATTTACCGATCTCTAATTATAAACACAAATAGACTCATCTACGAGATAACGGAACACTCTTGTTTACAAGTGTCGAATGAAAACTGTCAGACTGATCTTGAGCAGAGCAATCCCCCGAATTGAGTGCATTTGAGTGCGGGAAAGCACTCAAAGTGACGATGAGCGACAAAGCTTTGGACGCTCGGTGATTAACGCTCGTGAGTTAGTCGTGAGTGAGTCGTGAGTGAGTACGCAATCAAAGCCACAGCTACAAGTGTACAGGAATATATAGCAACACATTTATACATACTTACATATTTATTTATTTATTTATTCCGTAGCACCCGGTGCTCGCTCTCGTTACCTCTGGCTCTCTCTCTCTCTTTCTCTCTCTCTTTATCGTTTCTCGCTCTGCTGACTCCCGTTCTGTGCTTTTGCCATTGCTGCTTTCAGTTGAACTTCATGCGTCGCTGGCGGTGATCGTCTTTGAAAGAACGCTAAATCAGAATTGGCGTCTTAATGCTTTTGATCATCAATAAATACGTAAATCAAAATGCATACTATATAAATGCCAAATAATAAAATATATCGAGAACTGCGCGTCAATATTGGGCAAGCAACACATCGTAAAAATCAACAAAAACAAATAGTATGGTGTGAAATATATAATCAAATCGTGTTAAAATAAATAATTTTTATATATGCATTTGCGAACTAAAAATCAGTGCTTATGTAGCGTGACAAATCTGACACTATAAATTAAATGCTATTAAAAATTAATAAGGAAAATAAATAAGCAACAATAACAAATGAACGTCATTATACACAATGAAATAAAATAATTTCCAATATACTTACATATGTACATAAATAATTATATATTTATTATATCGTGAGACCGAAATAATCAAAAATCACGTGAAATGCGGCGTAGACAACTCAATTTCAATTTATATCGTGGCAACTTATTCATATCGCTGATAACGGCTTCATCTCACTCTCTCTCTCTCTCTCTCACTCTCAATCTCTGCTTCTCATTCAGAAACTTGACGGCCGCTCTTTATATTACACTCTCTCCCTCTCTCTCTTTTTCTCATTTGGCCGGCTTCACGTGCTATGCAACTCCCGTTTCAAAGCGCAGCTTCTGAAATGCCGACAAACAAGAACAACAAGAAGAAGAAGAAGAACAACAACAAACTAGCTCAATACATTAACAGCAACACCAACAACAACACCAACAAACAACGGGCAACGAACAACGAACAACAAAAACAAAAGCACTGCAAAAACCTGTTGATAAGGTCAATGTTCAGACATAACATGGGAGACGCAATGCGAGTTTTTTTTTTTTGTTTTTTTCTGTTTTTGTTATTTAACTTGCAATAATAATGCTATATGATTCAGTATGGGAAAAAACTTGGTTTATTTACATAATTCTGAACGGTATTCCCACATCTACAAAACATATAATTTGAATATGCTCAGTTTTAATTTTACTGCTACTTGGATTGCCTAAATTTAGCTAAGATTCGAGAAACAAAAGACGTCAAAGGAAGCCCCACACAACGAATTGCCCCATAAATAAATATGTATGTAGCTATAAATGGAAACCACATTAAATATAAATGGAATGATATAACAAGAGCAACTTAGTCAATTGCCCACGCAGAACAAATCAAACGGAATATTTTCATCGTGCTGTCAACAATAAATTCATTTTAAAATCAGATTCCTAGACTCCCGATTCGCGGGTCCGAGCTCCCCCAACATATTGCACGTACATTTTATCAATACTCAGTGGGTATTAGGTACTCAATGTTTATGTGCATCAAAAATAAATATATTGACATACATACGGTAGTCAGCACAAAAAGTTAAAGTACACCCTGATTTTTTGGGAAATAATGAAAATGATGACTTTGATATAATAAATATAATAAATAATGTAAAAAAAAAGCAGGAAAACGTAATTTAAAAAGTTGACAAATGTAAAAATAAAATCAAATGTGCCTTTAATTCTAGGTAGCAAATTCTTGGTAAAACATTTTTTGGCTTTATTATTAGTAAAGAATAACATTTTTCCTGAGAATTTCTGGGTGTACGTTAACAATTTTTGGCTCACTGTATGTTATATATACAAAAGCTAATGTGCTGACAACTCATTAAAGCGACAACCGGCAGCAATTATAAGGTGTAGACTATGTTTCCCCACTCGGAAAGACATTAAAGATAAACAATAGAGTGTAAAATGGTTCCATTTGTGCTATCTATGTATTTATATATAGAAAATATGCACTTTTTGTAATACTTCGCAACAACGCCTTTGAAGCATTATCTAATCTATGCCCAATTTCAGTTTATCTTCCAGACTGCCTCAAAGTTGTTGGAATGATCAAAAGCTGTCAAATGTTTATGAATCAAGTGCTAATTGTTGTTCAGTCTTGGGCAAACTGTGAGTTGAATAAGTTGTAGAATTTGAAGTGTATATGTTGTCCATGTCAAGTGTGTGTGAAGTCAGAAAAGAGTGTGAAGTGTATGAATGTACACTGTCGAGTTAATCATCACCCCCACCGCAAAAGGCAGCTCCAGGGGAATTGTGGCGCTTATCGCAATTAAAGTCCCCAAGGCAACCACACGATAAATGCGTACGGGAACGCAAAGCAAACGAAAAGATAAAAATAATCACAAAAAGCAAGGAAAACATACTAACGACACTGCTATTATATTGTTGATAGTCGCGTAGTAAGAAAATAATGTTGAATAAGAGACTGAGAGATAATAAGTGCGTAGATAAAAGGGAAAGTTTAGAGCGGAAAATAGAAATTTAAAAATAAAATAAAAACTTGAAATTAATGCAAAAAAAAATAAAAAATTAAATAAAAACGCAATGAGTCAACAATATCGGTTCACTGTGAAAAATATTCATTCTAAAATTACCAAATGAATTTATTAATAACATTTTTTTACCTCAGTGTTAGAATTTACGAATTTGTCAAAACAATCACACAAACAGTGAACAAATGAGAAATATTTATCACATTTTGTTTAAAAATATTAAATTCTGGTTCCTGCTCTTACTTTTATTTTAAAGTCGCATTAAACAAGAGCTTAATGTGATGCCAAACATATTAATATTATAGTTTAAAACACATTTACGAAACAAAGTAGCACACCAATTATATTTAAAAAAAAAAAAAACTTTTTTTTTAATTTTAAATTTCACACAGACACGAACACAAACTTTTTAAGCAGAAAATTCTAGTTAACATACAAATAGCCGTAACCGTAATGCCACAGGCAATGAACCCGACATAATCATGATGATGATGAGGATGAGGATGAGGATGACACATGCCAGTGCACTCGCCCACTAATTATGATAAATGCAATGTAGTTAAGCGTCATAACGCCAACAAGCAAAGCTCAAGTCAAACATACTTACAAACAAACACAGTCACACACAAGCAAACAAAGAACCACAAAGAACTCGTAGAAGAATATATAAACAAAAGAGAAAACAATAACAATAACAATAACAAAACCAAACAAAACACAACAATGTCAAAATATCAAAAACTTGACAGCGCACTGGCACCCACAATGCACGACGATGACTATGAGGAGAGTTTTTCACTTTACTCGGATGATAATCAACAACAGCTGCAGTCGCAGTCGCAGTCGCAGTTCCAGAATCAGGATAATAACAGCGACCATATAAGACTGAATATTGTGGGTGCAAATCGGAGCACTCATATGCCAAATGGTAATCCTAAATACCACCACAGTAACAACAACAACAACAACAACCACACAAACGGAGCAGGACAAGCAGTTGGAGCTGGGAGAGCACTGGAGCTGGAGGAGCACACATGGGAGGTTCCACTGTTGCGAAACGGCAGCAGCAACAACAGTTGCACTAATTTGGCAAGTTTTAGACAGATCATGCATATATATGGATATAAATCTTCTCTATACAACATTAATCGTTCAATTAAAGCCCAACTTTGTATGCTATGAAAATTGCACACTGCGCAGTCAGCAGCCATTTATATGCACTCATACACACACCCACACACAGCCATACACACACGCTGACAGTCACACTTATATGGCAATTATTCTGCTACTTGCAGCACTTGGAGCACGAAACTGGAGCTGGTGGTGGCAATGGCCATGGACACGGGCCGGAGAATAGTTACGGATGCCGCCGTTTGCAGCCGGGTTTTGGAGCGAACCTTAAAAGCAAATCGGCGCAGGAGGCAAAATTAAAAATAATTTTCGCAATTTCGCTATGTTGTGTATTCATGGTAAGGACGCTGGAAAATCATGGGCAAACGATAGCTTTGATAAAAATTATAAGGGAAAATTTTAAAATAGATATTTAAAGCAATTATACATATATACTATCGATTGTAGCATTGTTTTTCAGCTCTAATCATACACACCACATACTCTGTGGTTGTGTGCATGCTTGATTTAATTATGATTAATTTCAACTGCAACAATAATAATAATTCGCCCGACCGCAGATCATTGAATTCCTTGGCGGCTTTATGGCCGGAAGCCTCGCCATTATGGCAGATGCCGCACATTTGGCATCTGATTGCATTAGCTTCGTCATCGGACTGGTCGCCATTTGGTTAGGCAGTCGACCGCCGGACGCACGCATGTCCTTTGGTTACAAACGCTTCGGTAAGTACCCAATTATGGCCAACACTATGCTAATGAGTCTACAACCAGTTGACAGGCATCTAAATACTTACACACACGCACACGCACACACAGTAATTGCATTTATGCCAAGCACAGTATATGCTGCTAGTTATCATCCAGTCTATTATTAGGCCATGTCCTGTGCCTTTTTACTGCACCTGCTAAGTACGTGCGTTTAGCTCGCCATTAAACACAACCTTTTGACTCCTTTTCGCAGAGGTCCTGGGTGCCTTAGCCTCAATCCTGGGCATTTGGCTGCTCACTGCGATGCTCGTTGTGGTTGCCATCGAACGCATCTTCTCGCAGAACTTTGAACTGGATGTTAATGTTATGATGTGCATATCGGCCATTGGCATTGTCATAAATATCATGTAAGTCATCAAACTATCAATAAATTAAGAAAAGCAATAATATAGATTAATTCTGTTACCTTAAATCAAACCAAAGAGAGTAGCTTTAAAAATGTTTACCTTAATTTTTAATATGTCTTTAAGTTGAGCCTCTTCAGTATAGTTTTAGTAACGCTTTAGATATAATAACTTTACAATTGAAATAATTCCTCTTAGAGTCTTGGGTAACCCTTTGGTCCACTTATAATTAAATATAAATATCAAATGTTTTGTGACCCGCAGCATGATGTTCGTATTACACGGTTCCTGGTTCATGGGGTCCCATGGCCACGGGCACAGTCACTGTCACGGTAGCAGTCACGGACACAGTCACGGATATGGGCACGCCCACACAAATGATGGTAGGGAAAGGGGCAGCGGCAGCGGCAGCGGCAGCGACGAAGGACATAATGTTGTTATAACAAATGGCTTAAAGGCAATTTCACAAAATGGGTAGGTGTGCGAGGGAGGGCGGGGGTGAGTTTTATGTTATGCGAGTTCGAGCCAAATATATTGATTCAAATGGCCTGTTGCAATTTTATGGCCTGCGGTTAAGGCTCTCCCAAATTTGCAGTAAACAGCAGGAAAAACACAAGAACAACAATGAAAACAACAAACAACAAACATCTGCTGACTGCAGGCAATTGTTTGTTTGATTATATGTAATTGGAATTTAATTTAGTTGCAGCGAGCAAAGCTGCATTTGTTATTAGTTATGCTTGATTTGCAGTTATTAATTTGAGCCCCCGATTTGCCTCAAGTTAATACATATTGATTTATGTTTACCGCTGTTTAAATTAACCTTACCACATCTCATCTGCCCCCCTTCAGTGCCACGGAGCGAAATTTGAATCTGCGCGCTGCGATGATTCATGTCATTGGCGATCTGGTGCAGAGCATTGGCGTCTTTCTGGCCGCAGTCTTAATCAAATTCTATGTGAGTAGTCTAGACAAGTCAATTAATCTACTACTTATAAGCTGGCTGACAATCCTAATTCAATTTGCTTTTGCTGACCCGCACACAGCCGGGTGCCAAGTATGCGGATCCCCTATGTACTCTACTCTTCTCGGTAATTGTGATTATAACCACGGTGCAGCTGTTCAGAGAGTCAGTCTCCATATTGCTCGATGCGGTGCCCCGGAATGTCTGCCTGGCGGAGCTGCAACGCGAACTGGCCACCATTGAGGGTGTCAAGTAAGTCAATATAACAGCCCCGAAACACCCACACCATTGCTCATAACTAATATATATCTATCCGGTAGATCGGTGCATCATCTGAATGTCTGGCAGCATACCAGCGAGCACTCTGTACTCATGGTTCATCTGGTTGTGGGTAAGTAAACATTTAAATAAACTAAAAATATGTGCTGCAAATCATCAAAATGGAGGTCACTCTATACTCTAGTAGAGATAATGACACATCTAAAAAATGTAGAATTAATTAATGTTTCCAATGAAGGTTTTTTCAATAGTATCGATTCGTTTGCAGCACTAATGAGTACTTATTATATTCAAAGACGTACCCGTACTTATTTATGCATGTTTATCCAATTCCACAGATCTGATGAGCGACTCCGATGATGTGCTGGAACAAGCAACGAAATTGGCCTGTGGCAGCAAATACAACATCAAACATGCGACGATACAAGTCGAGCGTTTGACTGAGTAATTAAATTCTGAAATTAGCAATAGCTTAATTAAGTTTTATATCCCTAGACATTAGCAACAACGTATATTCTGAGCGACCAAAGTCTGTGTGCTGAGTACATTATCTGCAGCACCAATTAATGTGATTGTATTTGTAATCGTATTTTATTTGTATGTACAGTAAGAGACCAATTTTAAACAATTATTTTATGACATTAAGATAAACGTAACTTTTATGATTTTTATCATTTTCTTTGGCACCATGTGCTTATTGTAATTAATTACCTCATGAATGAGAGCAATATATATAAATTTTGACTTTGAAATGCGAATGACAAAATAAATAGCAATAAATTGTAGAATATAAGAATTGCTCTTTTTTCTTTTGTTGAAAATGAAATTATGACAAATTGCTTGCTTTTTTACAGTTGGCAGATACACTTAATTGTTGCCTATACAATCTTAATTACTTATAAAAACCCACTCAAGCTCAGCAATTTTTATGAAAATAATTAGAATTTCAATTAGCTCAAGACAATGTAAACATTTTAGTTGTAAAACTGTGTTGAACGTTAAAACAAAACCAAACTGTATATGTATGTGTGTGTGTATATATAAACACTGTGGTATAAATCATAAATTTCTGTAATTAATTAGAATTTGCAGCATCGGCGAGATAAGGCCTCAATTTTTTTTTTAGCTTCAATTCGTCCAAATTCTTAAGGACTATCCAATGTCATTCAAGGATTTCCAGAAATGTTTGAAATATGACGCCTCAAATAAGAAAAAATGGATCTGTACGATTTTAAAGGCTTTAAGCTGAAAAAAACTCCTTGTCCATTTAAATAAAACTCAAAAGACAAGGACTTTTGTAGTGAAGTAGAAAAATAAAAATATTTTTGTATAGGAAAAGAAGTACATATCTCGGTTGTATACTTGTGAATCCAAAATTATCTGGATGAGAACTACGAAGGACTTGTCGTTTTTGAAATATTTAATTTTTGGATGTTCCCTTTATAAATAGACAGATTCGTCCTTCCTAAAATAACGAGTAAAAAAAATTTGAAAATTCCTAAGAATATGGTAAAACATCTCCGAATTTCAATTAGCTCAAGATAATGTAAACATTTTAGTTATAAAACTGTGCTGAACTGAAACGAAAGTGAAGTGTATGAGTGGATGTGTGTATGTGTGTGTGTGTGTGTGCAAACACTGTGGTGTAAATCATATGACTGTGTAATTAATTAGAATTTGCAGCATCGGCGAGAAATACTGCGAGTGCAGAGCACAAGCTGGCAGCTGAAAGGAGGAAAAACTGTGAGCACAGTGTAATTGATGTCTTTATCTTTGGTTCTCATTTTAATTAGAAAGTCACTTCAGAGAATCAGCTCACTCATTACCAGGTGCAGCTAAAAAAGCCATTTACAAATTAATGACTGAGACGAGCTTACATAAAGGCAGCAGCATTAAATTTCGGCTACTGATGCAGAGAATTGAGAGCTGCGTATACTTAATGTGAAAGCTGCCCTGTGCACGCACACATAATATACTGAAACATTAAATATGTGCAGGCAAGTTATTAATTATATTTTCAATTGTTTAGGCATAAATTGCGCAATAAACATTTATTTATGCATTGCCATTAACTAGTATACAATATACTTGCATTTATTCATAAACAAGTATGTAGATTCTGATTATACATAATTATTTTTGTGCAGCTAATTGTTGTTTTAATAATTCATTTGTTGAGTTACACACACATTCACACAGTACTACATTTGTCGCACAAGCCAGCCACATAATTCATATATTGGACAAACAAACAAATCCGATTAGAATATCGCTGCTCAACACATTCGGACACTCACACGCCAGCCGGACTTCAATGAACCGGAAATGAGCAAATCAAGCGTGCAATAGGCACACACGCACACACAAATACATAACTAACCAGCAAATATCGCCGTATACTGTTAACACATGAATGGAGTCAACTCTAAGCATCTTAATCAACACACACACACACACACAAACACACACACTCAGTTGAATTGAATGATGCCTGTGCATTTGTCAGCCGTTAAGCCGCGTCAACTTGAACAAACTTCTCGATCCTTGAGCCCTTTTCTGTGTCCTGTTCAGTTCTGTTCTGTTCCGTTGAGCCGCACAGTTCAATACGCTCGGACACGATTAAGTTATTTATAATTTATGAAACCAAGCAAGGAAAAAAAAAAAGGAAAGAAAATGAAAATAAAAGTCAAAACGAAATGGAAATTTCCATTTCACTGCCAAGGAAATTGCGTTAAAATGATGAAGCTGTAGTTGTTAAATGTGTGTGAGAGCCCACGCACACTATATACTCCTTATACACTGTTATTCACACATACACACACACACACACATAAGCCTTATCCCACATGTTAAATTACCGCCGACTGACTGAGCGCCCGCATAGCATATAAAGGTTAATAAATCAAGCTGAGCGGGCCTGCACTCATTGAATATGCAAACGTATTGAACACAGGCTCAACTAATTTAATTGTTGACCCAATTGCCCGCTGCAGAAGCTGTTTTAAAAACTAATTAATAGCAGACAACAACAAAAAATCAAATACTTTTCAATGAGAAGAAGAATGAGCAGGGAAAAAGCCTCGTGCACGCACTCCAAAATCCAGTCAAGCACTTGCCCATTTTTCAAGTGGGCGTGGCGCACTTCAAATGCGCAAATGTAAAATTAATGGCATACTTGACTTGATGCTTTTCTAATTAGAAATGCATATAACAAAAATCGTAGCATATATCCCAGTGGCAGCTCAGCTAAAAAGCGCTTAAAAATGAGAGCTCGAGTACTCAGATTGCACTTAACACTTCGGGAAGCCCCCACAGAAAGATACAGACACACACAAACACACACACACAGAAGCAGCCAAAGTAATTGAAGTGGCATTGCACGTGCACTGCAGCCACTCGCCGAAGGAGTTCAACTGCAGATCCCGTGGACAGCTCACAGAGGAACGGAAGTTAAGTATTTGGCCATACCTGCCCTCATTACCTAAAAAGCGTCGACAGCGTCAGGTGGAAGAATTTGCTTTTACTTTTCTCTTTATTACAAAACAGTTACGTGATAAATATAATCTTATTCATTAGTTAATTAATTCTTATCATTATTGTTACAAAAAAATCAACTACAAGAGTAACAAAATAGTTAGCAAACTGCTAAAAATCATAAACTAAACTAGTTCTGGCCCACTTAACAGAGTTATCCATAAATGCTATGTGTAAGTTTTGGCAGTAGCCGAAAAATGAAATATTTCTTCAAATGATAGTGTTGAATTATAAATATTGTTAAACCTGAGTCTGTTTTCTGTTTAACTTAACTTATTACTATTGTCTAATTGGCTGCCTTAGCCTCACTTGTGCAGGAAGGAAGAGTCAGTTCTGCAGCTTGACTAATTGAAACGCCGCGAATTTCCAGATCTGTTCGGCGTACTCACGTAGGGACTGCCAATGATATAGGGATCCTCCTCTGACTGCGAGTACTGCATGCGACGACCATGCGTTGGACTAGATATATCTGAGGAGCAATTAGGAACACATCACATAAAGCCAACTACTCATAAATGTATCTCAGACTTACCTCCAGTGGCGAATGAGCGGCCAGGCGATGCATTATAGCTAGAGTTTCGACTAAACGACATGTTCTCTCCTCTTTTCTGAAACACTGAAAGGGAAAACAATTTTTTAATAACTATAATTAACCATTTTTATCGAAAAGAATGTTTTATTTCAATAAACGCTAACGATTTCTTCAACTAAAGATTCTTGCTTTTAAACAATATTCAAATGAAGTTCTCTAATAACTTCCACTCCCGCTGAGGGGGTGACCTTGTTCTAAGTAATTAGTAATGCGGTCTTAAGGCATGGAAAATAAGGGGGACCAACAAAACCAGCAAACATTTTAGGCAAAACAATATATACAACAAATAATTTAGCTATTAAAATGAGTGTAAAAATTACGTGCGGATGGGCGGGCGGTGGACAACGTGCTGACCTCGGCAACTGCTCATTAAGGGGTGGGGTGGGGTGTGGTGGTGAGGTGTTGGCTGTTCCCACAAATCTTAAGTAATTATACTAATTTTGTAATTAAGGTAATTTGACTGTCGACGAGTTTTGTGGCCCAATGCTGATAAAATGCTAAATACGCCCGAAACACGTGCACTTATCGCGCCCAAGACCAAGAAATTCCCCTCGCAAAGGGAGGGGGGCATCTTCAAAGCAAAACTTAAGAGCTGTTGCCAAATTTAAGTTTTCTAACTGAAAACGAAAACGATGTCAGTTTACGTCAAGGCTAGTCGTACTATATACTGGTGTATTGGATTTCTTGTAATTTATGGTTCTTCCACAAATGCATTTTATTGGGTCATTCGAACGTCCTGTGTCACTTTGAGGAGCCCCTAAGTATGCAGCAGCCAAATTGTTGATGTCCTTGACTGCTCCATGTTTATGGGCTGGCAAGTGTGCACGCCTTTCATTGCATTTCAATTCAAATTGATTTGCAATGGCAATCGAGCTGTTATTTATGAGGCCAATAGACTGCCGGACTGTCTGATTAGCATCATGCAGGCTTCATTCAGCAAGGGGTTTCATCGCTTTCTCTTTACTTTCACTACAGTCACTCTGCAGTATTTATGTTTTGTATCGAGTGGTCAGCTGAATTTAGTTTAATTTGCAGTCAGATCACGTCGGTGTGTCGGTCCCAAGAGCAAAAACTAAAGCCGATAGTCGTAGCAGAGCAGAGGGTGGAAAAATAGTAATGCAGCAGCTTGAAAATCAAAGTTTAAGTCATAAATAAGAAATTTTGTGAGCGCTGCCTTTACTGATGATGATAGTGCAAAGACTGCGGCCTGTTATCGCTCCAAAACTTTTTGGTATTCATGCACGAAATGACTAAAAACTTAAAACTAATAGAGAGAAGTGTAGCAAAAGTTGTGCGTGGCTCCTGCCAGAGCCTCGAGGGCTCATACTGATGCTTTTGCTTTTGGTTTTGCTTCTGCTTCTGCTTTTGCTTTTGCCACTGCTGCTGTGCACTCAAAATTATTAATTAAACTTACCCTCGGAGTTGACTTGCGTGACGCCCTGCGTCTGGAAGAAGGATATGTACACTGCAAGATAGAAAAAAGGGACGATATAAAATAAAAATACTGCAGGCAATATATTGTATACATATATATATGGTATAGTATAGTATGGTATATGTGTAGCGTCATTCTGTGGCACATGCATAGAGTTGGAGGCTGCAATTAATCAAGTTGCACTCGGTTCGTTGTTGTTGATGTTTTTGTATGTCTACACAGAGTGTCAGCCGGGGTCAGGGGTCAGCTCTGAGTTAGGAGCTGCACGTAGCAACAGCACAACAAACAGAAAACACAAAATACAAAACACAGAATAGAAAATAGAAAATAGACAAAAGTAAAAACTTCTTATCAGTTTGCGGTTGGCAACCGAACAAGGTAAACCCTGTTTAAGTTCTGTTAGCTACATTCTTTTTATTGGGTGTAAAGTGTTTTCGAACCGATAACTCCCGCCCGACCAAAACGCATAGACAACATTGAAAAATGGCAAACAGAGGCGACAAGCGACAGGCGACGTTTCCAAAAAGCAAAACTTTTCCACAACTATACAAGAGAACACGGGAGACTCGACTCGACTCGACTTGACTTTGGCTCTGAGTCTTGCTCCGGCTACGGCTACGGCTCTGGGTCGGTCTTCAGCTCGGCGCATGTTCAAATGCAAGAAAATAGCAAAGTTTAACGAAGCGTTGTCCTGAAACGCAGGTCGCATGAAGCATCACTAAAAAAGTCTGCGTCAAAGGATAACGCCAAGGATGCTGTCGACCTTCCTGCCCAACAAACTGGCTGCGTCTGCTTTCGACTTGAGCTGCAGCGCGTGCTCCGGCACAGGTAGAAAACAGTTCGCAGTTCGCGCTTGGGTTGATTAAAAATTCATGGAATTTGCGATTAACTCCAAACACAACAACAACAACATCGTAACAAGGATAAGAAAACATTGCCAGGGTCGCAGGTCGCAGGTCGCAGGTCGCAGCACTTATGATTTATGAGCCTCTGGCACTAACAATGTTCTGGACAAGTTTTGTTTCCTTTTTACCTTCTCTGTTTTGCATAATTTATGCGCCAATAGAATACATTAATATGCTTATGAATACATACACACTATACTCGTAAATATTACTCACCCCATATCGAGATGACGACAATGACCATTGTAATCACGATAAAGCCAAGATTTTCGATCAGATGTTGTAACAGAGGTCCTCCAGGATAGCTAGCGCACTTCTGCGTCAATGTCGTGACCGCAACGACAACGGCCACCTGCAATGAAAAAAAGAGCAAACATACGAGTTGAGCTTAAAACTTATGACAGACTGCGAATAGATTTCTACTAAAGTTCTTAAGAGTTATGTCATTGGAGTCCTCTTTGCGGTGGCACTCTTCAAATGAATAAATAAAAGGAGCATAGTTCAGACTTTGACCAAAGCCAAAAATGCAACAAACGCACAAAAATCAATTATATGCAATGTGCAAAAGTTTCTGCCATTTGACCATTGAAACTGCAGCTACAAACTGGCCAAGCAATTCGCATTTATAGTACACACTCGCAATTTCGAGTATTATCTTAAGCGACTAACGTCCTTAGACCAAGGACCACATTGCACAAGGCCAGGATCGATGCAAATTAAAAATACGTGACTTTAAGATACTTTGCAGATGCTATTGCAGGAACAATTGTGTCTTTCTAAACAGTATAGATAGATTTAAGCTAGAATAATATTATACTTTAAAAAAATTAAATTTAATTTAAAAAATACAATTAATCGAAAATAAAACTATTAATAATTGTGACAGAGATAAAATAGTAATAGTAATATATTAAAGAAATTAAATTATATTAAATTAAAAATCTATATTTTGGCTCGTAGTGATTTGCCATAATTTATAATTAAAATATTTGCTTCACATTAATAATTGCGTGTATAAATATAAATTAAAACAAACGTATTACATTTTGAATAGAATTAGCTCTTAAACATCGACTGACATTTTAAACATGTATTTTTAAGCACTTGCAGGGTATCATATCTTCGTCAAGACAAAGAACTAAGAGCATTCACAAATTTTCTGCTTGAGGTCACAGTTCTTTCATTGAAAGTCCAAGTTGAAAATCCAAAGACTATCAATCTGTCATAAAAAGAGTGCTTTAAGGCCAACTGAAAGGAGACAATCTTCGCAATATGCGAAATTTGCTCGACAGTTGAGCAATGTAAGTCAAGTGACATAAGTATTGGCATTCTGACCAAGTTAAGCCAACGATTTAAGCGAGGCGCGTGGCAATTACAATGTGCTCGGTGTTGGCCAAGAAACAAACACGAATCTGGCCCGTGTTGTGGGGCTGCAGGCTTTGGCTAATAAATGAGCATTGCGAGCTTGGGAGACGGCGAACAAGCGATCGACTTATGTAGCAGAATTTATTGACATGATGTGTGTGTCCCCAAGTCCCAAAGCGTTGGATGAACACACCACAGATGAAACAATAGCCATGAGGTAAGGAGGTAGAGAGGCAGAGAGTCAGAGAGGTAGGGTGGCAAGGAGGGTGGGACACATACTTAACGACTTTTCCTTTGTTTATGTGCAGCTGTATGCGAGATAGCGTTTATAGATGAAGCCTGGCCAGGAGCAAGCGCCCATCCCACCCCACCTTACACACTCGCTTCCAACAGAAATTTATGCAATTTGGCTACAAGCGGCAATCGGGTGGACAAGGATGTAGAGGCGTGAGGAGCCGTGGGGACAGAGAGTGGGACAGGAAGCCGCCTGAGCAAGATATACGCCATTTTGATGTTGCAGCTAGTAGAGACAGCCGGACAACTGACCAGTCCGGGGTACATAAACGAAACGAAACTTATTTATGCAATTCCGTTGGCTTTATATGTGCAGCAATTTTTATATTTCGGCCACTTGCTCTTGCCCCCTTATGACTGCGCTTAATGCAACAACTGCAACTGGCGCAGCTGCTCCAACGGCAACGGCAACAGCAATGGCAACGTCGAGTCGCCGGCAACGTGCACAGGATGTTGAATTGCAGGGCCAGGAAATGGCGAAACTTTAGCAACAAATTGATACGCGCTCCGGCTTCTGGTTGGCTATCAGTCTGTTTGCACTATCTAATGGCATCAGGTAACCAATGAAAAATGGCAATGGCAGTGTATTTACATTTGCGCTTATTGCAGTTGCAGTTGCTGTTGCTTTTGCTGTTGCTGTTGCAGTTCCAATTGCCTTGTTGTTGCAGCTGCAAACTACAAATAAACAAAATTTGTCCAAATTGAAAACCCAACCGAAAATGTACACAAAATGTTGCATTCGTATTTTGGTGAAATATTACAAAATAACGTGCGGCAGCTGAATAACAATAACAACAAAATAAACAAAATTCCTAGAAAAATTCCCACAAATTCCCATATATCACTTCTGAAATTTCAGGGTTAATATAAGCTAGTCAACAACATTTATGAACTCAACAAAACTTAAATAAATTTTTGCACTTATTTTAAAAATGCACTAAATTTTTTTACCCTGTAATAGTTTTCAAAAACTTTTGAGAGTTAATAATCTGCAGAGTATTTCTGCGAAGAAAGAAAGTTCGATTCTAAGTGCACATCGCAACTTTCTTAAAACAGATCAGATTTTCATTAGTAATGTCGTTTCCATCCTCGTTTGAACTCTTAATTTAAAAATCATTTATTTCACAAGAGAAAATTGTTTTTCGCTTTTTTTTTACCCCTATACTGCAAGATTTTCTATGCTCAAAATATCTATAAAATTTGACGGGTAAAGTTTACAAAAATTATCTGCTTAAATTATTTTATTCAATTTACATAAGTGCCAATGAATAATATTAAAATTTTCTTAACATTCTAAGTACTCACTTTAAATTAAATTAGTATCATTTAAATCAATCAAATAACGACGACAATAATGTCAAACATTTAATATAATAGTACAAGTGAGAATGTAATTGGAATTTGTGGAACTTACCTCAATGCTCTGGTTTGTTTCCGGTGAGTAGACCAGCACATAGAAATGCTCATCCGTAGGAATATCCTTAAGGAAGTGTACTCGATACTTGCTCAGGCCATGCAGATGTTCAATCAGGTCGACAGAAATGTACTTAGAGTCCGAAGGCTTAACCTGTGACAGACACATAAAACAAAGCAAATTATAATCACTTGAAATTCAGGCCTAATTTAATCAAATTACTTTAACAAGCACATAAATATACGTATGTGCAAATATGCTAGCCAAATAATACGATATAAATTATTTCTTATTTTGATAAAAGCCTATTGGAAATTCTAAAAGCGCTCATTAGTAGCACAACTGCAGTTGATTGAAAATTCAGAGATTGGGACAATCCCTGTCGGTTGTGGGATGGCGGGGGGGAGTGGGAAGGAGGATTTTTGGTAATGGTTTATGTATTATGTTGCAGCTACGGCAACGGCTGCAACATATGCAATTTTCTCGAACACAACGCAACAAAGTACAATGAAATGAATTTTGATATTTGTGTGGCAAAGTCTCAACTTGAAATTCATTTAATTAAAATACATAAGCCAAATGCGTATGTATGTGTGGCGACACACACACACACACACTTTCACAAATATTTTGCACAAAACATACAATTTTAAAGTGTATGTCAAATTTGTTGATTTTTATTGCAGTTGCGAATTTTCGATTTGAAATGAAATATTCTCTCATTGTCGCCTGGCATATTCCTTTGGAAGCAGATGTTTGGTATCTTGTTTCATTTATTTATTTATAAGTTTTATTTGCTTAACATACGAATGTTTGTAGGCGCAGCTGGCAGATAAGTAATCTTTTTTCAACAATTTTATTATGAAATATTTTCACCTAGTCGACTTAAATTAGACTTAAATTCAATGGGCTAATTGATTATCTAGCTAGAAGTGAATTTAAACTTGATTTAATTTTTCAAATATTTGCAAATTAAAATAACGCAACAACATCCATAAATAATTGCAATAAAATAAAACAATTGACGCAATTGGGAATTCTCGAGCAACATAAAAATAAACAGGATTACCTTCAAATGTAGTCGACTACAAGGTTCCCAGCACTAATATCAGATTTATGCTTAATAAGACGAACAATAATAAAATAAAAATACAATTATTATATAAAAGCAACAACTACTGTTCATGATCTGAAATAATTGATCATTAAATTTCTGATTGCATATTTTATATTAATACACACTAAAAAATCAATTTAAATTCATTATAGTTGCGCATGCCTCATGAACGCATTCTTAAATTTATTTTTGTTTTTCATTTTTGTTTGCAAATTTAATGCGAATAAATGAAAAACAAGTTTTTATTGCAACGGAAGTGCACAGAGAGCAACTTCTGACACATCCGAACACATACGTATACTTAAACAACAATTAAACAACTGCCCGACTAGAAGATACCCTGAATGAGATCGGTTCAAAAGTATTCTTTGAATAGTCTATGCATAATTCTACCAAACTAAATTCGAAATTCAATTCCCCAAAAGCTTGTTTTTTTTTGAGACGGACTAGTCAGACAAACAGGTTGTTGACGGTCTAGGAATATAGGAATATATAAACTATATGGTGTTGCAGATATACCTTTACCCAGTATATAAGCTAAAGGGTACACAAGCATATATATCAGCCATACTATTAATATGTAATAAAAAATACTTTTTTTATAAAAAAAAAAATTAACATTGTTAATAAACGGAAGTGAACGCATATCAACAGCAGCAGTAGCAGCAGCAGCAGCAGCAAAAACAATTCTTATTAGTCCATCGATAATACACGAAGAATATTTAATAATTAATTGAAAATTATGCAGACCAATGCGCTTTTAACCAGCCAAAGGTTGCACATTAAAATTACATATAGTTGTAGATGTAAGTTATATACATACATACTTATTAACACGTATATAAATATGTATATTATATTATAAAATATATGTAGTATATACTATGCGGTTGTTGTCTGTATGAAATGTATGAATTTTAATAAAATTGTCGAGTGCACTGAAATTGACAGCCACATAATTTGCCTTTTTGTGGTCTCACGTGAGTTTGTTCAGAAACTTTAAATGATTAATTGATAATCAACAACATATTAATTTTTTAATATGCATAAATAATGCAAACTGACTTCAGATGAGTCAAGAATATGTTTTGTATTTCGAATAGTATTTAAAGTTTCACCAAAGTGTGGCTCTGACAACAATTGCGCATATACCAAGGAACGGCAACAAATCGACAATAACAACTACAATGCAGAGGATATCCACTTCACACACTTGACACTTTGAAGTTGCATCGATACGATTTGTTATAGCTTCGAGTGTCATGCACTATTGAACTGAGCAATCGAGTGGCATGTCCTGTTCATGTCCTGGCCAGCGGGCTATTCAGTTTGATGGCTTTGCTTAGAGTACCATTCGGTACTCACTTGACATTGCAGACACAAACTTGGCCGTCGAGCGACTGCATTAATACAGTTCCATGTTGGCCAAACTGCAAATTTGCAGCTAATGCAAATTATGCGGCATATTTCAAATGGCCACTTTACTGTAATTAGAGTTACTGAAATGCAGCTAATATTTTACTGAGAGCAAAAGCAAATAATGCCTCAAGCTAGCCGGAAACGGAAGTCAAGCAAAATGCTGTCATTTTGCATTTTTCAGACGAGCGTCGGGGCAGCGAGCAATGAAAACATCTTAGGGCCGGGGAGAAACCCCGAGGATAGACATTGACATTGCGGGCAGCTGCTGCTTTTGCTGCTGCTGCTGCTGCTACTGCTACTGCTGTAGTAGAAGAAGCCACAACTACTTGCGGCAACTCCGGCGGCACAACAACAACGTTGGCAACAATGGCCAACTGTCTAACTGGCAGGCAAGAACAGTCCATAAGTAGGAACTTTCGAATTCATGGAATACTCTCAGTCGGTCGCACTTCGCTCTTCTCAACAGTTGTCGTACATAATATTGTACTTTGGAGAAGCCGCCACTGGCAATGGCAGCTGCAGTGCCTCGAAACAGGAGCGAGCGTACATTGTAAAGCAATTTCCTGTATTTTATTACCACATAAAATGTGCGTCCTTCTGTTTTTGTTGCTGCCAGCTCTGCTTATGATTGTCTCACAAGGCAAGCGAATAAATACATAGGTACGAGTCCAAAGTGCAGCTCACAAGATGACTTTAAAAACGGAAACCCTTGAAGCGTGACCAGGCAAAGAAAAAACTGAATATATATACAGCTTTTCGATACGATGCTCATCAATCTTCCCAGAAGTCTAATAGTTTTCTTCTAAACATGCCAACTCACCTGCAGCTTTCTCAGGGCCTTGTCCAAGCCACTTATGTGCAGCTCCTGGGGTTTTAAATCCTGCACCTGCAACGAATCCAGCGACACTTTAATCCCTGGCACCAGTTTTAGCGACATGGTATCCAAAATGCCATTCGGCATCGCCGCCTGCAATTAGTGAAAAGAAATATCTTAGCAAACTGAAATGCTGAATGCTTATTTATTTAGCCCACTTACCTCCAGCTCCAGGAATACATTGTTTGTCTTCATAATGGACAGCAACTCATTGAAGTTGGCCTTCAGCTCCAGCTTGCACGCATACTGACCGCTGTGTACATCGAAAATGGCCTCAACCTGATAAAGCTTCAACAACTTCTGTCCCAGTTCGTCCTTGGCAACCAGACGACAGGTGAACGCATCCACAGCGATTTTGCTCAGCTGATTTACGCACTTGGATATATTTTGGGCAATCTGTGTGTGTGTCCTGTACATATAAGTATGCAGTTTGTATAAGAAATTGGCACAAACAACTCACCAGATTGCTGTACTTGTCAGCTTGCATGTGATTCCGCAGCACCAGCTGGGCACTATACTGGGAGCCGCTAAATATGTCCAGAGATTTGGAAAATACAATCTGCAATAATAGCAAAAGTGTTTAAGTTTAAATTATGACCATCTTAATGGCGCCACAACTGTTGATAACCCACCGCATCCGATTCACGGAGTTCCAAATCGTATTTGAGGTAACCACCGCGGCGAGATTTTTCACCACATGTCACCGCAACCTTCTCGCCCAGCTTGTTGGGGTGATTCAGTACTCGGGCCATGCCTGAAATAAAGTGAGCTGAAGTTATAGACTACTGGCCAATAATAAAATCAAAAACTAATTACTGTTGCTAGCAAAAAATTTAATTACGCGCCCAGACCAACTTTGATTACGTTTCAGTTCAGCTTTTAATAAGTCGACTAAACGACAAGTCAAAGCAAAATATAATTTATAAACAAAATAAAAAGTCAGGCTTGTTTGGGAGGCCCAAATGAGAGTTTATCTGAATACACTCTTCTTAAGTGACAGACTAGCGAATATAAAAAAATTACGCAAATATTTGTTTTCAATCAAAATATATGTCAACACTATGCATATTATAATAATAATAAAACGGTGCTCTAAATGAGAATTTCAAGATGGTAATAAAATAACTTTATATTTTCTATGTTTAAGATATTTATATACAAAATAATAGAACATAGCTATCCAATGTCTTTAAAATTTTTCTTTTACTCAAAATTCCTTAGAAAGTACAATTTTTTGCAATATGTACTTAACTTATACGAATTATATTGAACGACCCTCGTAGCGTTTTCCCGTTGCCGTCACACAAGAGCGCAATAATTTTTGTCATGCTGGCAAATATTGAGGAAAATTCGAAAATTCTTGAGATATGGGAAACCCAAATGTCTACGCAAAGGCCTAAAATATGCAAGCGATGTCGTCGACTTTACGCGACGTTGTCAAACAAACAACGATATTAATATTTGATGGCATTAAATATGCTTCAATGATTTTTACCTGTTCTGTTCCCCATCCCTCCTCCCACTACTTCCACTGCCTCCCTCGGCCTGTCAATGCAAATGGTGCGCCGCATTGAATAGTAAATAGTAAATAACATCGCTCAGCGAAGCAGAAATGCTGCTCAAATATATAAGAGCAGAGACTGGAGTACGACAACATCTTTTAAAGCGAACTCTCAACCTGGGAGCCAAATCAAATGTGGCAAAATGGGTCAGTTGGCTACTGGATTGTGATATACTTACTTGGCATTGTGCATGTTTCGACGAGGACAGCTGAGGCATTTAAAGCGAAGCTTAACATTTACTTTAACGCTATTGTGCGTTTAATTAATTTATTCGACAACATGACATGGCATTTTCGACATTTGCCCTGCAAGGACCAGACAGTTATCGTTGCAGTAAATAATACACAACACAAGGACTAGGACTAGGACTAGGACGAGGACAAGTACAAGTGGCTTCGCACTTTGTTTCGAACGCCATTGTTAAATTACTGAATGTAGTTGAATTAATTTTGAAGCACTGCAGGCGACATCAGGCTAATTGTTTTGGGAGTTTTCTTTTGGTTTTGCCAGGACACAAAACAGCTTTGATTTTCCACTTTTCCTTTGCACTCGACGGCAACACTAACACTAACACTAACAACAACCAAAACTAATCTGCAGCTGTGAGGAATATTGGCTGTATTCTAAATTGCTTGGGGATTTCATGTCGGTCACACAATAAAGACAATACCAATTGAAAAAAATAAATAATCGTCTCCGCTATATAGATATATTTATATACACATGTACTGTAAATAAATATATAAGAGCAAACAATACAAAGAATTACATTACACGCTATTTATAGTGGTGGTAAAGACCAAACAATTCTTCATTTTATATTTATCAATAAAGTAAATGGAACTGAAGGAAGGACTCGAAAATCGGAGTTATTATAATCCTCTTAACAGATAATTGCAGTAAGCAAAAAGAAACAAAAAATCAAAAGCAGAGAAACTACTATACAAATTATATGTTTAATATAAATAAAGAAAATAAAATTTATAAAAAAATGAAATATTAAAAAAAGGGATTAATATTAATTAATAATACTGATTCAAAAAATATAAAGCAACATTTAATTTTAAATTCTAAAGTAATAATAATATGTATAAACAATCTGTGTGCCCTAAAAAATAAGAAGAACCAGAAACGCATTATAATTGGATGATATTTTAAGTAGGCAAGGCTTTTGCAACTTTTAAAATATTTAAGTTAAATTCAAACAGTGTCTGAAACTTTTGGGGATGTGAGTGGTTCTGAATTCGAGTACGTCACAAACACACATCAGACATTTGGCAAACACATAGATACTTTATCCTTATCTTGGTTGCAGCTCGCAGTTAACAGCAACAAACACAAGGACACAAGTTGCATAATCGCGATTGCTGTTTGCCGCTTGTGTCCTTCCCCTAAATGCTTTATTATTTTTGCCAGCGACGCGGCGCGACATACAAAGTGTGAAAAAATTGTTTTCTCTTTATTTTTTTAGATTGGGGTTTCTTTCTCTTTTATTTTGGCAGTCGGAAGAAGGTGGGCACCACCTTATGAATAATGTATTACGCTTAGCTACGTTGTGTTGTGAATTAAGTTAGAAGTTTATTTTGCAATTGCTGAACTTCAAATGTATTGCTTATGTTATTGTTTTTAAAGCAAACACTGTGAATTTAAAGTTTTAGCTGCGCGGTTCCTCAGAGTTATGATTAAAATAATTTGAAAAATATTCTTGAAATACGAATATGCAGTAAAAATCTATAAATTTGAAGTAAACACAATTATACAAATATTTTTAAATATTATAATATCCCATAAATAACCTCATAGCAATGATTAATATATTTGTGGCCAATTAAAAAACACAATAAATAAAAACAATTGCAAATGTTTAAACAGTATTTAATGCGTACAAACATATCACTCAAAGGTTCAGGCACTTAAACACACAAATTCCCCACTACACTACACTACTCAGATGTGGAAATATATTGGACCCAAAATATAGAGATATTTCAACGTTTTATTGTACTTAAAAATTCCGTAACAGAATGCAGAACAAATGAACAGCAAATGGATTGCAATGGCAGCTAATAATATAATTGGAACACGAATAGTTGCTTTTATTTTAAAACATTTTACTATTCTTGTTGTTTCTGTTGCTGTTGCTGTCATTGTTGGCTTGTTTACAAAGCAGCCAAAAATAAGCCTAATTTGGTTATCAATAAATCGTATGTGAAATATAGCCCAATTTACAGGAATTGTACTTCAACAAATTACACACAAACGGTCGTGGGTGTACGCAAACGCCGAATTTGTGAAATGCAGCGCATAAATTAGCATTTAAAAACAAACTGAGAATTGTTTGGACATAGAATTAGCACCCAACTAGCAAGGATTTGCAAATTAACGTGAAATTAAATTTACAAATTTGATAAATATAAATATAAATACAGGAGTTGCAAGGACGAAACCCTTGATTTCCATAGAGTTTAACCAAGTTCTACGACTGCATATATAATCAGAGCTCTACTCGTTCCTTCAAAAAGGAAAGGGCTGTAAAAAACGCGCTGCAACCTTGCAGCAAACTACTCACCTGTGTTTTTATTAATCGCCACCATCTGCTCATTGGAGCTGCTCCAAATCGATGACAATGTTAGCGGTGAATCGAAGCAAATGATGTCACCCACAGAGAAAATTGTCTGTTGGCGGTATAAACGAGGTGGGGTTGACGAGTTGGTGGGTTGGTGAGTCGTCGAGTCGTCGAGTCGTTGAGTCGGGCGGACATTTGCGGTTTTTGGTGTGTTGACAAATTCATAGAATAGTGACGCAGTTTTCCATTTAAACAGTTATTTGGTTGGTACATGCGAAAATCAAAAAGATCAAAATAAAATATTTCAACAATGTTTGCAAGGCTAAATCTAAATTTGGTCCCCTAACCGCATATTTGAAACGTCAAGTGTCAATCAGCTTTATTGCTCAGATAATATATGTATGTATGTATATATTAAGCTAAGATGATAATCAACAAGCTGACTGACAGGTAAACGTAAGCGTATGCTATACTATTTATATCTGACTCACCTTGGTGGGGTAAATGTGCTGGGACTCGGCCACAGACAGTTTGATGTAATCCTCGGCATGCTTAACTCCGGTTGCATCCCTTAAACTGATTGCAATCATGTTGCTCGTCTCGCGTGGCAGGTTCAACTGTGTGCGAAATGAGAAGTTTGAGTTTCGGTTTCATTTTCAATTTGAGTTTTACTCGAGCATTTGAATTTAATGCAGGTTTTTGCTGCAACTTCAAGAGTTTTGTGTTTTTGGTCTGCGGTCACTCGACAGCCTCAATTTTTAAGAGCCAAAAGCTGCAGCATGTGCGACAACGCATCGTTGCATTTTTATGTGGTGACATCAACGTGCCACAGCCGAGTAATATAAAAAGAAAATGAAAAACGAAAATAGTACTGCCTGGTACTGGCCAAGCCATGCGACGTGCCATGCGGCCGGACGTCGAGATTTTTTGTTTGAGAGTGCGGCTCAGGTGCCAAGGCAGCTCTTGGCGAGTGCATTAAAATGCAGCGGTTTTGTTGTTAGCAGGCGCGCGAAAATGAAATTGAAATAACTTGCTCAAAGTTTAAAGTTCGCATTTACATATAAACGAGTTGCCGCAGAGGCAAGAGTAGGAGGTAGAGTACTATAAAACAGGCCACAGAGTTTGTTCTGTGCCCCGGCTCAACTAAATACGACAGGCAAAAAGTTGCAACTTTTGATAGCATACAAATTTAAGTGCAACATTTGATATGCAACTGAATAAATGGGCACTCACCGCAATTGTGAGATTATGACCAATTTGGGCATCGACCACATCCTTGGTGGCCAAATCGTAGCGCAGTCCATTGACATCCTCAATGTTGTGGGAGAACTCGTTGCCCAGATTGTCGTGCAGCGAGACTTTAAATACAAAATTCATGCCACGTGGTATTTTATGCTCCATCTGTTTCAATTTAATGTCCGGAACCAAAGTCACCAAAATGTATTGCACATTCTTCACTTCGATGCCGATGGGCAGCGTCTGGTCGACAGTTTTGGCCTGGATAAAGAAAATACTTATAATGTAACAAAACCTATCAATTCGAATGCAATTTCAATTTCAGAGGTAAGCCGCTTTGAGCACACCCCCAAAAGCCAAAAACAAACACACACACTCTGCACACACACACTTACAATTATCAGATCACGGCCGAGGGTATCCTTTGTGTGGACAACGCCATCTGCCGTCACGCCGACAATGCCGCTGCTCTGGGTATCTAACTTATACACCGCATCGTCCATATTACATTTCAATTGAAGCGTGCTGCGTGGTGCTGCCAAAATCCAGTCCATTGTTATGGGCTTTGGGGCGAGTAGTTCCAGGGTTTTGAACACTGTGATAACAAATTCAATTTGCGGTTTAACTGACGCACTGCCATCCAATGCGAGGGACGGCAGGGAACTGCCTACTTACCAATTAGCTCCACGCTCGACGATGGCAGCTTCACGCCATCCGCCAAATGCACTGAAGCCTTAATGGTTACCTTGCCGGGATTCAAAGCGCGTATCCGAACCGAAATCAAATCACTGCTTTGGTACTCGATGCCTAAAATTATGACCAAATTAATCAGAGAGGGAAATAAATACAATATAGTGTTATAACACTATTCAACTAATTTTGAATTCAATTCATATGTAAAATATGTTGCATAGTCTAATCAACAAAAATTTCATTGCAGATATTTAAACTGACGGCTTGAGGGCGTATTGGATGAATTTAAAATTGTATGTTCCGTATCTGTTCCTGCATTGGAACTCAACCGTGCAGGCTCATCGGAGAACAGTTAATTTGCGTGCATTTCGTGAGCATTGAGCTGAAATCTTTGCGCTACAATGCGGTATCGGTGCACACCTTTACAAAAATTGCTTGCATAGTCTAATAACTTACCGGCTGCTGTGAACACACTAAAGATCTCAACAACATCCGCCGTATTGACTGTCCATGTAATGCGCATGTTTTGCAGAGTGCCCAGCACCATGGGCGAAAGATCTGGTTGCCCCCAGATGGTGGCAGGCATAACTGCACCGCTGCGAATGCGCATAAGTGGCATGCGTATTTGCACCGCTGTGAGAGCCACAACGCGGACTTCCACCGAATCCTCTGAGACGACCTCATCCTTGCCACTAATTGGATTCTTAAGCAAACACCTGCCGGTTATTGTGGTGGCGCCCAGCTTATGTGCAGTAAGAATGGCTGAGCTCATCGCTAGGGAATATAATTAATTAGATTTAAATGATTTTAATTGGCAAAAGTCTAACTTACAAGCCACTTGCTGCTGCTGCACACTGTAGGCAATGTTGGTGTTGGGCTGTGGTCCACCCTGGTAGTAAATTTGTATGCTGGAGCCAACGACGAGCGTTGAATTGCGTGGATACAGACGAATCGGAGCAAAGACTTGAATATTATGCGGCTCGCTGGTCACCTGACGATCGCCTGTACCGGTCTGGAAAACGATCTTGGTTTCTCCAATGTTGTGGCCCGTAATGCTGTAGCGTATTTCGCCCAAACCCAAATTGTGTTGCTCGTCAAGCCGGATGGTCAAAATAGTTGGGTCAAACACGAGCTCGGTGAGCTGATAGACGCCCAGCATATTGGAATCAATGTGCAGCAGATTGTCATTGCTATCGTACAGCCGAACAATTGCTTCAATTGAGTTGGTGCGCTCCACGCGATCCAATGCCAGCACGCTGATGGCACCTATGCCCACTACAGATATGGATAAATGGGCCGGCTCGTTCATCAGGCAGCGATCCGTTAGCTCCAAGCGTACATGACCCAAACGCAACGGTGTCAACACCAACTGCTGCTGCTTTTCGTCATGAGTCACTTGAACAATCCCCTGTTCGGAGAGTTCCAGCTGAAAGAAGCCACTGCCCTGAGCTATTGGTATGCGCTCATTGTGCGAAGGCGCCAGGAATATGCTGACATGATCCTGAGGCAGCAGAGTCCTGTTCACAGTGTGAAAGCGTATCTCGTTCTCAATTAGAGGTTTGGTTACTTCACCAGTTTTTATCTGCAATGTTAGCAAAACAAATGGCATTTCAATAATTTTGTACTATAGTAGAACAATAATTGAATCTTAAATCTAAAAATTCAAGTACTTTGAGCAACTTGATGGAAAAGAGAATTTTTATATTTTTTAGCTTTACGCTTTTCTTCAAGTATAACAATTAATATTAGAATATTTGTAAAAATGATTCTTATTTCCGATAGGGTTCTTGCTTGTAATACTTACGTTCTTAACTCCAAACGGTGGACGCTCCGCATAGATGCCATACTGAGCAAGCAAATGGTCGTTGTAGTGCGTGACTTCGCCCTTGATACGAAAATTTGGCGCAACATCGCTGAGGGTCAGAACGAGAACATCACGCGCCGGTAGACGAATGCCATGATAGAGTTCTACTTCCGCCAACTGTTGGTGGGGAATGCTGTCCCCGTGGTAGCGTTCATCACCTGCTGCAAACTCCCATTCCAGCCACAGCGAACTAATGTTCATGAGCTTGCGATTCTTAACATCTTGAACCTCAATTTCAATGTCGAACTTGTTTTCAGCCTCCTTAAGATAGAGGAGAGAGGAGCGCAGTTCCACAGGACAGGATTTACGCAGTTGCTGACGGGCATAAAGCTTGAGGAAGCGCGGGCGCACGCAGTGCACTTTAGTGGTCACTTCGGCAATGTAGGCAGCAAATTTAGATGTGGGTAGCGTGTTGTGCACTCGATAGGTTAATTCGGTTGTGCCCAGCTCAACGCATAGTATATTGAAGGCAGTAATGGCATTCTGTGTATCAAACTCAATTTCCGACACTTTAATTACTTTGCCATTGAAATCTGTTGCCTTTGAGAGTTCTGCCTCTAGCGTAAAAATGCGTTGTGGTCCGTGTGCATAGATAACATTACGCGATGCGCCAATGGGCAGCACCAGCTCGTTCTCCACCGGATTTAGCACAGACAGTGGCTCAAAGACGTGCAGATCGACTGAATCTTGCAGCACCTTCTCCTGAAAAGTGTACGTGATACGTAATGAGGTGCTTCCAACGGCAGTGCTGCGTAATCTCAGTACATGACACGCTTCAGGTGCCAGAGGGTCCTGTGCCTCAGCAGCGCCTACTCCACCGTTGTTTTCTAGCTGCAGTATCTGATGCGAGAAGTCCAACTGAAAATGCAAGTTGTCGCATTTAGTGTAGGGCACATAGCTGCCATTGACATGGGCGTAGACAGCCACATGAAGGTGCACGTAGTCCCTCAGCGCTGTCTCAAAGTTATACTGCTTGATCTCTAGCCGCTGCGGCGGTAAATAGTAGATCTGTGCCTGTCGTGCCACCTTCTGGTTCTTGATCAACGCCACCCTTACGGTCGTATGTGCAGCCAACTGCACGCCTGCATCGAGTAGCTCCTGAGAGCCTCCTGGCATGCGCACATCGCGAATCTCAGTGGTGGCCAAGCCGTGGCCATCAATTTGGAGTACTTGTGGATTGCCCGAGAACCAAACATAGTTGTTATCGCCTCCAGTTGCATAAAATTGAATTTTCTGTGATTTCAGGGTGTTCGGATCATAGGGTAGAATGACTTTGATGGGATGCAGTAGCAACTCTTCAAAGATTTGCATCTCTGCTTGAACTGAGAGCTGAAATTGAATTAATAATGGGTAAATAAAATTAATAAATGACAAATAAATAATATAAAATTAAATTTAAAGTAAATCATAAGAAATTAAAAATTTAAATTACATACAAAATAATAACTTTTGTTATAACCATGTTATGAAAAAGTTTTTAATTATTCCATTGGATTAAGAATTATTTAAATAAATAAATAACTATCTACGTACATCGTTGTAGGAGCCATAAACTTGTGTTACGCCCTCTTTGACCGCCTTTCCGTAGAGTCGGCTTCCATTGCGCGTCTTCTCCAGAATGGTAAATAACCCTTCGTCCAGCTCAGAGCCAATGGCATAGCGTGTGCCAAGCGTAATCTTTTGTCCATCGGCTGCGTACAAGTCCAACGCCACCTCATGACGTTCCCCTTGCACTGTAACCCAGTTATTGTGCGGCAACAAGCTAATTCCCAACTTTTGAGGCTCCGCAACAGTAAGGAGAGCGCTGGGTCCTTTGGGCTTATCGGATGCATTTTCACTGTGCTGCGGCATGTTGCGATCTCGCAGAAAAACTTGAGTGCGACCTAAACGTGTGCCCGTGGCACTGTTACCCTTCAGGTAGGCGGTTTCTGTGTCCTCCACCTCCAGGTAGTACTGACGGCTGGACGTAATCTCGTGCAGTTTATCCATTTTGAGCTGAAGAATGCGAAAGTTGACAGTGTCGCCAGCCAGAATGGTCACTTCAGATGGCTCGATAATGATATTGGCCAGGACGCTAATGTAGACTTCAATTGGCGGCACATGGCGGTACTCAGGCTGCGGCATACTGACCGCCACCTTGGACGTTCCAGTGTTGATGCCCTCCAGCAATATCATGTAGCTCTTGACGCCGGCGGCTTCAAATTTTTCTAGTGCCGGCGGCACCACATGATATGGACTGTCCGAGAAGGTGAGAAACCGCAACGCAGCCGGCATATTACTGCTAGACGCAGATATGTCCCAGTTAAACTCAATGCCCTCCAGGGTAAAGAACTCATTGCCTTGAGAATCGAAGGCATGCAGCTCGAATGTGGCCGGTGCCTCCTCCAGGTACAGCTGACGCGTGGTAGTGCGCACATTCAACCGGTCTATTGTATCCACTATAACATCGCAGCGCAGCGTGGCTCCAGTGGCCAGCTCCTCGGCAAAAACAATAGCCGTGTTGCGGCGTTTCTCGCGTGTCTGGACTGTCACAATGGCCTGGCTGGCACATTCGGTGAATCCACTATACACCGGGGTAACGGTTATCAGATCCTGACGTGACGAAGTCCTACAAAATAATATCAGAAACAAAGTTCACGAAATTGGCAATAATTGCAATTTAAGGTTAGACTCGCTAGGCCGGCTGCTGTCAAAGACGCACCATTTGTAGCAGTTGGGATCCACAACTTCCAGCGTGAAGTTGATTGATTTCTCTTGAAATATGGGCAGCAGAACTCGTGGATGGTTCAACTTTGCAGATTCAGTAGTGTTTTGTAACACAAAAATCAACAAAAACAAATAAATTACACTCTGCATTTTTGCAATTATATGCCCTGAGCGCGCCACAATGTGTCGGTCGCATTTATTTCAGCATTTTTTAGCACCAAAATACAAAATACAAATACCAAAAAAATTGTTAAGGAAATATTAGGTGTCTTGCTAAGTGTGGTGAATTGAAAAACAGTTTTTGAGTTTTGCAGGAGGTTAATTATAAATAATTATTTTAATAGCAATCACAATAAATTACAATTATATTATTTATTTATTTATTATTAAATAAAATGTCTTTTTATTTTGATTGACAATCCCAAGACACGAAAACAAATTATGCGGCAAATTAAAATGAATTAGTTCACTCGAACTTGTTCTTTAGATAGTAATCCCGTGAACTTATCAAAAGCACCAAATTTGCGTATCGATATCGAAATTTTTGCATGCTGTTGGCGCCAAATTACCAAATGAAAAATAAAAAAACTTTTGTACCAAATTCAAAATAAATGTACCATGTCAAATAAAAAAAATTATCTAATTTTAAGGCGTTCACTTAAATAATATACTATGTGAACATGAACAATACATTTAAAACAAACGTTAACATGGACAATCTTGCATAAAAAAGTTACACATGAAAAAATAATATTTCAACCTTGGTACATCTGTACCACAAATAGCAATCATGGCTTGGACTAATATGAAGACTTAATAATTTTCTCATAAATATTTTCAAATATTTAATTTTTAATAAAGTACAAGTATATTAATTAAATGCGAACTGAAGTAGGATTCTTTAACAATAATAACTTGTGAAATTTCTACTGAATATATATAAACTTTATATTATTAATAATAATATCATATCCTAAGCAAAACATTATATTGTAAAATAAATTTAACTTTTGTACCAAAATCAAAATATATGTACGATGTCCAATATAAAAGAAATTATAAAATTTTAAGGCATTCAATTAAATAATATACTAAGTGAATATGAAGAATACTTTTAAAACAAACGTTAACATGGGCAGTCTTGCATAAAAAGGTAAATATGAACAAATAATATTTCATCCTTGGTACATCTGTACCACAAATAGCAATCATGGCTTGGACTAATATGAAGACTTAATAATTTTCTCATAAATAGATTCACACATTTAATTTTTTATAAAGTACAAGTATATTAATTGAATGCTAACTGAAGTATGGTTCTTTAACAATAATAACTTCTGAAATTTCTACTGAATATATATAAATTTTATATTTAAATATGATATCCCAAGCAAAACATCATAATACGGTGGTTATGTTCACAAATTTATTCAACAAAAATTAACAAAATACAACTCAAAGATCGATCACAGCTTTCCAAATGGACCCGAATCGTCCAAAAATACATCCAATTGCAAATTGTGCATGTTTTCCGGGTAGCATGCATACTTGCTAAAGTCCTTAACACCAGCGTCCAATAGAACCTCATCGTCAACAAAGAAGTTTCCCGTATATCCCCTAGAATCGCGACAAATTATCGCATACGCTGCATCTGCCATTACCTCAGGTTTACGAGAATACAATGCGCCATCCGG
Source organism: Hirtodrosophila alboralis (assembly GCA_035043045.1). Classification (NCBI taxonomy): domain Eukaryota; kingdom Metazoa; phylum Arthropoda; class Insecta; order Diptera; family Drosophilidae; genus Hirtodrosophila; species Hirtodrosophila alboralis. Next base: position 522,538 of record JAWNNH010000380.1, on the reverse strand, counting down.
ACCACGCAACATATCCACTGCCGCAGTGTGAACGATAGTCCGAGGCCAAAGAGCATTGACAGCCACGCCCTGATCCCGAAACTCTTCAGCCATTCCCAGGACGCACATAGACATGCCATATTTAGCAATGGTATAGGCAGTGTGATTGCCGAACCAATGGGGTTTCATATTCAGGGGCGGCGACAAGTTCAAGATGTGCGGATTATCACTCTTCAGCAAATAGGGTAGACAAGTCTTCGATCTGGGGAATTTAAGTAATTGGAATTAGATTTTGAGTTAAGATATAAGGAGGGGTTCACTAACACCAAGAACGTGCCCCTTGTGTTTATATTCTGCATCAGGTCATAGCGTTTCATTTCCGTTTCCAGCGTCGGAGTAATGGATATGGCGCTCGCATTGTTTACAACGATATCGATGCCTCCGAATTTGGCCACTGCAGCTTGAACAGCTTGTTGGACTTGTTTTTCATCTCGAACATCCACAATACACGGCAGAGCTTTACCACCAGCCTTTTCGACTAAAAATCAAGATAACACAGTGCAAACTCCAATCAACTGAAATACAAAGTGCAATACGTACTCTCTTCTGCGGCTGTATAGATAGTGCCCGGCAGTTTCGGATGTGGATCAGCCGTTTTGGCAGCTATAACAATGTTTGCACCATCCCGCGCCGCTTTCAAAGCAATCGCTTTTCCAATGCCACGCGATGCACCGGTGATGAAAAGAGTTTTTCCTTGTAATTTTCTATAAAACAGATATATTTTATAAAAAAATAAACATTTACCGCTGCCAGCACCGTTATCAATCTTACCCGGTGTTCTTCATTCTTGCTACTAAAAAAATTATCAGATATTTTGGCGACCCACAAACATAACATTAAACTGTTATTAACGGAGATGTTCACCCACAACTTAACATTAGCAGTGAACAGCTGTCTTAAACCAAATAGCGATGTGCCAACTTGTTGCTATTGCGTGCGTCACTTTGTATACATATAAATATATAAATATTAAAACACGAATATTATCAACGCTTTTATTTTATTTACATTTTACTAATTAATTAAATTGCACATACAAATACATATGTACTCAGTACATACAATTTCAATTAATTATTAAGAATAATCAAAAAATGAATTACAAAATCCAAATCGATATTTGTCTCAGCTGCCAGTCGTCACTTGTCACTCATCTCTAACAACAAAAATTGGAGAACACTCAAAATAAAACAAATTTTTTTACCGGAGGTGTTTGGATTGGCACAGACAAAAGGACGCCACCCAAGTGAAATATTCACAAAAGTATTATTTATAATTTACTGTTAACAAATAATAAGAAAGAACTCGTTACACAAAAAGTCAGAAATAACAAGAGGAGAACACCATTACAAGCCAGACCCGCAAGATCTGAATTAAACCATGGGCACGCCAGAACCTGAACCCCTACCGGAATCAAAAGAGGATGTTTCGGCGCATGATTATATAGAGTTAAAAACCATGGACGATGTGGTAGCTCTGGAAGACAGGCAACTTTACGCATACATTGAAAAGTTGCACGGAATCATTCGGAAATACGACACTAAATTAGCAATATATAAACAAAAACTGAAACAATTTGTAAGTAGCAGCTTCTCTGCGCTAGAGCCAACCGAGTTAGTAAACTAATGTGAATATATTTGGATTTGCAGGTGAATAAAGAATCAACCAACGGAGACTCACACGAGTCCTCAAAGGAGGACAGGCAGGATGACGAGGAGAACGGGCAAGAACAGGCGACCAAAGATCGTGAGTGTAAAGTATAATTTATTAACTATTAACTACATATTAAATGGTATAAGAACATTTGACCACTTTCCTGATTGACAACTGCATGAATTTATTCCAGTTCACTTGGTTTTGCTGGCCACGGCGGCGACTAGCGCTGCTCCACGTCCAGAGCCATCCTCTGACAACATAATATCAAACTGCTTGTCCGATTTAACCAGCTTGTGCATAGCCTCACGTATATAAGCGTCAAAGTTTGGATGGTATCGGTATACTGAACCATCAATGCCAACCACCACCTTGGGATCATTGATTCTATTGATGAGTCCACTGATGCCAATGGCTACCAGGGTGGCGGCGCGCTTGGCCACACACTCGCATATGTATTTAATCTTCTGGCAGTCTTCCACGGAAGCCTTTTCAAGCCTCAAAAGCTCTTTTATGATGCGTCTTGTGTTTGAGAATTCAGGAAAAGAGTCGCTTTCGATTTCCGATATGTATTTCGTCTCAAAAATATCTTTATTGTCTCGGAATATGGCTGCAAATTCGGTCCGCTTGGTGCTCAGCTTGAAGATAAGATTTCGCTCAAGAGCGCGCAGCAGCACCAGCCTCACCAGTTCGCCCAAATACATGCCCGAGGTCATTTTCTCAAAGAGCTGCTGGGAACGGTTTATCGATTTGCTATCCACCTCGCGATCGTATTCGGTGCGCACAAAATCCAGGCTTCCACTCTCGCCAAAGGCACCCCACTCTATATTAATAAGCACCTGTTTATGTCTGCGCTTGAATTCCGGTTCCAGCAGTTCCACGTTGTCTACATGCTCCACATAGCAGGCATTGCACCCGGTGCCGACAATGACGCCAACACGGCAATCGGGATTGCGATGAGCACAGGACATAAGCGTACCGGTGGTGTCGTTAAGTAAGGCCACGACGGCAATTTCGACGTCGTCACGCCGTTCGATGGCCTCGTGCAACATGCGGCCCACATCCTCGCCCTCAACGCCTGGGCATTTAAAGCCCTTCGTCCAGCGGGTCAGCATAGCCTCCTTGAGGCCCACCTGCACACAGGGAAACGAGAAAGTGAATCCCAGCGGCAGATAGGCATTTCGCATATCGTATTTGTTGACAAACTTGGCCAAGCACTCGGCTATGTGATCGAAGAGCTCCACACCTGGCCCAACCATCAGATCCTTGGGTACTGCATATATCTGTGACTCGACCGTGGCCTCGTGATGACCTTTGAGTGTGATGAGCAACACACGGAAATTGGTGCCGCCTAAATCCAAGGCCAAATACTTGCCCATCTCATCGCCGGTGGGCAGATCCTGCACATATGTGGGAAAGCATTTCGTGCTGGCCTGAGCATGCGTCGAGCGCCTCAGTCCCTTGGAAATTTCGCTACAGAAACGACTGTACACCTCTTGCACCTGGTAATCGCTTAGCACAAAGGGTTGCATAAGTTCTCGCACCTCAACGTCCATCATTTTATTTTGGCAAACTTGATTCTAACCGCCTGCCTCGAACGATGAGTAACGACTAACCAACCTACCAACTAACCAGCTAACCAGCCACCTGCCCAACTGTATCCGTCTCTATCAATGATCGTCAATTCCTAAGCTTCGGCGACTTATGACGCAGCTTATAAGCTGATAAGAGTTTGCTCGAAATTCATATTGTGATTAACCAGACGCAGTAACAAATGTGCAATCTTTGCATCAATTATAGTGTGGCCTGTGATTATAGTGTGGCAATTATTCCTAATAAGTTATACTTCGCACCATTTGCAAAATAATTTTGCTTATTTACTCCTTATATGAAAAATGTATACATTGACAAAAATATTTCATTTAATAACCTTAAATTGCAAATGTAAATTTGAAAATATTTATAATTTAAATTTATATAAAATATGTATAAATGAGCAAAAAATGCTTTATTTAATTACCTTTCCTAGTAAAGTGTTATAGTTCGTTGGGTAATAGAAGATAACATTGCACATTCTAGTCTTAATATTATTTTATTTGCAGTGCAAATATCATAAACGATCACCCTCTCAAATTTACTATAACACTAAGTACAACGTTCGGCGCTTAATTATATTATTGTTTTATTAATAACAAATCATAGCGCGAGCGCAGTGTGCGCAAACATTAAGCCTTCCGCTAACGCGATAGATTAGCGCCTGTTCTCGTGTCCCGTTTCAGGGTGAGGATCATCATTATGTAAGCACCTTGACATTTGCTCATGCACATGTAAGATTAACGTGTGGGTAAATACCGATTTCGTTTTCTTGATAGACTGATAGCTGTAAGCGTGCTTGAACTTATTTTGGTTGGAATAATTTGATGATCAAGTGTATATTTTGCAGTTTCAGCCACGGATGCATTCAGCTTTGTGGATGAAATGCGGCAAGCAGCCAAGCACGCCGAGAACCTCAACAACTTTGTCTATGAGCCAACATCGGGCATGTACTACGATCACAAGACGGGCTACTACTATAATGCCGTAAGTAATTTACAACAACGTTATCTTTATGACGTACCGTACACTGCATCATGTTTGCTGTATGACTTGGAGGTTATCACTAACAATTAATTGTTCTGTTTTAAATCTATATAACATTTTGCACCTCTATTTCTTTTTACGTGTGTGTTGTACAGGAATACAGGCTTTATTATGATGGCAACACGGGCTGCTACTACAACTACGATCAGGCCAAAGATTCGTATGAGTTTCACTCACAGGCACAGGTGCAGGTGAGTGGGTGCGATTGCTTAAACGAGAACTGTCAGAACATGATTAACAATTATTTTTTTCGTTCCTCCTTGTATATGCAAGTGTGTGCAGCGCGAGCGCCTCGATAGTTGCGTTAATAGTAGACTCTCACTTAGTTTTCGCAAACTATCTATAGACCGAATGCGTAGCAATGCATTAGGTAAGAGTTGAGGCCCTGAATGTGCGATAAAAACGTGGATTTCTTTTTTCTCCGTGATTTCAGATAAATGCCGCAGCTGGTAAGGTCGAATCCGCCAGTGAGCAGCAGCAGCAGCAGGCGGACGATGAGAGCCTGGACGATATTGATGTTGAATTCGATGAATATGGTGGCGTCATTACGGACAAGACCACATTGCGGCAGATCAAGGCGGAGAAGCAGAAAGTCAAAGATCGTGCTGCGCGGAGCAAGCGTAAGGCAAAGAGAAAGCATAAGAAAAAACAAAAAAAATCACATCGCCACAAGTCTAAGAAGCGACATAAACATCGTGACAGCGATGCAGATGATGATAGCAAGCATAACCGTAAGAGATCACGCAAAGTTCAGGACGTGGAAGATGGTGAGCTGTCACAGTCGTCGAGCAGCTCCAGTTCCGATTCCAGCGAAGAGGACAGCACCAACAGCGACAGCAGCGTGCCTGTCTTTAAAGCCTCCAGCCGTTTTCAAGGTGTTTAAGAAATTCGCGTTTTTGTCGTATATGCCACACAATTTGATCAATATTCTAAAGTATTTTCTTAACTGCAGACATTGCCAAGAAGTATCCGCCTTCGCTACGCATCATTGTGCAGGAAACGAATATCCAGGAACTGATTGTAGGTAGCCTGCATCTGATCACCTACAAGGGCGGATCGCTGGGTCGCGAGGGTGCGCACGATGTCATCATTCCAGATATGAATGTCAGCAAATGTCACCTTAATTTCCACTACGATACCAAAAAGAGCATTTACAAATGTCGCGATTTGGGCTCCCGCAACGGTACCGTGCTCAACGGCGTGTCTATATCCGGGTCCAGCGAGACACATGATCTGGTGCACGGAAGTGTCATTAGCATAGGACAGACCAAGTTACTTTGCCACGTGCACGAAGGCAATAGCACGTGTGGCTTGTGTGAGCCGGGCCTTCTAATCGAGGCGCCAGCTCCGGCGGCAACCGCATCGGCGTCCAGTGTGAATGTACTGTCCCACAAGGAGCAGCTAAAGAAACTTCAAAAGAAGTACGGTTTGGAAAATGAAAGTGAGTGGCACAAGTGTAGGCAAAAGATCTCTGCTAACAGTTTAATTATTCTTAAAGAATTCGTGGAAGCGAGTGGTAGCTCCAATCCGAACTATAATGATCGCAGCGCCCAAAGACGCATTAAAGTTGGCAGCAGCACCGACAAGGAGAAAACCGAGGTGGCATGTGTGCATACGTAAGTTAATGGTTAGGGGCAGCTCAACTTGAGTCCTTTTAACTCTGACTTTTTATTGCCATTCCAGTGAGATTGCCAGCTCCAACAAAGGTTTCAAGATGCTTAGCAAATTGGGCTGGCAAAAGGGCAACACATTAGGCAAAAGCAATCAAGGCCTGCTAACGCCTGTAAGTAATATTCCGTGTCACTTTTTACTGATGATTACTTATGTAGTTTCTGTTTATTTTATGTAGATCAACGTAGTGGCCAACGAGGGAACCGCCGGACTGGGCAACAGTGAGCCCAGCAGCGGCTCTCGACCCTTGGACAAACGCAAGCTGGCCAACTTGAAGATCACACAGGCACGATATCAGCGCGCAAATGATATTTTCGAAGTGTCCGATGAAAGCGATTGAAAAACTTTTAAGTTTGAAACACATTTAATTAACAATTACTCATACATTATATGGTATAGTATAAGTAAATATAAAGATATCAGTATACAAACGTATACATATTATGTATGTAATTAGAAATCTTGCTATATAAGGTTAAGCTATCAGTCAATTAATTAATTTAGCTTCGTTCATAAACACAAAAAAAAAACATTAAAAAGAAATAATATATATATGTATATACATATATGTATATGTATGTGTATGTATATGTATATTTAAAACTCTAAATAAATAAAATTCAATTGCTTAGCTTGTGGTAAACTAATCGTGAACGAAATGCGCGTGCCAACCAATTTGTATAAATTAATTATGAATTAATTTACGTTTTAATACAAAAGCCTCTTAAGATATGTGGTTTTCTCTTCCATGGATGTTACATAAGAATTGTTGTAATATGTTAAACTTGTTGCTGTTCTTGATGATTAGTGTTGATAACGAAATGCGCTAATACTATGCCATGTGCATATTTACCAGTATATGTATGTGTGTGTATGTTGTATCCATATGTATGTATGTTTGTAATATATATGTGTATATATATATATAGTGGAAAGTTGGCAGCAGCCTAAGGCCCTTGCACCGTTTACAACACAAACAAAACGCACAACGAGAATCTTTGGATGTTGGAACTACACAAAAATGCGTTATATACGCTCTATATATGTATCTATATAAGTTTATCTGTATATATGCTATTGTGATTTATAATATTTCGCTAATTTGACCTAACAGACGCCCGTTGATCGAACACCTATAAAATAGCCAGTGGCACACGAGTCCTTGCGCATCTCACACCATGAGTTGTATGTGTGATTGTTGTGGCCACAGATTTTATCTGTCCGGAATGGCTATAAAAGAAATTGTTCATGTAAAATGCTTTCTTCGTTTTATGGCTAACAGTTACTTACCGTTCGGTGCTGCTTGCGGGGGCATTTATAGCGGCAGGAGACGCAGCGGGGCATGTGCGTCTGCAGGTCCACCAGACAAGTATCCTTCGGGCCACACTTGATGTCCCCACAGGTGACGCGTTCTGCTGCAAAAGAAATTTTACGAGTCATACATTTAAAGCAGCTCTCCACAAATTCAGTTTAAGTTTTTGCGTTCTTTTTATGTCTGGCAATTTCAGGTTCGGTTTAATGGCCCCTCGCGCATATCCTGGCCGAAAATCATGTGAACTTTGGCAGGTGTTGTTGGGCGCTGCGCTGACTGTCACACTGGGATTCCTTGTCTGGGACAGGCAGCTGAAGTTGCCACGAAATTTGTGTTTTTCGCTCTTTTATGCAAACATACACACATTCAAATTGAAATTTTTTTTAACTTTAAAAACTTCAGATAACCATGACTTGATCAAAACTGATCCGACATTCATGCGGAATGGCTTTTTGATCTTGGTTTAACCTTAAGATTGATTTATCATTTAAATCTAAAATAAAAATTGTTTCCAATTATGCATTTTAGATTGTTGGAAAGCGTACTTCTAAAACACATGCGATATTCATGCGGAATAGCGTTTAGATTATGGCTTGACCTATCTAATAGTAGAGTATACTGTACAGTATACCTACATAAGTTGTAAGACTTGCAGAGTATTTGACAGTCTGTGTAACATTCTTGTTATTGACAATGATTGCTTCTGCCCATTCTTCAAATCGCTTACAGCTGTTTTGGCTTTTTAAATTGGGTGTTGTTGTTATTGTTGCTGCTTGGTCGGGCTCCAGAATGAACACTGCAATTTTCAACGCTGCCACATTATTCACACCACAGGCAAAGGCAATATGTACTCTTACAATGTATGGAGAACCCGCCCCACTCTCGATATGCGCAAGACGGTAGCTAAGTAACCGGCAGCCAGCCAACTGGCTAACTTCCCAACCAACCAGCTATCCAAGCAGTCAACCAGCCAAGTCAAGGCAGCCAAGCGGCGCAGCCGCAAAAGTCATCTACTCGTATTTACCTACATATATGTATGCACGTATATTTACGAGTATATCGTCCATGATCTTCGACTGGAGACTGACTTGGCAACAATGTTGCTAAGCGCCCTGCGGCAATGTTGTGCGCAATTGCTTAGCGGGCAGCGGCTGCGGCTGCGGCTGCTGGTGTGAGGCAGATGCATATGCAGATATCTGCATAGCTCCTGGAGGATTGCGACGGTGCGTGAAAGGTTGACCGCCTGGCAATTCGTAACAGTTAAAGTTTATTAATTTCAACTGCCAATTTTAGCTGCAGGCTGGAACGTCCTTTGCAAGGGTACGTCGTCGTCGTCGTAGCCGTCGCGGCCCGCCCCTACTCACTTGTACTTGTTGATTATGATGGATATGTCGGGCTTGGCGGCGTGGCTGCGCCGGCTGATAATGCCGTCACAATGCAAGCCAACTGTAATTTGTTATGTCGTCGTGGTTTAATCAACGCCAGCGGCAGCAAGCGTCCGCCCGTCCTTCTATCCGTCCATCCGGTTTCATAGCCAGCAGCAGCAGCAGTAGACGCGTTTGAGTCGCTGTTGCTGCTGTTGGCTGGCGGAACTTATTGCAACATTGTGTGGCATGGTCAAAGATTCGTCGTGGTCGTGGGTCACATGTGCGTCTGTTCGTTTGTGTGTTGGCCATTGCCCGTTGTCCGTTGCCTGTTGTCCGCTGTCCATTGCCACGGCTGGGCCGTCTGGCCATTTTGGCATTGCGTGTTGTTTAAGGTGATTTTAATACGATCGTAAACTTCAGCTGGCCCAGACGCAACAGACGCTGAGCCAGACAAAAGTGACGTTGTGGATGGTGGAAGGTAGACGGTAGACTGTGAACGGTGGTTGAGGTATAGGAGACAGGGGATAGGGGGTAGGTGGTAGGGAACTGAGCCGGACCGGAGAGGCAGTTGCAATCACAGAACCTGCGTCGCCCTCTTCGCTGTCGTCGTCGCGAAAATGGCGTTTTTAATGGCCTGTACGTGTAGTCATATTTCTTGGGGCAACTTTCCGTGGATGGGGCTGTGGCTGGTCTTTTTGGGGTCTTATAGGCTCGATCGCGATGTAGCAAATATTTATGTGAAAGCACACAAACACACGAAAACCATAAACTTACTAACCATAAAGATAAAATGCTCAAAAACCAACAAATAACGAAACATACACACTCAGCGAGAGTTATACCCTTATATACATAAATATGTATGTGCATGTGTATATGTATGAGTATGTGTGTGCATTATTTTATCGGACGACGATCAACATAAAGCCACAGACAGAAAGTAGCAAACAAAGAAGCCCCAGGAACAGAAGCTGCCAAAGGAGCAGGAGCAGCAGCAGGAGTAGAAACCTTTCCAAGTCAAGATCGTCAGCGGGCCAAACAAACAAACTGCAAGCACACACGCACATACCCGTATTTGTGCTAAAAGCAAAAGTGAATAATTGTTAATGATCTTAATTTATTTTAATATCCGGCTACCGTGCAACAAGTTGCGCTAGACGGTAACCAAGCAACGGGTGCGGAAAGGGGTGCGCAAAATTTATGAGCTTCTTAGCGCAGACAGCAAAACTAATGACGAGGTTAGGACAACAGCCTTGAAGAGTCTGAGACTGAATGAATGAATGAATTCATGAGTTTAATTGCCATTCATACATACAATTGTACATCGAATATATAATGTATATTTATCAGTATAGTAGTAGGAAATCAAAATATTTGAAATGTTGCAAAATATGATATAACAATATAGTAAACAAGTTAGCTAAACAGCAAGTAAGCCTGCACTTGCCATAAGCAGATATTATTTCTTTTTTTTAAATATTTTTAGATAAAAATGATTTACATCAACAGCTTTGCATATATAGACTTGATAAATATATAAATATGTAAATATATATATGTATTTTATAGCAATCGTTTAACATACTTATACTCTGTTCGTTAACAGTCACTGTTAGCATCTTAAAAGTCAAATTAGCATTCACAATAACGTGCATCATCACTAGTGAAAATTCACAGTAGTCATTTTTTGCGCATTACTTATTTGTTTGTGTTCAGAACTCTCAAAAATACAATTTTTATGTGGAGTTTATATAGATAGTCGCGTACTAAAAAGTGCGAGTTCAAATTTAATCGCCGCCCAGTATAGTAGAACTAACATACATATATAATACGAGTATGTCTGGTCATAAACAATTCGCGCCGCCTCAATAGCTCAACAATTTTACGTGAAAGAAACCTATTAAGATTTGGATACTTGGGTGAGTATTAAACTTATAATTAAGTCCCACATTTCAAATAAGTTCTAATAAAAAGGCACATGCAAATCAAAGACGTAGAATAGGTGGACAATGGGACAAGACTAGCTATTAAAATGTTTGTAATTGGCGGGCTCGTAAAAAGAGAATTTTTCGTCAGCAGCTGCTGGCTGCATTTGGATTTAAGTTTTATTTTTGTTTTCAACGTTTTCAACATTAATTACAAGCTGTAATTTGCAACAAAACACTGCAATTAGCACGCAATTGCAGCCGCCTCTGACACACTAAACCAGTTTGGGCAGCCGTCTGTCAGTCTGCCAGTCTGTCGCCCAGATACAGATATGGCGCGCGAGAATGCAACACCCGCCACGCCTTTAATTGGTGCGGAGACTGACACCAAGGCGGCGGTTGAGATGCAGCAGCAGCAGCAGCACCAGCACCAGCAACATCCCATTGTAGGCGGCCAGGGGCAGCTTTTTGCATGTAATTAATTGGAAATCGGAGTCGATCAATCGCATTGTAACCACAAAATTAATAAGCATGAATTATGCCGAGACCCAACAACGTTGTTGTGGATGCGCTTCAGTCAAAGTAGAGCAATGTTGACAGCGACAACAACAACAACAACAGTAGCAACAGCAACAGCAACAACAACGGCAACGGCAACTGGCTAATCAAATTGCTGGCAATCATGGAGCCGTATAAGCAAATGTAGCAATTTCAGCCAACAAATACCGAGAGCAACTTGATATGGCCCGGCAGTTGCAGACGACAGCGCGACAACAAGAACGACAACACGACAGCAACAGCAACAGCAGCAGCAACAACAGCTATGACAACAATAATAACAGCAACAACTTGTGGTTTTGACTCGACTTGAAACCTCAGCCAAGTCAAGTCAATCAAATGCAAAATTGCGGTTCTGCGTTGATTGTTGTTAAATTTGCACAGCCGCCATCGTTACCAGCAACAGCAACAGCCAACAGCAACGAGCAACATCAACATCAGCAAAGAGTAACAATAAGTGCAATTGCCACCGCTGCAATACTTGTAATTTAGAAAACCACCAGGAAAACAGCATCGGACTTTCAATTAATTTGATTGAGTTTTAAAGCTTATCAATCATCAAAATACAAATAACATCAATTACTGGCAATAATTTGGCAAAACCAGAAGACGAACTGCATCAGCCTTTCAATTATTTTGATCGAGTTTTAAAGCTTATCAATAATCGAATTACAAATTACATACCCCGACATGGCCCCGGATATGCCACAGCAATTGATCGTCCAATTTTGCAAATCATACGATTTATATCACAAGTGCTCCTGTAGGTCTTGCCATCCACGCCGCAAACCGCACGCTCCTCATTAATTGAAGCCTCGTCCGGCTGTCCATCGCCATCCAGATCGAATGCCTCATCCTCCCAAGGACACTCGATTTGACATGTTATGCAATGGGGCATCATATACTGATCCTCCACACAGGTTAGGCCATTCAAACATTCGACTCCATTGCAGCTGGCTGCCAATTGAAATTTATTGTTAAATTAGGAAAAGATTATTAAATGCTTAGTTAGTTCTCCTTTCGTTGTGTCGAACAAGATAATCTAAATGAGTAGAATGAATGCATCTGGTCAGTATATACTATTATGTGTGTGTCTAGCAATAACCCTGAAAACTTGTCATCCGTATATATTGCCAGCCCAAAATATAGCTACAATCGCATTGCATGTGCAACTTTGTCTAGGTTATTAACATACGAGTATTTTTCTATATACGACTATGTGCTGATTATCCTATAAATAAACTGTTTGCCAATTTCTATGATTAGCGCCAAAAGCGTACACACTATATATATATATAGGTTGTATATGAATATATATATATTTACTCGTATATGGCATAGCTATAAACTGTCAAATTTATCATTGCACATGGGCCGTTGAAACGCCTTGGCGCCAACTGTGACACTCACAAAAAATTGCATTCATTTTTCTGCACAAAATTACGAGTAAGTACGAGTATTATTGAATGCGATTGCTGGTGAACCAGACGGACTTGAGGTACCCGGGATCTGCATTGCATAGCTATAGCCATAGCCATAGCCATAGCCATTGCCAGATCAACAGATTGCCAGATTGCCGATTGCACATTCCACAGAACTGAGACTAAGACTACAGCTGGAGCTGAAGCTGAAGCTGGTCCGTGTCGTCGTCTTAGTCGTCATCGGCACGCGCCAACGTTAGATCGTTGGCTGCTGCTGCTGCTGCTGCTGTTGGTGCCACTGTCGTTTTATGTCTTGCAACAGCAATAGCAACAGCAACGGCTGCAAGAACAACAAGCGACAGGCCGCTGCTTGCGGCTAATCCAACAAGTTCTTGTGGCCTCGCAAACAGTTGGGATCCTCATCGTTCTTGTACGTTTTTATTGATCATTTGAGCATGTTTGCGAGTGCTTCCTGTATCATTAAATTATTACACAACATTCGACCGGGGAAGAGGTCGGGGGATATTGTGGAATGGCCTATCGATCGATCGGCATGATCGTGCCTGTCCGTCTGTCTGTCTGTCTGTCTGTCTGTCTGTCTGCCTGTCTGCCAGTCTGGCCAGTGTCCACTTGATTTCACCACTGGCGACAAGTTGTTGGCCGTAATTGAAATGTGCAATAATTTGTCATCTAATCTAATTGTGACGCTGCTGCGTTTTGGCACGCGAGCACACAACACTCGTCTCTTATATTCATGCTATAAACTGAATACCCACACTCACACTCATATTCATACTCATACTCATACTCACTCTTGCAGTGGCCGCGATAGGCGACCTCCAGTTGGGCGTTGTTGGTGCGGCAGGCGCGTTTGAGTAGCTGGCACTCAGTATTGTAGGTGCGACCATCGTTGCCACAAACCGGATTCGTATGTTGCTGATGTTGTTGCTGCTGCTGTTGCTGTTGCTGGGAATAAACGAGAGGCATTTGCAAAATGCGGCCCCAAACAGTATGCAATGGAAAGTGCTGACTTACCACAGGCTGGTTGGCTGGCTCATAAATTCCAGCGAGAAATGCTAAATCATCGGCATTAGCCAAGTGACCGTGGCTGTTGCCCGATGACGCAGCCGTTTCACTTCCGTGTTCAGCCAAATACAAACGACGACGTCCGCCAGACCCAGACCCAGACCCAGACCCAGTCCCGGTCTCGGTCCCAATCCCAGACACAGACATTGTGGTATTCGTTGTGTGCTGCTGATCCTTGTGGTTGTTTTTGTGCTTACGCCTGCGCTGCTGCGTTCCATTGTCGTATTGTTGATCATGATTTGGAGCATGTTGCTGATGTTGGTGTCTGACTCGAGTTGGAGCATTGTCTTGCTGCTGCTGTTGCTGCTGCTGCTGCTGCTGCGACGGCAACTGCGACAGCAACTGTCTATTAATGTCGTTGGCGGGTTCATTAGCATTTGCTAACTTCTGTCTAGACTGAGCCGTCTGCGCAGGCGTCGTGGAGGAGTCATTGGCTCCTGTCGCCGTCGCCGTCGCTGTTGCCGTTGCCGTCAGCGTCGTCATTGATCTTGTTAAGTGTTTACCATTGTTGTTGCTGTTATTTTTGTTTTTTCTATGTCTGCGCCGCTCGTAGCCCGCTTGCGGCGTCAATCTCTCCATCTGTACCTTCATCTGCATCTGCACTCTGCCCCCGTTCCCGTTCCCTTTGCCATTGCCTTTGTTGTTGCTGTTACCTTCCATGTTCAGTCGTCTGGTTGTGGGCTGCTCTTGCAAATTGCTGCTGCTGCTGCTGTCTATAATCAAAAGTCTTCTGTGTCTCGTTTCACCCTGGGCTCCCTGGCCCCTTCTATGACTTGGTCGCTTTGGCATTGGCTTCTCTTGGCTTGGTTGCTGCTGCTGTTGTTGTTGCTGTTGCTGTTGTTTTCTTTGGTTATCAGTGCCATTGTTGCTGCTGTTGTTGTCGCTTTGTTTATGCTGCCGTTTGGCGCCATCTAAACCTAAATTGGTGTTTGAAATTTCGCTACTTAGACTACGTGAACCGCGAGGTGGCATTGACGACAACAACACCGCCGACGATTTCGCCCACTGTTGTTTTTTTTGCTGTTGCTCTGGTGCATTGTGATGTTGCTGCTGCTGCTGTTGCTTCCGGCGTAAGGTTGCTCCACACTCGGGGGCACAGACACATTTTGGCCTTCCCTTGCGCTTCACGCACTTCTTGTTTGGCCCACATTTAAAACCCTTGCAACTTTCTGCAGATTGCAAAAGAAAAAGAAAATTTTTTTCGTTATTTTAAATTATATTCTCTAGTTACCTTTAATTATGAGAATTTTATATCACAAAAATTGACCCAATCTCGATTGAGAATTTCTTACGAATATTAAAAGTGAAAATCACAATGGAAACAGACCTGTTTATCTTACTTAATCTTAGTCAATCTCTACGGAACTCACCTATACAAGGTGCACACTCGACGCCGCCTCCAATGGCTGTGGCAAAGAAGTACTCCACACTGCTCAGTTCGCGATCCGTGTAGGAGAAGGTCTGACTGGCGCCACAGCATTTGGATTTTGTGATGTTTGTTGAATAGATTTGATTGCATTTGCCACTGCCAAGGTGCGTCTGCCAGCAGGTGCCAGCTGCAAAAAAAAAATATGAAATTATAATCGATTAAAAACAAAACAATTAATTAAAACGTTTCACCTAACAATTGTTAGCGATTTCTGTTATTCGCTTTTTTAAAAGCATTTTATGCAAATTCTGGACGCTAATAAATCGATCAAATATTATTTATAATATTTTATAGTTGCCGGAATACTGACTTGAATACACATGGCCACAGATATATCTGTTTCTCGTAGATGCCTCGCGATTTCACATTTCTGATTTGTGATCAAAAAAGAAAAAACAAAATAGGAACGCAAATATTTTTTAGCTAAAAAAAAAATAAAAAAAAATAGAATGCCGGGTGCTAATAAATGTCAGGCGAGGTTGAAAATTTGTTTGCGATTTTTATACTCGTTTCACATTTGAATAATGAGTATATTGGGTTTGTCAATTGTCTTCTTGAAATACCTAAAATTTATAGCTATAGTTAGCAACCATTGATATATGGATGATACTTGAAATATTTCATTAAATATATTTATGTCGCGCTGGAGTTTAGGTATCTAACAGTCGGGAGTTTCCACAGTTCTTACTTGTTTGCGGTTGAAACTGTTGTTGTTCCCTACTTCATAGTATTTCTTTCGATTGACTTGGCACATGGGATAAACAAATAAAATTGTTGTGAAATATTGCGTCATATTTGGATATAATGTGTCACATTTATCGTTCAATCACATTGAGGCGATTGGACGCACATCTGAACATCTGCACAGATAAACAGATAAACAGACGCAAAAGATACAAAATAATACAAACAATACCGAAATGTATGCTAAAAACAAATTGACAAACTGGCGCCAAATTAATATTACATATTATCTGATGTGTGTGCGAGTGTGGCACTTAATTTTGATTTTGGGTCAAGCCAGATGAGTCAAAAGTGAAATGTGTCTTGCAGATAAATGTTGCTCATGTTGCCGGCTACTTACCGGACACCAGGCGCATGCCCATCAGCAATGCAATTAACAGAGTCATCAATGGCAGTCCAGACTTGGCTGCCGGCAATATTGTTGCTCTTGTTATTGTTGAAGTTGTTGTCGTGCAGCATTTGCTCTTTTGTGGACTAGAACTAGATAAATGTTGCTGCTGTTGTTGCTGCTGTTGCTGCTGATGCTGCTGTTGTTGTTCACGTGCCGTTGACACCTTGTCATTAGCGTCATTGTCGTTGTCGTTGTCTTCGTCGAGCGTAGTGCGTGAATGTGGATATGGATGTGGATATGGATGTCTCACTGCGGCCGCATTGACGTCATGGTCATGGCCAATTGGATGTGGATTTGGATTTGGATTCGCATTCCCATTGGCATCATCATTGGCATTGGCAATTATGCGAGCAGCATAGCTCAGGCAATTGGCCATTGCTTGCAGAACTTTCCATGTGATAACTATAAATAAACTTAGAATTGTGCTACATTTGGGGACAGTTGATGTTGCTGCTGTTGCTTTTGTTGTTGCTATTGATGTTGATGTTGCTGCTGACGTATTCGTCTTTGACAATGTTGCCGCTAATTGGTTTGGTTTACGCGATTCGACAATTCCGCAGACAGGAAGTGCGCGCATTGTCCGCATGTCTCTGCGTTTGTATTTGTAATTTGATTTTAGAAATGTCAAATTGTTCTGACTGTTTGTTTGATGCTGCATGACAAGGCGAACACTGCAAGGGAAAGAGCAAGAGACAAACAAACAAACAAATAAATAAATAAATATACGTAAGAAATTTCAATTAAATAACACACAAATATGTAAGTATTTTAGAAGCAATGTTAGGAGAACGAAGACCGATGAACGAAGCATTGCAGCCACTTGAATGAAGCACATGCTTCAAGCAACATGATGCAACCACAGCAACAGCAACAACAACAGCAGCAACAACAAGAACTGACAGTCAAGCACAAAGAATGTTTTGTACAAAAAAGACAGCAAAGAGGCAACAATTAAGTCTCAAACGTTGAGTTGACATTGAGCAGGCGGTTTTCAAAATGCGACTACTAAAAATAAAGAACCTGTTGCTGTCGTCGTCTCCGCTGTCAACATCGTTGTCTGTGTCTGCAATGTGCCCCAGCGACGCCGCAGACAGCGACAGCAACAGCGACTGAGACTGAGACTGAGGCAGAGACAGAGGCAGGTGTGCGAGCTTTGGTAGGTTTGCCACATAATGCACTCGCGTTTGTCTCCATCTCCATCTCTGTCCCAGTCTCGGTCTCGGTCTCAGTCTTAGTCTCGGTCGCAGTCTCGGTCTCGGCCTGTACGAGTTTGTTTCTGACTTGCAGTTTGTTTGGCCCGCTAGTTTGGCATTTGTTTTATTTTGGCTGCTCCCGTCATCGTCATGACATTAAGGACGTGCTCAAGCCAACATATGCAGACAGCCTGGACAGATCGACAGACAGCCGAGGCAGTTGCCAGACATGCAACAATTGCATTGAGTAGAAGGCGACGGAGACGGGCAGAGACGAAACCAAATGAAACGTGACTGGAGTGTGACTTGTGCATGCGGCTGTTAGTTAACTCAAGCATCCTAATTTGGCCAACTTGGCAACGTCCTTGAGCCCCAACGACAATTGTCAATGTCTTTTCAACCGCTGCAGCGAAGAGCTGGCTAACCCCAGGCGATACGCTCTCTATGAAAATTAGCTCCATCAGGATAAGAAAGCAGTTATAATAATATTCCGTCCTTTAGCTTTATTGCCAGGCTGTCTGTCAGTTGAAAGATAATTTAAATATCGATGGGTGTTATTGAGAGATTTACCCACTAACGATTCTATTGATTAATTGATTTAATGCTATTCAGTGAACAAATAATATCGTTAGCTGGCACTAGCTATACTATCGAGTGGCGGCAATATCGTCGGCTCTACTACCTGCAATATTCCTGTGCAAATTTCCTCGTAAACAATTAATGACCTACTGTGCCATGAACAGCGGAAAGGGGGAAGCGGACAGCGGACAACGGGGTACCAAAAATTATTGCGTTAACATGCATTGCGACATTTTATATGACTGAGGGACAGACCGACGTAACAGGCTGTCGGATGGTCGGCCGTCGGCTGGTCGGCTAGTCGCTTTCCAGGTTAATCCGGCGCGTAAACCCCGCTCTGCCAGACGATGTCTGCACTAACATTCACATCCACATCTACATCCACATCCTCACACAGACAGAGCAGCACACGCACTTGCATTGGAGCTGCATTCCTGTCGAGCCTCATACAAGACGCTTGGCTATTTTTAGACCTGGCGCAGTCAGTGGGTTTTTCAATTGTTGTTGTTGTTGTTATTATTGTTGTTATTAATAGTAGACGCCGCTTTCCACGTTTTACCCCTCGACTCGTCAGTTATTATTGATTTAGTTTTTCCATATCATATGGCGCATATCGCATATGGCCTGAACTTGAAGGCTTTCATTTGGCTTGCATTTATTGCCGCACGAAATTTCGAGTGTTTACTGTACTCGAAGTTTTTGCCCACAAATGCTTGAAATTCCTTAGTGTTTACAAAACAAGAACAGCAGCAAGAATTGGGCTTGAAGGAGCACAGCCAACGGCAACAACAGCAACAGCAACATCGAAAAATGCAAGGAGCAGCAGCAACAACAACAACAACAAGAAGAGCATAAAATGCATTCACCGCAACGGGCAAAGCTTAGCAACTGCATTGCTAAAACCCCAATAACAACACATACATTATATATATATATATATACACTCTTATGTATACATATATATATTTTTACATAAGTATATATGTTCTTATATAGCCTGCCTTTTCTTGATGCAGTTTGACCGTTGCCCGATGCCGCTTCAAAGACCTGTTTTTATGTTTTTTGGGCATTTATTCTGGATTTTCGCAAAAACATTTTTTTTTCTACTTTTTGTGTTTGTATTGAATTGCATCCTCTTGTGTCTCTTGTTATTGTTGTTGTTGTTGCTGCTGCTGCACTTCAACAACAAGTGCATTATATATCTATATATCCTAAAGCAAAGCACTCAAAACAACAAATTTCAAACCCATGCGCCCAAAATTTCCAAAAAGACCACGCAAAATCAAGCTATGCATCAAATGCGCTGCTAAATTTCACTGCAGCTCAAATGTTGCATACAAATATACTTGCAACTGAAGATACGACTATAAGACAGATTGGAACATTATTTTCGAACATAGCTCTTCAGTATCTATGAGTCTAAGGTCCTACATAGTGTTAATTTTTAAAAGTTCTAAATTCACAGTATAATATATTTTGAATATTTGCTCCATTTTCTTACGTATTCATTTTTTTTTTTTTCAATTTTATTATTGTCAGGAGCAGCAGTATTAAGTAGTCTATATATCTACGCAATCGAGCCCAAATTCAGCTGGCATTTCTTCATTCAATCGACTTAACCTCAGTTCTGTGAACATTTGCTCCGCTTCCTGCTTCTGGTGTGGCAACAAAACACAAAGTTGCCGCGATTGCGCAATATTCTTGGTCGGGGCCGGGGACGGGGCAAAGAGACGCCAACGGCGCGACGTCTCCGAATGTCGACCTGAGTTATTTTTAGCTTGCGTCGCAGCTTTGCAGGTCTGAGTCTGAGTCTGGGTCTGGGTCTGAATCTGGGTCTGAGTCTGGGTTTAGGTCTCTCTTTTGGCATTGGTATCTATGTATCTTACGTGCTGTGTAACAGTGTTCAGAGAGGCAACAGTACAATGTGTTGCGTAGGCTCAAATCAAAAGGAAGGGTCAAACGCGTTTCTGGCTTCATAAATAACAAATAAAATCGTTTTGGGGACACAGCAGACTCCAGCGCTTCTTAGGAATTATTTTTGTCAGTGGCTGTGTGAAGGAACAACAGGAAATTCCTTTCAGCAAACTCATCAAGCTAAAGTAAACGGCGCGTCAAACGGAAAGTCTCAGTTTTGGCGCGAGATTAATGACATTTGGACAGTGCCCCGTCCCCCATTCCCCCGTCTCTCAATCATCTCCAATCTGTCATCGAATGCCGCCCACTTACGCATACGCATTTGCATATTCCAGCAGCAGCAACAGCAACAGCAGCGGCAGCGGCAGAAGTAGCGTCAACGTCGCCGTTTGTTATGCAAGCAGTAAATTTTCAATAAATATACATAAACCAACAAACAAATCAAATCAAATCGACGACCGCAGAGCCACACGACGACGGTCAGCCGACCCGCCGCGGCAGCCAGGCAGCCAGCCAGCCAAACTGACGCTGCCGTTGCTGCACTGGGGACAAAAGTGCCACATTTTGTGGCAAAAAGTCTTGACAGGGCGCTAAATTGTATTACGAAATGTGCAACCCCTAAAGCACATACTTGATATATACGTGATCAGCATGCTGCTGTTTTGATCTATATCTTAGATCTATCAGCAATTGGATAGTATAGTATATATATATATATTTAACAGCTTTTTCTTGTATAATCCCTGAGCTATTAATTAATGCCACAAGATGTATTTGATTTTTCCATAGTGCACTGGCCAATGCCGGCTGCCGGCTGTTGGCTTCTGTTTGTTAGTATGCGTGTGCTTGCGTGTAAGCGTCAGAGTCAGGCGAGCCTCCCACAGCTACAGATACAGCTACAGCTGCAGATACAGATACAATTCACAGATACAGATACAAATACGAGTAGCGGCAGTTGTAGTCGCATCGAATCATGTGATTCTGCATCTCTGTGATCCATTGGATAGTTGTTTGTTTTTTTTTCTTTTGCGCTTAAACGTCACGCGTTCCTTTGCATTGCACATACGCAACGTTGCCCGAAAAGCGACACTCTAAAGTGCTGGGCACATATTTGTTGTTATTCTTGCTGCTCGTCTTGTTGTTGTTGTTGTTGTGGTTGCTGGGATGCTGTGATCTAATGCACATGACAACGCCTCATTAACGCCAGCAGCAGCAGTAGCTCAGCTCAGCAAAGTAAACAGGAAACCTGCAGGATTGCAGGCAGACTGCAAACTGTTCATAAGTTTGAAAAAGCGCGCGAGGATTTTTGTTTTTTTTTTTTGCGAAATGTTTGTGTTGTTGTTGTTGTTATTTGCTTGGTTAGTTGCGTGAAATTGTTGTTTACTTATAGAGTTGGTTCTTTGCTGTTGTTGTTGTTCTGTGGGCTTGTTTTCATCTTCTATTAGGTTCTGACTGTCTGGCCTGTGCATCCAGAGAGCATAATATATTAAAGAAATAAACCATCTCGTCGATGTCGTCGTCGCAGCGAATGAAAAAATAAATATCGTCGCACATGAAATTGGATCTGTTATTGAGTCTTTCGATAATTTTGTTGACAACTATGCAAGAATTTTGTTATTGTCTGAGACTTGCAATTATACGTGGAAATATTTTATTATTATTATAATTGTTTTTTTCATTTTGCACTGCCACAAATGGG
Source organism: Hirtodrosophila alboralis (assembly GCA_035043045.1). Classification (NCBI taxonomy): domain Eukaryota; kingdom Metazoa; phylum Arthropoda; class Insecta; order Diptera; family Drosophilidae; genus Hirtodrosophila; species Hirtodrosophila alboralis. The sequence goes on along the minus strand of JAWNNH010000380.1, from coordinate 500,917 downwards.
AAATGGAAGTAGACTTTATTTTTTTTTCTTTATTTTTTTTTTGCCACTTCAATGAAAAGTTGAACAGACGTTGCAGCTGCAAGCAGCAACAGAAACAAAATATGCAAAGTATGCAGACAGTTTTCAGCAAAAAGAAAAGTTAAGAAATTTTCACACCTTGTTAGCAAAGAGTTAAGGTGATAACTAACTGCGCTAACTTAACAATTTCTTTATAAACAAAACTCTTTAAGAAATGTTTATATCTCTATTGAAGATCATGCGATCAATTGCTTGAGAACTACAATCTAATTTTGAACTGAATCAGGCGTTTTATTTCGAAAATTGATTAGTCGATTAATGAATGTTAAACAGTGGCATTGCATAACATTTGAGTACAAAAAGTATATGTCTTACCTTTATTTAAAATTGATAGACCATGCGTAAATTTGTAAATTTAAATTTTTTTGAACTCGCGTTTGGGATCAGTTTATATTGTATTCTCTTAATTGTCTTTAGAATTTCTAAACTTTTATTTGTATTACCAATTTTCTCACAGCTTTGAATTAACTTTTGAACTGTTGTCAATCGATTGGCTTTTACTACAATTAAATAAATGCTTTAAATAAAAACGTATGCAAAATATATAAAAAACTGCATATCTAGACAATAAATTGTTTGTTCAGTTATCTCTTGATAATTTTTACAGAAAGTTTAGCGCGTTTTTGCTTAGCTTAACATTCCACGTAATAAAACAACTGACAAAAACGAAGTTCAATTAAATAAAGGAACACAAACTGAACTAAATGAAATTTGTTTAACAAATATTAATTAGTTTAATACTTTTTAAAATTAACACTTCTTCATACGCGACACAAACACTGAAAATTTTAAGTTTTATCCGCTTGAAACGTGCGTCTCAACTGATGGTCGAATGCCGACTGAATTTTGAAAACCAAAGTTCTCGTTTAGGTAGGGAAAGAGCCAACAGCGAGGAAGAGCGAGAGAGCACAAGATAGGGAAGAGAGAGAGAGAGGGAGAGAGAGAGAATTTGTTGGCAACATTTTGAGATTTGAGAATTGGCAACTCTCGAGATGTTTACTTGTTGCTTCTTGCTTAAGGACTATCTCGATTCTGACCAGAAACATTATTTAATTTAAATATCATAAATAAAGAGCAGTAGCAACAAATTAAGAGAGTGAGAAAATAGAGAGTGTATATTAATTGGTTGCACCAGCCTCTGTTGCAATTGCATTTGTTGCACTTGTATTTGTGACTCGCTGAACAGCTGATGTTGCTCATGGCTTTTGAGTTTTAATTTTTGCATTTTTTGTTTTGTTTATATGTGTGTACGTGTGTGTGTGTGTGTGTGTGTGTTTGTGTATGTGTGCATTTCCGGCTGTGTGTTGCGAGCAACATTTAAGTTTGTTAGCTGCACGCGGCGTGTTGCCAGGCTGTTTGGCTCATTAAATGCAGCAAGTGTCATGCTGCAGCCATATAGTAAACATAAACATAAACATAAAAATATCTCTGGCCTTAACTGTCTATTGTTTGCAAGCAACAATCAACAAGCGACCGCCAAATGGCAACTTGCAACCAGCAACGTGCAACCAGCAACCAGCAACCAGCAACTTGCAACTGCTAACTGGCATCTGGCAAACCGAGAAAAGCGATTTCTTTATGGCACAAACAGCGTCATAATTTAGATCTAATTGCCAGATATTTGCAAAAACAAACTGCACATCGTGCACTGGGCTAGTACTTGTAGTAGTACTAGTACTAATACTAGTGGCTGTGGCAGCTTCTGTGGGGCAGCATGGCAGCAAAAATTAAGAAATTTTGATGTGCAACGGCCCGCTGAATTGGGCAGACCCTTATACCCCCCTTTATACTCACCCTCTGGCCCTCTAGGACGTTGCGCCGTCAATTACGCTGAGCATTTTATTGGGCAATGGCGTGCCGGGCGGGCATTAAGGCCCAGTGTTGCCATGCTCTCTGCTCTCGCGCTTTACCTTTTGCCTCGACTAATGATATGGACATCAACAATGCATGTGTCTGCCACATTTTGAAAGTGCATCCAATGGAGTCGGGAGTCTGTGGCAGGCATTGCATGTGCAGCGGCATAAATGCCACAGATTCATATTCACATTCGTATTCGGCGGAACTGGGCATTTAATAGAAATGAGCTCGTACCACATGACGTATGCGCAATCAGCTTGCAAGCACTAAGAAGCAACACATTTGATTTGTGATATTTAATTTAAATTAAATTAGATGAGTCTTTGCTATTCGATGTTTGTTTTGCAGTCCACCCACTCGTGTTTACTTGAATTAAATTTCCATTGCCGCCCTCCTTTAAATTGCCGCCCAATTTTATTTATACTTTGCCAATGCAAATTTCAAATTTATGAATGAAATTTTGCTATATATTTCATTATTGAAATTGCATATTCTTGTGTTTGTTTTGATTTCCGGCTGTCGAAATAAATCAAAATGCGGACAAATGCAGCGCACTGCACATCAAAGTGCAATATTTGGTGTAATCTATGACATTTGAGCTGGCACAGGAAATGAATCAGTTCTGGCCAATTATATTCATAGTTTTACATATTAATTGCGGTTGAATTAAGAGATCAAACAGGGTGCAATTGCATATTATTTTTAGGTCAACCGTATGCGTATGCGTAATATTTATCCTGGCTTTAAGGCTGCCGCTAGACGCTAGACGCTAGACAGGGCTAAATGCAACTTGAGAAAGTACTTAAACTTTCAACTGATTCTCTCCTTTCCATATCGAATATCAAATGAAATGGATGACCAAACAAACCCGATTATTGGTAAACATCAAAGTGACGCGGATTGCGGATTGCTAATTGATGTTGTTGACATTTAAATCGAGTCGAGTCGAATCTATTATATTTATTTCTTTTGATTTTCAGGTGCAATTGAAATGCAACATTTATCAATTTGAACACACATTTCTCACGCTAATTAGTGCACTGCACTTGCTCTGGTGCAACGCGATGGGGGCGGGGCTGGGGGGCCTAAGGAGCGGGGCAGCTTAAGTGGCGGCAATTTGCGGTGCCTCAAGGATATTCGATGACAAAAAGAAATTGCCTTGCGTTAAGCTGTCTGCCTGTTGTCTCGTCTAGACTGATTTCTCTATGTGTGTGCATGTGTGAGTGTGTGTGTGCATGTGTGTATGTGTGTGCATGTGTGTGTGTGTGTATTAGTCCGCTTAGGCTTGTTCTGCTGTCGGCACTTTACATCAAAGCAAAAGCCATTGCAATTGGCTAGACAGCGTCATTATAATCCTCGTTAGTCGGTTTGCAGTTGGACAGCTAATGTCTTTATGCACATATGTATATGAACATATGTGTGTGTGTGTGAGTGTGTGTGTGTATGAGTGTGTGTGTGTGTATTTAGCCAATGTGCAACATTCTTGATGTGTTGATATATATTTTTGATGTGTTGCATAAATTAATATATTCGACTATTACAATCTTAAATTATGCAGTTTATATTTGTGTGAATGCACAAATATGCAAAAAATTCGAAAGAATAATATTTTATATTAATTATAAAATTTAATTTTTTTTAAAAAGTGTAAAATAAACAATTTACGAATTATGATGATTGAATTAAGATTAAAGAATACAATTCACATGAAAATCGATTAAGTTTTCACAAAGTAATGATAGTCAAAAGTCTTGTGAATTTTGCAACTGGACCTGTCAATATTTTTGTATTAAATAATTAACTAAAAAATTAGCTAACTTTGTTTAAAAATCCATTTATACTACTTTTAATGTCCGCAAGAGATTTTAATCAAAATTTTGGTGATTAAATTTGATCAAAATTGTTTTTAAAAATGTGTAAAAAATTAATTTAAAAAAAACTAAAAATTTATAATTTAAATCAAATAAAGATACTAGGCCATTATCTAATAGTTATTCCACATGAAAAATGGTTGAATTTTGACAAAGATATGGTGGTAAATACTCGTACGTTAAATAAATTGAAAATTGTCGGCTTGGGGTGGGATCAAATTATAATTTAATGTAATATAGCTAGGGTCGTTCTAGCCATATCAGTCTATTCCTCTGTCCGACATAAAAATCTATAAAGTTAAAAAATTTTTAATAAATTAAAATTTTGAATTTTTGCATTCGGTTAACACTGCTTGCTTGTGCTGTATAGTGTGCACTGCTTGCTTATACTCAAGTGTTGCGGTTTGAAACTTGACTAACCCGCATGAGTGCAGCGTTGCCAACTGCTGATGTAATGATTTCTCGATTTCTCTGCTTAGCTTGTAGGGTGAAAAGCAATGTTAAATTTGCGGCAAATTGAATATCCAAACATAGTTGCCTGAATTTTAAATTTGCCGTTTTTTCAATTTGACATTAGATTTAAATTTATTCTTCGTATTATTTTTTGGATGTTTATGTGTATGTGAAAATCAAGGTGGGTTTGGTAATTTCATAGCTGGATACAGGGTATCTGTCAGTCGAACTAGATATTAATTGCCTATTAAAACTGCGTTTATTGTGTGACTATTAAAAACTAAAGCTTTTGTTAAACGAATAAGGCCATTAAATTCAGAGTCTTAATATTCTATGGGGACACACACTACACGCCAATAAAACGAATATTAATTTATAGATTTTATTATAAATCCAAAATGAATGCAGCTGCAGCTACAAGCGTCTCATTGCCTCCCTCTCCCCATTGTCGTTTGTCTTGTCTGATTTGCCTGATTTGAATTTTAATTGCAAGTTGCAGTGGCAGTTGCAGTTGCAGTTGTTGTTGCAGTTGCAGTTGCAGTGACAAAAGTCAGAGAACTTTAATGTGATGTGTAAAGAGCATTTAAGCAGATAGTTTGATTATTTTATGATGACAACGTGCCAAACTCAAACTCAAACTGAAATTCAACATTTAAACGGACGAGTGGCAATGCAAGCCGAGAACGGGGAAGTTTGAGAAGATAATAAAATAATTCTGAAATAACATTTCCAAAAGTGACATAAAAGTTAAAGATAAAAAAAACAGAAACTCATAAATCTAGTTTGACATTGCGAGCAGAGTATTTTTAATGGAAATATTAAACTCTCTTTGTGACTCGATCGAGGCATGACCATGAGTCAAATATTGTATTGTATCGCAATTATTTTAAACTTATATTCAATTACAATAAATACTCTGCAATATTGATGGCTTGTCTCAAATTAAAAACTTGATGATGTCTTTGACACAGTTCAGTGAGACGCCTGCGCATGACTGGAAAGGGAACTAAAATGAAAATTTATTTATAAATATATTTATTTACATATATATGTGTTTATATATTGATAGGTTTTGTTTTTATTTTTTTGTGAGGCAGACAGCGAAAGTGTTTTAAGATTTGTTCGATATTTCACTTGAAATGTGACATTAAGTAGGCGTCTTCTGTTTGGATTGGGATTTGGGATTTGGGATTGCCTTGAGCAAGTAATTTGCCCAACATTAAGAGATCGCAACCACGCACCTGCGTCTGCTACTTGCTACATGCTACACTTTCCGTTCCAATTAGTGCAACAACAACAACAGCAACAAAAACTGTCTGTCTTTTATTTTTATTATTTTTATGAACCTGACAACGGCGCCTGCTTGCAAAGGGGTTGCTCATTTGGCCATTTGGCCATTCTTTATGGTTTTATGGTAAGGGGTTAGACAGCAGAGGGTAGACGGTTCGGTTCGACATTGATTGGCATTGCCTTTCAGTTTGTCAAAACTGCAACGGTTTATTTATGAACTGCAAACACAACATTTAGACGAATTAACCCAACCAAAACTGTGACTCAATAAAGGAGTATGAGATTTCTTGTGGTTAAAAAGGAATTATATTTTTAAATATTATATTTTTAACTAGATATGAATATTATTACATTATGCAGTTGGAAATTAAGATATATAGCTAGATAATACCCAAGTTAATTCGTTCTCCGATTTTCATGCGGAATAGCGTTTTCATCATGTTTTGATCTTTAAATTGATTTCCCATTCAAAGCTGAGATTGAAAATTTGTTTGACTTTTTTGTTAGTTTTTTTCTGGCATTTGAATTCTATAGAAACAAATCAACATCATCAAATAGATAGTCTTAGACTATATCAATTAATACTTAATTTACAGCATTTACATAAAATTTAATACAATAATATCATTATATATTTTTCGTTTCTCTTCTCTGTTTAAAAATAGTTTTGTGTTGACATTTCTTGATTGTTTTTGTAGTAATCACTCCATTTTACTTACGATTCTTCTTCTTGCATTTTTACCTATTTAAGATGTATTGCATTTAATTACAAGTTCACACTAATTGGGGCAATATTATTACAATATTGTTGTTGTTATATCAACTAATCCACTTATGCAAACGGCATAAATTATAGCCAAACTCTAAGATTAATGTTGTTTTATTTATGATAAATAATATGTATTTATAGAAAGTAGAATAGCTCTTGAAATTAATTAAGTATAAAATCAAACTGAAACTTGATGCGTTCTGCTCTTCAGCTGTTGTCACTTTAAGTGTTTCAATATGAACAAAAAATTACAGGGTAACAGTAAGAAATCAATGTCGCAATGACGTCAGAGGGCGGCACACCTGCATTGATTTTACTTTATAAATTATACGGCACTTCCTTTAGTCAGTCAAACACCCCTCGTTCCGCTTTGTGTCCAAATAAGGCGTCTCTTCAACGTATTGTCGCAGCTGCAACAAACAAAAGGCGGCTTTTTAATTTAATTCTCTTAGTTATAGTTGATTCGACTGCAACTACTGAAGTATATAGTATATAGTATATTATATATTATATATAAGAGTATCAGAGAATACACTTATGTGTGTAATGTTCACATGTAAATGTTGATAAATTGATAAATGCATTTCCATAAGCGAAGTTGTAAATGTGAAAATGCGCATGGAACTTCCGTCAAGTGCGCGTAAGGCGACAGATAATTATGGGAACAAGTAAAACCCATTGGTGGCCTGATATAGAGGCGAACTGAAGGCAAGACAAGACAGGGCGGGGCATGCAACATCGCTCAAGTGAATTGGAGTGGAGATCATCTCAAGGGCAACTAGAAATAATCTTAAATAAACCAAGGGATCCCATGTTGCATGCCGCACCCCATTTGAAAGCGAAACACATTCTCAACAGTTCAATTTGCGCCCCCGTTTGTTGTTTCTGCCTGCACATACACATGTTGCAGCCGTTGCAGCAGTTGCAAGTGCAGCAGTGGCAGCAACATCAAGGGGAACAACAGTAAGCAAAGACGCGTGCGAGGGCGACTGTTGGGTCATGAACTTCAATTATAAGCCACAATATTGTTGCCCCCGCAATGCCTTCACCCAGCAGCAGGTGCAGTTGTTGCTGTGGTTGTTGCAACTGCAATTCGTGCCGCTTGGCATGCTTTCTTCCACTGCCACATCAACTGCAACTGCAACTGGCACATAATTGCCTTCAAATCAGCTGGCGGCCTCATAATTATGCATTTCATTATGATTTTCAACAGCGCCCCCTTGTAGGCAATTAGCTTGTTCCTTGGCTTTTTGGCTTTTGGTTGCAATCGACACTTTTCTATCGCAAGTTGCATTTGGTACAATCAATGTTTACTTTAGTATTTTAAAATTGTTTTAGCTCCCAATTGTAATAGAGAATGTTTTTCTTGGAATACCCTATACAAGGGGCGCCCAGCGCTTATATCCTTGTGTACTTTTGCCTTTGACAAACTGAAATACGAAAACAATTTGCTTGTTATCTCTTTTTGTCGACCGTACGACTGCTTCAAGCAATTTTCCTTTTTTTTTCGTCGACCGTATTGAATCACATGCTTAGTTTTAGAATTTGTATCTGCACTTCCATGTGAAGCATTTGGGAGCTCATTTCCTATAAGATATAGACTCTTATCAGATATATTCATAAATTGGGTGGATTGCTAATCAAAAATATATATAGTCTTTATATGATCGTTATTATATAATCTGTTATTTAAACCTAAACAAAACTTATTCCCCAATTGATCGTCCCACAATTAGTAGTTGTATCCCTTGAACTGTGCAGCTCTTTCAGTATTTTATTGTACAGGGTATTAGAAATAAAGACGTCTGTCTGGTGTTTTGCTGCGGCAACCCTAGATAAAATAAATACTAGTTGTTTATGAGCTACACATATTATTACGTATTTATTGCTTTTAACAGGAATTTTATTTATTCATAAAACGTGTGCGTGGAATTGAAATTGAAATTGGAATTGGAATTGATATTGAAGTTGAAATTGATGTTGAAGACTCTTGAGTGCATTTCTCAAGCTGTGAGTTGACATTAATGGGGCGATTGAATTGGCTTATCAGCCAATGCAGGGCAGCTGAACTTTCTTAGTTTTTATTGTTTTACAATTGAGCTTGGTAAACTGCATACTAATTCAATTACACACACCACACGCACACCACACGCACACTACACACACACACACACACACACAGAATTAAATGAAGTAAATGCAACGATTTGCGGCTTATCAGCCACAAAAGGCAGCTCTGGGGTCTTTTATAGAGTCTACTAATAGAGAGTGTGTGTGTGTGTGTGGTGTGTGTGTATAGTTGAGTGCTTTCTAATTGATAGAGTGACCCTACATATGTCATTCTTGTGGCATACTGGTAATTTGTTGGTTCAATTTCATGTCACGGCCCCATTAACTTCATATTTACAACATATAAAACATAACCTACCCCAATATAATTTCTCGGGTTGACTTTCATATCTCGCCCAGCTGATAAGCACAATTATTGTTACATATGTAAGTAACATATGTGCTATATACCTATATATTTGCAATTATGTATGTACATAATTGGTCTTAAAGTTCAATGACTGCAACAACATAACATAAAGCAAAACATTTACTGATACCGAAGCATTAACATATATAAAACTTAATACTTGTTAAGGAATCTTAACATATTTTGACTTTATACATTTATAAAAATACAAACAATATAATTAATAACGAGTAAATAAGGAAATAGTGTTATTTTAATAAGTAGTTAATATTTTTAAATATATATGTTGATAAGTATATACTTAAATACATACATATATTTATATACATTTGTATATATATATATATTTGTGTGATCAAAATCATCATCCTTTGTGCATGTTTATGACCGACATGTGCTCTTCATTTGCATATGCCCATTGAATGATCAGTTCGCTGCTGCGGGCATTTTGAATGCTTAATATAATTTTTAATTATACGCAAATATGTATTTATGCGAGTTTCAAAATAAAAGCTGACAAATAGCCCGAAGACACAGAACACAAACAAGTTGTTCTTATTCCTTATAAGGGTAATGAGCAAAAGGAGCAGCGGGCAGAGCGTCAACTGCCTGAATTTATCCTCTCCATGGTGACAATAAAGAACGCAACGCTGTTTAATTGAGCATGTGTAGGAGTATGTGTGTGCGAAAGGAGAGTGTGTGTATGTATGTGTGTGAGAGTTAGTATGCAAGTGAGGGTGGCGTGCATAAAAGAGAGAAAATGAGAGAGCTAAGGACAGCCGACAAAAATATAAACGAAAATGAAGGAAAATCTTAGGAACTTGATGCTTTCTTTATAAATAGTATTCTTTGAATATTAGAAAAATACTTACAGTTTGCTTATGCAATTTATGACTAGATTTATAAATATACTTGTGAGATATGATTGCTAAGATTCTAAGTATGGCAAATAATAATTAGATTTAATTTTTGTCACAAAAATTTTAAATTAATTTTCTTATTTAATAGTTGCTCATAATGTTAGCACACTGAATGCAAAAATTCATAACAGACATTTATTTATGTTAATTTACACATAGTATTAAAGTTTTCCATTTCGACAAACTTTGTCGCCTGTGCCACACACATACAAGCAAGCACACACACATTCAAGCGGCAACCAATTGCTTCGAAGCGCAGAGATACCAGAGCCCAGAAATCAGAAATCAGAAACCAGAAGCAATCGAGCTGCCAGCGAGGCGCATTCATTTTAATCCGAGCAGTCGCCGCGTAGAGTTGTCCGGGAAAAGAGAGAGAGAGATATATATATATAGACGTAGTTGTAGTCGGAATCAGAGTTGTAATCGCAGTCGGAGTGCACGCATGATCTCTGTAAGGCAGCGGCGGGGTCTGTTGAGGCTGTTGAGTCTGCGACAACGGCGCTTGCAAAATATAAAATACGAATTTATATAAGTGCAATTAAAGCGAAACAGTTGAAGTTGAAGCGTGTCTCGTACTTCAACTTTAGTGACAACAAATTAAATTAAAACAAAGCCGGACAAGTTTCGGCTTGCTCTAACAACGTGAAAATCGTGTCAGTGACGCTTAAATAAATTAACAAAAATAATTTACTTGAAAGTCGCAAAACATAAAAACCGGAATACTACAACAAATAGTTAATTGCAACAATGCGTGGTAAATTAGCAATTAAATTCAATAAATCATAAATAATCCTGTGCTCATTTTAATTGTGATTTATTAGCTTAACAAAGCTCTATACACATATATAAAAAGATATATATATATACATGATAATAAAATTCAATTTAAATAAAGTGAAATTACGCATGCGCAAATTGAATTAGTTGTCTTTCAATTCAAATTGAGTTTTAGCCCGGCAACAACAAATAAACATTCAAAATGAGTCGCTTGATTTGGTCGCTGCTGCTGTTCACATTGTTGCAACTGCAACTGCAACTGCAACAGCAAATTGTCAACGCCTTCAACTATTCCCCTCGGGCTAATTTTGTAATCCACGCCCCTCAACACCTCAAGTTCCAACTGCCCCAAACGCGCAGTTCCTATTTCGGCTACACATTGGTCATGCGTCAAACCAGGTGAGTGTGAATATGAATATGAATATGAATGTGAATATGAATATTACCAGTTCGAGTATGCGCCTTTTGCAAATATTTGTTTGAAATATATTGTCAACAGAAATATGTCTGATATTTCGAAAGACAAGCAAAGTCTTTTAGCTTTGCTCCCGCTGCATTTCGATTTCTGTTCGTTTCACCTTTGTCAATAATTCGCAGCTGTGGCTCAGTTTTTGAGATACATTCCCCTTTTAAATTAAGCAATCAAAGAATGTTGCTGAGCTGCCAAGTACAAAGCATAAATACACACACAGAAATTGAGAAATTGATTTGAGTCAATTAGCGCGCCTGGAACTGGGAGCTGGGAATGGCTGGGCTGGGTCTCTGGTCATTTAACACTTTGTCTACTTTTATTTGCCCCATAATTAGATGTTTGTCTTTGGCATTGCCAAATAATAGCGATAGTTGTCAGCTATTTGCTATTTACTCGCCAAGAAGCCCACACAAAACTAGTTTCCCAGCCATAAATTTCCGCTCGGCAGCTGCACAAATAAAACAACGCTTAAAACCCAAATAATAATAGTTGAAACATTTTCAGTACTCCAAAAAAATAAAATATACTGAAAAAACACTTAACAGCAATTTCTAAAAATAACAAAACTTCAACTACAATTGCCATCAATTCCAATTGCTGCCACAGATCGCAGATCTCAGATTTCAGCTCACTGTTTGGACAATTGACAAACTCTCACTTCCAAACTGAAGACATCGCGACCCACATACGATATGGATATATATACAGATCGCTATAGTACTTGTATGTAGACCTCATGGCGTCCACTTTTGTTTAGAATACGCGCCGACAATGACATCACACGAAACTAAAACTGCAAATCAAATCAAATCAAGCTTCAAAATCAAGCATAAAAAAGACTAGAAGAAAGTGTATTATTCCAAGTTGTAGCTCAAATACCCTAATAAAATGATATAGCTACGAAAAGTGCTTGATTCACATTCAAGTAGAAAATCTTGCATTTATTTAATATAATTTGATTATATTTTAAGTGTTCAATGTGACTCATTTACGCTTGATAATCCCATTATAATGAGGGCAATTGGGTTTTTTTTTTTGTAATTCTAATGTAGAATTATTATATAAAAAAGTCACATTAAATTATTTATTAAATTATTAAGAAAAAATATTGATAATTCTTTAATGCTTATTATGAATGTGCATTGTCATTTAAAGATAAGAACAACTAAAAACTTGTATAAACAAAGTAAAGCATAAAACAATAATGATTTGCATAATATAATTTAAAGCGATTAAATAAAATGTGACTAATTAAACTGAGTCGAGTTAAAAGTTAAAAGAAAAATCGCAGAATAATCCATGTAAAATTGTTAAAAGATTTTTTATAAAATAATGGGATAAATATTTGAAATATTTGACTTAATAATACATTTAATGTTTCTAACACTTTTTAATTAATTTATTCATAATATCGCAAGTGTATCCGCCCAGTAAAGATACTCTCCGTAAGAGTATCAAAAAGAGTCCCAATATTTGGGCCAAAGATTCAGATGACAACGTATCTCATATTTCCATCTTATTTTATTTTATTTTATTATATATATTTTTTTGGTTTTTTCGCGCGTTATGGTAATAATTTATTTTCATTCCCGTACATGCATATCCGTATTTTTGTTTGTTTTTGGCCAATTGACAATCTGGTTTTGTGGGTAGTACGTGTTCGTAACGAGATTCCCATTAGAGTGTTGTGGAGTGAGTGCAATGTTTTTATTCACATAGATACGAGTACTCGTCTCTCGTAAAATAAATATAATTGGGATACTTCCTCTACTATTCTGCTACTGTTTTTTATTTATTTTGTTGTATTTTTATTTGTTGTTTGTTTTATGACTCGCACTTTAAAGTCTAATGCATTAAGCACAAATGTTTTTTATGGTTATTAGCCTCGTTGTATTGCGCCCTGAAATTAGATTCAAGAGCGCCTAATTATTTACGGAAATTACGCGTAAAATCACGTCAACCTGTAATTTATTTCGCATCAATTGAAGTTGGCTAAAATAAAAATAAAACAAACTCAGTTCTGAATGTTTGACTCAAATATTTAAATAAATATTTAATAATATATATTTTTATAATTTTATTTTCGTTTTAAATAACAATTTTTTAGCTATATTGTATATTCTGTATTTCTGAAATGGTTTATAAATGGTATTTATTGCCTATATTTATATTTATACCTATAAATATGGTATTTATTTACTTATAGACAATAAATACCATATAAGCATAACTTAACAAATCTGAAAAAATTCTCTTGGGAACAATTATAGTTTTATTTTCAATTTATTTATTTGACATATTGTTAGATAAAACTTGAAATATAAACACGCGATTTTTTAAGCTTAAAACTTTTTCAATGTTGTTTCAAAACTAAATGTCTGTTGACACTTTCCCTGTGCAATGGAACCACGGTTCCAAGATTGGCGACGAAATTTTCCTTTTAGGAACTGCGAATATAATAATATGATTCACTTCATTTCTACGTAAAATATCAAATGGAGCTCGTTAAAGTGAGCAAAGCGAATGCGTTGCGCAATACTTTGACACTGGCGACTCTTGGCAACTGTTGCCAACAATTGCGAGTGTCGTCTGCCTGCAACAGCAACAGCAGCAACAACAACAACAACAGCTGCATATTATAATGCATAAGGCGCTGTCTGCAACGGCGGCGCCATATCAGTACTCCACACCTACCCTCCTCAGTCCATAGCGCACCGACAGCGCCCCCGCGACGCCACTGTCTTCAACAATCGGATGCAGAGTTAACACCGCACAAATATTTTTAGCCGCTTTTCTCTTGGTCATTAAACCCAATTTCAGTGTGTGCAACAACAACAACAAAATGCAACAACTCCTCTTGCAGCGGCTGCTTTTGTTCTTAAATATTTGTTGACCGCAAGTTGTTGTGGTTGTTGTTGTAGTTGTTGTTGTTGATGATGATGGAGATGGCAGCAATCACAGCGCGAAAGAAAAGAAGATTTGTGTGGTCCCCGACATGGCTTATTGTTATTGTCCGTTTACATGCACATATAAACAGTTTCATTTCACAATTTCAAACAAAGCGCCACATACATTTATATACATTTACATTTATATGTGTACACCCACCAACGCCCTGCCTCAGCAACATCTCTTGCTGCACTTACAATATTGGCCACACTGCTTAACATAAATAGAGGGATAGTTGAAAAGTAAACTTTAACTGCATGTATTGATATTTAACCATAGATTTAAATTAAACTAAAATAAAGTTCACATAAAATCGCTTACTTTCATTAGTGAATCTATACAAATGATGTGGAGTGTACCTATGTAGGTATGAATGCCATGTATGTATATCTGGGCTGGGGGACACATTACATGCTCTCTGAGTGAGTCATTCAAGCTTTTATTTTTTTGGGAAATACTCAGAGCCGGCGTTGGTGTTACGACGGTCAACGAGCACACTCGTACACTCGTATAAATACTGTTACACATATACATATATAAATACTAATGTATGTATTTCTTGTTGTGCTTTTGTTGTTTTCATGCTTGTCTCTTAAGTAACAGCAAATATTTGCTGATTGCTTTGCATAAACAACTGAATGTCGCCTCAACAGGTAGCTGGCTGACACGTGCATGTCAGCTGAGCCAAATGCTGACAATTTAATTACAACTGTAATGAATACGACTGAATATGTTTATATTTATATAGCGTACTATTTGCCAGAAAATTGGTGGCAACTATTTATTGGAGGGCATAAACTGACATTTTTGCATCCATGAAAAAGTGAATCATCCCGATGCGCTGACTAAGCATAACGTCTAGAGATGAAGGAAAAAATATCAGACTATTGTCTCTTATCTGTGGATTTGTGCTTTCAATTCATTATTATTAATATTCTTATCTGTAGCTAGAAAAAGTCTAGGTCGTATGAAAGCTAAAACAAAGAGGCACAAAAAAAAAACAATCAAATAATGCTAATGATTTGATTATTTTCTCTTTTTTTTTTGAAACATTTGTTGAAGCTGATTAACCGGTTATATTTAGCTTGTTCTTTCAATCTGTTTTGTTATCAGCTAGTCTCAGCTAGTTTAAGTAACTTTACAGTTTGTTATATGCTTACATATGTAAATATGTATGTATGTGTGTTTCTATGCACAATTGAGTTTACATTTTGCGCTCGAAGGCAAACCAAATATAGAAATAAAATAATAACCATAACTGGAGCTTTTTATAACACTTCTCACTCCCACTTGAATTGGCAACGGTAAAATGAGTAAGCCGCTCAGGTTTTAATTGAAAACAAGAGAGAGGGAGAGCATTTCGGGAGAGCGCAGTGCCAAAAGCTACCTGTCTGATGCGGGTGCTAGTCTCTGAGAGAGCTAGTCAGCGTTTCAGTCGTGTTCAGGCATTCGTTCGATACGGTTGCGATCGGAAGGCTTTTGAGCGTTGTTCGCGTTCCGCGTGTATCGCTGTGCTGCAGTAGTGATAATAAAATCGAAACTAATTTACCGATTTAGCGGCTATAACATAAACCCGTTTATTTGCACAATCGAAAAGCTTTTCATTTACAACATTAAATATGGCAAGGCAAGGTCGCTTGTCGCTGCCCTCAGCCCCGCAGCTGATCCTGCTGCTGACAATTTGCCTGGCAGCCAGCGTCTCTGCCTACAATTTGTCACCCCGCCCCAATAAAGAGATCAAAGATCCACAATTTGCCACCGAAATGCCCAAAGTGCGTGCGTCATATTTCGGTTATACCATCAGCCTGAGACCCCACGGGTAAGTGCCGTTCCAAGATCATACTTTGACTTTCAAAGCTTCGGGCGCCTCTTCGCTCGCCCCCTCACCCGCTCAATCTCCCCAGAAACTATTAAACAGGTTGTGTAAAGTTGAGAGTTGTGAGTTGTGCTCCGCGCTGATGATTCATCCGAAATCGAACTCGAACTCTCGACGCGAGATGGACATAAAGATGAAAACGGTGATGGGGCAGCGCAATAAAACTGAATGAAATTAAATGTGAAACGAAACACACACTTAATAAATTGTACAAATGATGAAGTCATTACTGCTATCAATTGTCAAGGTAGAAGAGGGGAGAGGGCAACAGAAAGAAGGGGAATTGTAGATATGAAGCATTGACAGTGGCAAACGAAAGCTAAAGTTATGCAAATATTTAAACAATTACCACATTTGCACGTTTGTTACCTTATAACTGTATTATATATACAGTTAATTCAGTTACATATTAATGAATAAAGGCAATTATTACATATTTCTAGCCATAAATTGACGAAGAATACTTAAACTTCATTAAAATTAATATTAAAAAAATGCATTAAATATTTATCATTCTCTATAAATGTGTCGATTCTGTATTATATAAAATAGGTATATATATATAAATAAATGCATTTATCATATTCGGGTTCAGGTAAATTGCCTCGTATTTCTAGCTAAAACTTAGTCAATGCCAATGTATTTTTTTTTTCTTGTTGTTTATCAGCATTGTTTGATAAGATTACCGTAGTGTGTGTCATTGTGTGTGTGTGTGTGCATGTGTACATGTAAAGGTGTGCTGTGGTCTATCTTATAAAGCGGGCAACGACTTGAGACTCGGTTCGATCGGGCGTGCCAAATGAAAAATGAAAAGACTTAAGAGAAAACATGAATTCTTGGCTTTTCTTACAGATCAAAGAACACGAAACACACGTTAATGTTAATTTTTAGTAAAAGTTTCTTTTTTTTTAAATGACTTTCTTTAAATCAAATAGGTTTTGTAATATTGAATTTAAAGTGAAAGGAAATAAGAAATCTTCTGGATAAAGGTGAAAAGCGGGGACTTGAAGTGAGAGTTATGCCATGAAATTGTAACTAAAAAAATCATTAATTAGATAAAGTGCTAAAACACCAGTGTGGTCTATTGAAAAACACAATAATTTGTTTTTTCTTGTAATATTGTATTATTTTTAAAAACGAAGTTGCAGAATAGTTTTAATTTAAAATTAAAAGAATTCCAATTCATTTTTTGATTTTTTTTTTGTTTTTTTTCTTTATTAAAAATCAAACTAATGTGTTATTATTAAATTCATATAAGCAACGGTCCGTGGGGAATAGGCCTGCCAAATTTCAAATAAAATGTTTTTGCTTTTCTGAAGATTTTTTCACATTCCAAAGTTTTAGTCTAGATTGTTTTTACCCCTATTCATATATAGTATACTATATTATATTTCTAAACTGCAATCATAACGAAACGATAATTCAACTGTTGGCAGCCTTGTTTATCAAGTATACGACAGATATGCTGGACGATAATGCCGTTATCTGGTTGCTCACCGGTCTGAAAAGGCTTGAAAAAAATAAATTAAATAAAAAAGACTTGCGAATACGAATACTAGTAAATGAATCCAACTCTATGAACTGTATTTAGCAGGAAAAGTCAACTGAATCGATTGACTGATGCATCATCATGGACAATTGGGTTTTATTGTCTGACTAATTGGGCTGTGTCTAGATTTATGTTTTATTTGCATGCTGAAGATCCGCTCTAACATATTTGTGTGCTCTGATTCTCTTGCAGCGTTATCGTGGGAGCTCCACAGGCGCAGTCCACGCTGGAATCGCAGCGCAAGGTCAATGAGACGGGCGCCATCTACAAGTGTTCCCTGGTTAACGGCATATGCAGTCCATATGTGTTCGAGGCACATGGCAATCGGAATATTGAGAACAGCGAGTACACATGGGACTCGGAGCGAAGGGACTTCCAGTGGCTGGGCGGGTCCATGGACGGGGGCACACGGGATACGGACAAGCTGCTCGTGTGTGCGCCCAGATTTATAGCGCCCTCTTCGAAAGATTATCATATGCACGGCATATGCTACTGGATAGCTGATACTTTAAGTGATCAGCCCCAGAACGTGACCAAAATATCACCGCTGCGACTCAAGACGGAGCAGGTGAAGGAGGAGAACGATCACAGATTCTACTACTATATATTGGCCGAGCAGGGACTCAGCGCTCATGTCTCGGATGATAACGAACAGTTCCTGATTGGTGCCCCCGGCATCTACACCTGGCGTGGCTCCGTCATACGCTATCGCAAAGTGTCCCTGGTGGACGATCCCTCGGCGAGTCGACGTGACACTACAAGCCAGCGTCGGCGCAAGGTTCGCAGTGGCGGCGACTATATAGACTACGCACCGGATGTCACCTACGAGACGGACATACCCAATCCGGCACGTTGGAACCAGCCAGATGACTCATATTTTGGTTATGCCGTCAGCTCTGGCCACTTCGATAGCACGGATCTGAAGCGTCTGCTGTACGTGGCCACCGCACCCCAGGCCAATGAGCAATCTGGGGAAGCCTACATCTACGATGTGCGTGGCAAGAGCATCGAGAAATATCACGTATTCCGAGGCGAACAGTTTGGCGAATACTTTGGCTACGCTGTCCTCGCCGAGGATCTCAACGGTGACAATCTCACCGATATCATCATATCAGCGCCCCAGCACACATTCGAAGACTCGCACGATAACGGCGCCATCTACGTGTTCCTCAACAAGGGACGGGTGAGTAAGCGACAGTAACTTCAACTGCAAGGCATTGTCTCTGTGCTGACTTATTAAACTGGTGACTAATCTGCTCCATTAAATTCCAGTTCAATTTCGAGTCCAAAATCATCCGTTGCCCATTGCCCGTTACGGCCAAGGCACGTTTCGGCACAACCCTGACAAGACTGGGCGACATTAATCACGACGGCTACAACGGTAAGTTTATTTCTTCTTCTGTTCTACATTTTGAGCTCAGTTCCCCGATTTTATGTTCTCAATTTGCTGCAACTTTTTCTTTATTGAGAAACAATCCAAGTATTCGGAAACCTTCCACAACAGTTCCCATGTGAGGCGTGGCCTTGTTAATATTTGTTCTTGCTACTCGTACACGACAATGATAAATATTTAAATATATTGCGAAGCACTCAAAAATACACTTTAAAGCATTCATCATTATTTCGATTGCACTCAGCAGCTGTGCAATATAATATTCCCTCGTTTTTTAATCTATAGGGAGTCTTAAATTAATAAATTAAAATATATTAAAGTATGTGTAAAATTAGTTAATTTAAATCAAATGTCATTCAAGAGTTCTATATTTCAATTTCAATTCAACTTTTATTCAGTTTTAAAACCGATTTTATTAACTGTAATTTTGACAATTCATCTTCACCTGTAGATATTGCCGTGGGTGCCCCGTTTGCCGGCAATGGCTCCGTCTTTGTATACCTGGGCGCCCAGCATGGGCTCCGTGATCAGCACAGCCAGCGACTGGATTCGCCACAGCAGCAGCCCTCAAAGTACGGGACACATATGTTCGGACACGGACTGTCCCGTGGCTCTGATATCGATGCAAATGGATTCAATGACTTCGCAGTAGGAGCGCCTAATGCTGAGGCCCTGTTCTTGTACCGGGCCTATCCTGTGGTCAAATTGCTGGCCAGTGTCAGATCCCAGAATCGTGAGATTAGACCAGAACAGAACAGAGTCCAGATCACCGCCTGCTATGGACTGTCCACCACGGCTACAGGTATCTCTGCACAGCAGCAGGAGATGGCCATGCGCATTGTTATCGATGCCCAACTGAAGCGGGCCAAGTTTACCCAGACGCAGTCCAACGAATTGAACTTCAATGCCACTGCAGGCAAAACGCAACAGTGTCGAGTCTTTGACTGTGAGGTGCGATACAGCGAGAAGGACATCTTCCAGCCCATCGAACTGGAAATGCACTACGAGCTGACCAAAAAGGTGCCCGACTCCGAGGGTAAGTCCACTGCTCCAAAAGCAACAGTTAGCATTTGGCTAAACCTTCACTTTCCCCCCTTAACAGAATTCTGCGAAACTTGTGTGGCCGTGGATCCAGAGGATGCCAAAGTTTATACCGAGAAAATCATCTTCAGCACGGGCTGTGCCACTGACATTTGCATTGCCGATCTTCAGTTGACCGTCAATGATGTGAGGTAAGTCAGATCAAAGCTTAAATAAATATGGAATAGGCTTTAATCGGTCGCTAATTTTAATTATTTGATTCAAACCTTTTAGCTCCGGCTATGTACTGGGCAGTGCCAAGACTTTGCGGATGAACTATGAAGTAACCAACCATGGAGAAACCGCCTACCTGCCACAGCTGAATGTGACCAGTTCAAGTCGCTTGAACTTTGCACAGATTCCAGGCAATTGCAAGGTGAGCGATGCTGTGATGGTCTGTGATCTGAACCAGGGACGACCGTTGGGCAAAGGCGACAAGGATAGAATTACCATTAGCTTTGATGTTAGCAGCCTGACTGGAAACGCTCTGACCATCAGTGCAGAGGTTTTCAGCACGGGTCAAGAGAAGAATCCCAGTGACAACAAGCTGAACACATTGATTGCCCTAAAGGAGTACACGGAGATCGATGCTTCCGGGTAAGACTTAAAATCATCTTTTCACCAAAACATTGTTATTCAACTTTTTACTTCTTTACCCTGCAGTGGCCAGACAAATGCCCAAATCGACTTGGAACATTACAAGAACTCGGCGGAGGTTATCAACAATTATGAGATCAAAAGCAATGGTCCCAGCACAGTGGATGCCTTGGAGATTGTCTTCCATATACCCGTTGCCTACAAGGTATCCGGCTCCACAGCCACAATTCCGATCATCAATGTTGGCAGCCTAACCATGCAAGCCACCTACGATTCACAACTGGTGTCCATTGAGCTGCTCGATCCGAACAACACACAGATCATCATGAATTCTGTTGAAGTATCGACAACTCGAACCAGTCAGCACTCGGAGCGGGTTCTTGTAAGCGAGAGTGGACAGCAATATGATGTTAGCACCAATGGTCATGTGCTTGAAAGCTGGCAGGACCTGGACTCCGATTCAGTGGCCACAGCATCCATGACCCGTAAGCGACGCGATCTCAAGGCGCTGACTGCCAATCGGGAGCAATACGCCCGCATATCGAACTTTAAGGCGCACGAACTGCTTAGCGATGACTTCAAGGGTAAATTGCCAGTGAATCGCACCATTGTGTTTAACTGCAGAGATCCCGAGATGACGATATGCCTGCGGGCCGTGATGCGAGTCTACAACTTCAAGCCGGAGAAGCCAGTCAATCTGAACATGAAGTACAGCGTCGATCTGAACGAGGTTAATGCAATTCTCATGGATCCGTGGGAGTTCTTTGCCATACTCATCGACTTGAATTTGCGCAAGGAAGGCGATCCTTTGGGCAGTACGCTCTCCATTAAGCGCAAGATTGAACCGAATGTCATATCGAAGCATCTGGTTAAAAAAGTGGCCATCTGGATTATCATTTTGGCCGTGCTGGGTGGTATTTTGCTGCTGGCAGCCATGGTCTATGGCATGTATAAGGTCAGTACTTGAATAATCCTATAGCTACATCAATATTCTAACAATTCTATCATTGCAGTTGGGCTTCTTCAAGCGACAGGCGAAGGAAGACCTGGACAAGTTGGTTCATCAGAATCCGGTGGAGCCCGAGGCTGAGACCCTCAACAGTGGCAGTAACTAAGCTCAACATTGTGATCCTTATTGCTCCAAAAAGCAATTGTCTTAAGCTACATGTATAAATACATCACATTTTAAACGAGGAGTGCAGAGAATCGATACCAAACCAAATGTTATTTTGATAAAAGAAAAATAATATGCAACGTGGTGTTTACTAAGTATAACAGCAGATCGACCTATTCGAAATGTGTTCGTTACAAAACCCTATAAATAATATACGAGTCAATAATCACCTAGTGCAACTTTAAGGCCGCGAAACATTGAATGTTCGAATGGAGTGAGTGCCTTATAATATGTTTTAAATGCAATTTTAATGCAATTAATTTATGTACAGCTGAGCTTGGGCCCGAGTCAAGCCATATTGCCATTATATGTAAATATTTATAAAATATTTCTAATAATAATTGTTTAAATAGTTCTTTGATAGTTTTAAGTTGAAATGGCAACGCAAAAGACTTTGTATACAATGTAAAAACGAAAAAGAAAAAATTAAATGCTTGTATATGTATATTGTACACAATAATTGATCCTAGTTTAATGTAAGAAAAAAAG
Source organism: Hirtodrosophila alboralis (assembly GCA_035043045.1). Lineage (NCBI taxonomy): Eukaryota > Metazoa > Arthropoda > Insecta > Diptera > Drosophilidae > Hirtodrosophila > Hirtodrosophila alboralis. The sequence goes on along the minus strand of JAWNNH010000380.1, from coordinate 478,844 downwards.
TATTAAATAAATGATTTTTAAGTTGAACAATTTAATCGGACTTTACTGTAAAAACATCGGCTGATCTTAAAGCAAGCTATTCTGTCCCAAATTAGCAAAAATACCATGCGAACAGAAAGTAATAGAAGGTTGCTTGCAAATACAACAGCCGATGTGGCAGTATAACAGTTTTGAGAAACTGTTATACAAAGAGCAGAGAGCCGTATAACAGTTAGTGCAAACTGTTATACTTTTAAAGCATTTGTTATAATTCAAGCAGCCTTCTATTGCATTATGTTCGCCTGTTGCTTTGACTAGTTTTGGGCAGGCTCAAATTCTGTTTGGGGTTGGATAAAAACACAATGAATGTGTGTGCGTGTGTGAGTGTATATGTGAGCAGTTGATTATATCGATATTTGAGGATTTAATTTGATTGAATTGCTTTTATAACATAATTAAATTTATTTCTTAAAATCAATAAGTACATTGGATAACCTCTAATAAAATGCAATAATTTCTTAAAGTTTCAAACACTTTACAACTAATCATTAAAATAGCGCACTGCGGCATTTAACATGAAGCAAAACGTTAACAATTTGTAATTTTTTTTGTATTTTTTTTGTAAAAATATCTATTTATGCATATAAGTATATACAATTTGATTTTGTTTGCACCCAAAACAATGGGCAGCTACTTAGACTAATTTTGCTATACACATAAATACATATGAATAAGTTAAATGGACTATCTAACTAGTTAAAACAGACAGACAATACATGCACATACACACACATAGAACACTAGTTAACACATTTATACACAAGTAAATATAGGGAAATGTAAGTACTAAGATGTTGCATTAAGTTAAATATTGAGTTTTGTGTGGCAAGCATTGTAGGTTTTTGTTTCTTAGATACAGGATATGTGAAATTGCAAGTTACATTTCATATGTATGTGACTGACTAATTCTAGAGATTGTAAACATTTCTGGATAAGGATAATAAGGATATACATATGTTTGCTTAAAGGGTAGGTAGCATTACTGGTGGTTCCTTCCTTGAATGATAATTTAAAAAAGAGATATTTGTATGTCTAAAGAGAAATGCCTGATTTTTGTTTTGTTTATCTATTTGTATAATAACAACAATAAAAGACGATTGTAAATAAATACATCTTATAAAAATACAGAGAATCTGTGTACTATGTATTGTCAAAAAATTATTAACACGTACGTAAATTGCGTTGCATTTCCCGGGACGATATGCAATCGAAATATCTTTGATATGCGCTGATCCCTTGGGACAGGGTTCAAGTGCAAGCTCTCCCTCTAAGTACTATGCAGTAGTTTCAACATGAATCATATATGGGATAATTCTGACTATTTGGACAATTACCAGCAAATCTTTTACTGGTAATGCTATTGAGCACAAGGTGGATTCACTTACTCGTAGTACATCTAACTAACTAGTACAAATACTTAATGCTTATCCTATGCACGTGTCTGTATGTGTGTGTGAGTGTGTGGGCGGTTAAAAGGATTACGCACTAACGTCAATCGCAACATTAACATGGACTATGTTGCATGCAACATACATTTGCATGTGTATCGTACAACTATAGGTATTTTTTAAGTAATATATATTTAACACATTGTTTCGTTATATGGCGGATCCTTTTCTGAGTCTGTGCTGCTCTTGATGTTGGAGGAGAGTTTGGCAATCTCGTCCTGCACCAAGTCTGTGCTGATCTGTGGTATGGACAGCATCATGCCAGCATTGCTGCTCTTGGCCGAGGAGGATGTCGCAGATGTGACAGACAGACCGGCTTCGCTATCACGCGACTCCTCCGTGCTCGAGCTGCTCTCCTTGAGCACGTTCATGCCCAGTTTGCTGGTAAAGGGCGGCTTGAGCGTGGAAATCAGTTTGGCGCCAACCTGCGCGGGCAAGGCACCAGCTGCAGTGGCAGTAGCAGTGCCAGCGCCAGTGGCAGGTGCTACCGCTATGCTGCTGACACCTGCCTCCGCTGCAGACATCTCCGCGCTCGTCTGCGCCGAAAGCGGCTTGCCCTGGTCCATGCTAAACTGTTTCTTCAATTGCATCGGGCGCATTGGCACTGCTGGCGCTGCCTGCGTCATTACTGGCGCTGCGCTAAGATCCAGCGAACTGGAGCTATCGTCCCGCAGGCGTTTGCCATCGGCAGCGCCGACGGACGCTGTGCGCTTAGGCTGGTAACGCGCAGTGGCAGCACCGCCAGCAGGGCCAACGCTCATGCTAATCCCAGTTGCCGAATGCGAGTCACCCGCATCCAGTGATGGCTCAGCTGTCAATGAAGGCGTGTCCACGTTGTAGGAACCGGTTAACGAGGTATTCGTCTCATTCGAGCTCTGTTTGATGAATCTATACGGATGCGCCGAATAGTCCGTGTCGGTGCTGGAATTCTTTTGCAGACTTTCGCTGGATTTCTTGAACAGACGTCCGCTGCTGTCGTAGGGAGCATTCAGAAAATCACTGGTTGCCCTCGTTGGCGCCAACGGTGACTGATACGCTTGTTGTTCCATGGACGAGTTGCGCTGCCAGGGCCGTTCGTTCTTAATCTGAAAGCCTCCTCCAGCCACCGCATGCAAGCTGCTGCCGGCGCCGCTTGTATCACTGCTATCCCCGCCACCGGCACTAACGCCAATTAGTCCACTCTCCGCAGAGGGTTTTGAGGGCGAAAGTTCAACGGCTGTTTCCCGCCGCAGCGGATATCGGTGGCTGTAGTCCACGGAGACACTAATCTGTAAATATGAAAATAGTTCAGAATGTATTTATAGTCGAGGGAATTTACTGCGGTTACCTCATAGGGCTGTACAGAGGCATCGATGGAACCACGTGCTTCAAAAAGGCCTTCCAGTATTCTGTAGTCGTTCTCCTCGCACTCCTTCAAATGTTGCTTCTCCAGCAAGGCAGCAGCCTCAGCGCGCGACATTTTCGTCTTGGGTCGGTCCAAAGAGGCTGGGAAGAGTAAGCAGTGAACGGGTTAATTAAGATATTTTTTGGCGGATGAGTTAGAGTCGTCAAGCGTAGCGTTTTGGTTGGCGGATAGCTAATTGGTTTGACACAAGCACAAGCACGAGGCAATGAATGTTACGCATACGCGGGGTTAGCTATTTAAAGATTATAATTTCGGTTTTTAGTCTTTTGATGATACACAGGACAGCTGGGATGGGAATAGGAGGAGCGGCTTGCTCGTGGATATATTGGTATACCGTGTATGTATATCGTTGTTTTCAGAGCTTGTTGCGCCCCCAGTTGGTGCAACTCACAGCCAACTTACCTTTGTTGCTCTGCAGCGAGACGGTCGGCGAGGCAATCAAATGGCAGACGCTCTCCAGTTCGTCCGTTATCGATGTGTACTCGCTGTGCATTTTCAGCATTATATTTCTGGAGGGTTTCGCATGCAATACTGATTTACCTAGAGTTCGAGGTTAGGTTGAGAATGCGTAAGAGATCAGAATAGTGTGCGGCGAAAGAAAATATACGAGAATGTAAGACGGAGATATATTAGAGTTCTGCACGAACTTGAAGTTATAATTGAAATTTAATTTTGATTTTGCTTGAAAACAGATAATTCAACTCAATAAGCTTACAAGTCAAGTGACTTGCAAAAAGCAACTCAAGCAAACAAGCGACAGCATAAGACAACAAAATTCGAGTATAAACAAAGACAAAACATATATAAAACTCTATTAATAACAATAATCATAAAATTGTATTTTCTATAACTAGAAAATAATTATTCCAATTTATATAAAAAATACTTCAAATTAATCATTCGACATAAAAATAAGACTTTTCATCGTTACGGGTCAATCAATTCTAAATGATTATCTGAATATTTTTAAAGACTTTCAGTGACTGAAAAGTTATGCAAGTTCTTATTAGTTAATATCCAAGTTGACAAGCTTGAATGGCTTGAATCGGTCGGGCAAGTAACTCGGATTAAACTTCGACTCGCTTGCACTTTTAGGTGTGTTCGTGCAGCACTCTAGTATTAATGTGTGAAAACCAGAGTGCAACAATATTATGGACTGGTTAATGCAAATTTAGTGGCCAATTTGGTAGCTGGGTTGGTCGGTTGGATTATGGAGTTAGTTCGGACAGCATGAAAGGGTTAGTAACCAGAATTTTGAGCCCATTTCTTGAAACTGATTTAATTGATTTGATAACTCATTACGTACCAGGAAGTAGGGCGCCACCGCTGGCCACTGGCGTGTCCTTATCACTATCTGGCTCGGACTGAGTCAGGCTCATCTGGCGGCGCGATAGCGACGCCAACTGATTGAGGCTTATGTGTGAGCGGTTTATGTCCGCGCCGGTCAGCGAGTACGTCTCCGAGTTACGGCGGCAGAGCGAGACGGTGCGCTGACGCAGCGCCCGGTGCCTGGCAGCTGTATGCGAAGAATGCGAACAATACTTTTATAGAGGTTCAAAGAAGGCGGTGTTTGTTGCTGATGCGGCATAGAAGCGAGAACAGAACACAGAATAGCGTAACGTAATGCAAAATAACGTAACTTAACGAAACGTAAACTTTAACAGAACAGTACAGGAAAATCAAATTAAATCAAAACGAAACGTAACGAAACGAAACTTGAAACGAGGAAGCAGTGGATTAGTTGCCGCAATGCTTTACGCAAGCAAATTACCCTCAAATGTCATGTCCGGGGCCGCATCATCGGAGTTGTCGCCGCCGACGAGAGTCTGATCGTCATCGTTGTTGCCCATCGGCGTCAATGTGTCCTTGCTCTCTGTGCTGGCGCCTGTGTCCTGGCGCACGGTAACATACGGCGTACGCTTGACCGTCTCACAAGTGGAGGGGCGTTGGAACAATGGCAACAAGAAGTCCGAGTCTGGTTCCGACTGCATCGAGGCCTTGCGCACCACCTGCTCGTTGAGCGCCTCCCTCGACTTGACCACCTCATCGGGCTCCTCAGGCAGAGGCACCACCTCAAAGTGTGTGCCCTCATCCAAGATGTATGCATCCGGACGCACCTCGGTTAGCGAGCGATTGAAACGCCGTCGATTGTTTACCTGCGGCATAAATGAGTCAACAATTGAAAACAGAAACAGGTAATAATTGAACTTGGACGCACCTGCAGTGAATTTAAAGTAAGTGTGGGGTTTAATCCCAGTCCCGTAGTGGTCGCAACACTGCCTCCGCCACCGCCACCGCCATTGCCACCGCCTCCCTCATTGTCGGACATTGAAATGGTGCGCATACGATGCATTTCACCTGGAATGTTCATCACGGAGCCGCGCAGCTCGTCGGTGCCAGCGGTGTGAGCGGACATGAAGCGATGTATGACGCCCAGATGCGACAGTATCTGCTCGGATGACTCCTCCATTTTGCGCAAACGGAATTCAATGCTCTGCAAACAGAGAGCAACAATGTGGTATGTGAGCGAAAATTGAATTGCAATAAAAACTTGAAGCCATGTCCTTGCAACAGCAGCAATAACCACATCAGCATACAAATGAGCTTTGGTCCAGATGCTCGACATTTGTGGACATTTTCAATTTAACTGCTGCTGTTGCTGTTGTCTGTCAGTTCAAATAAAACCCAAATCATTGTGGCAAAGATACACAAAAAAATAAAATAACTATGACAATTTGCATAACAAAAACTAAAAATCGGCTGAGAATTGAATATAGACGACTGAAAATTGAGTGTGATACGCACCTGCACTGAGGCCGTTTGGATGTTCTCCTTTTGATTGATGTCCTCGATTTTCTGTGACATGGTCTCGACACGCTCCGTTGTGTTCTTGACACGCTCATCGGTAGACTGATTCAATATGATTTCCTGCTCATGGAAGAAGCCCTCGACGCACTCCTCCTCAAAGTCATACAAACGTTCCAGGTCGTCCTTTTCGAGAAACAGCTTGAGACCATTGTCTCGCTGCACCTCCAATCCTAAACACAGATAAATACATATCAATCGTGTGGTTAGACAAACAATCACAATCACAGTCAGAGTAATATAAATAAGAGAAATTCAGTTGGAATAACAATTAAAATAATCGTTTTGTGTGTTATTTGAAGCCAAGGGAAGATTCGATTCGATTGCACCATTGCAGCAAGGAAGAAAAGTTAGAGATTTTCACATTATTGCCATTCAATTGAGATGGGAGCGCTGCTCGGACGATTCACTCACAGGGAACAAAGCTAAACTTGCTCATTCCGGGCTCACCTCTCGCTTTCCGTACGCAATACTTGAGCAGCGAATAGAAATGGCAAAAGGCGATGAAGGGCGGCGGAAGGACGGGCTTCTGTTGATACTCCATGACCACCGTAAAACGCTGGAACATCCATACCTGCAAGCAAATAATAATTATCAATCTAAAAGCTTAAAATCAATCAATAAAAAAAGGAAAAGAATATTAAATTATCTTCTTTATCTTTTTAAAAAAAAATTATACAGAATTAATTTTAATGACGAAAATTATTTTTAAAATATTTAATTATTTGTAAAAAAATTTAATACTTTTTTAATATTTATTTTTGATTTTGGCTCGGCGACTCTGCTTTTTTCAATTAACTTTTTCTGTGCAATATTGGTTTTAAAATCGATAAAACTATATGGTCAAATACTTGTATGAACGGAAAAATCGCTAATAAAATGGATTAACATTTATTTAAAAAAATGTTTTACTATGAGAAAGTTTACGAATATCTAAATTTATGTTTGTTTTATAACTTCCTTACCTGGTGTGAAACCGAATTAACTTCGTTGAATATATTATTGAACACGGCGATGAGAAGATTAATTAACAGAATATTCGCAATCAAAAGGTACATGGACATCGTTATCGGCGTAACCCAATGGCCTGCAAATTTATTAAGGATTCACACATCAGAAAATGGAATTAATATAAGGTTAAAATAACTTACCCGTAACACAGGCTGGCTGACGCGGATCCTCTCCACAGGGTGGATCGATATCATCGGCGAACACCTCCCCGTACAACATGAAGTAGGGTTGATAGGTGACCTGTGCAACGATAAATTAAAAACGGGACATCATTAAAGGCCAGCTGCTGTGCAAAAAATGGCCAAGAGTAATTCAATTTGGGCCTTTACTTTTACATTTTGCTTTTGGTTTTGCTTTTACTTTTGCCGGTTCCCGACTGGGTCAACATTTATGCAAGTTTTACACATCAACACAGAGAGTTGCTAAGGATTCTGTCAGGCGCATATATATTATATATTTGTGGATGTATGTTGTATGTGAGTGTGCGTGTGTTGTGTTTGTGTGGGTGTAGGACTCATACTGAGCCATTTCTTTTAATTTTCCAGCTTGCTACTGTAGTTAAGTTGTTCATTAAATGTTGCAAAATGCGGCCCCATTTCATTAACATTTTGCAAAGTTGTGAAGGAAACTTTGCGATTAAACTGCGGAGCCCGCAAATTGTGATAGATTCCAAATAATTAAACTTTGATAGCTTTAAAGATACAATATACACAGCTGGTAGTAAGTTCAATGAAATTACTTTTTAAATAGTTCACAACAGAGTTGCGAATACTAATTAAGATAACAATGAATTTCCAAAAAAAAGTCAATATAGAGATTCTCTTTTAAGTAAATTTATAACAGTAGAATCTGTTAAATTGATTTGGAACTTTAAACTAATCAAGACATTGTCATTTTTACTATTGAAAGTTTTAAATTTCTGATTCTGAAAAAAGTATTGCAGTTTATTAAATCAGATGATTGGAATAAATCTCCAGTTCCAGCCACATCTTCATCACGCAGCACAGCTGCAGGACATGTGTTTGGATGATGGGTTTTCTGGGTTCAAAAAAACTTTATGGAATTGTGTAAACAGCGGAAGCATTTCGCATGCAAAGTAAATAAATAAATAACCACGGTATTAATACGAAATACACTGAATTTGTTGGCATTAAGTCCACACGTATAAATAATTGCTTAAAATAATCAAACAAAAAGGGATTTCAATACAAGAATATTTATGAAAAGAAGTGAAAACTGAGTACACACATTTACTTCTTAGATGCAAGTTCTTTAATGTTCTACAACATGCAATATATGTATATTTATTTACACTTAATTTACAAAAAATATAACAAGTATGAGCATATGATACAAAAATCAACGAAGTCTGCAAACAGGAAACGGAAGTACAGTTACAGTCTCTCGGAAAGAGTCAAAGAGCCAACGCAGCTGGTGAAAGTGGAAGTTGGCAGAGAGATGGAGAAAGAGAGAGAGAGAGAGAGAGAGAGAGAGAGAAGTAGAAGGCGAGCATCAGTAGAGAGGAGGGCGGGGGTTTCATTACAGGTATAAGGGGCAACATTGATATAGATATATTGTATAATAAGCAAATAAATTAATAAGAAACCAATTACGACAAAAGAATCTTTGCACAATAACAAATCTTAGGCACAACAACAATAGACAGCTTTTCATATATATCATATCATATCATATCATATCATATCATATCCTTATACGGACTGCAGGATCGCCAGCTAGGATCACATTCTACACACATTTCTCTCTAAATAGCAAACCAATTTTATTTCATTTTACATTTGTTAGATTTCCGGTCAAGAAATTCTGAAGTTCTGGTCTGTCAGCTTTATGTTCTGAGCTTGTTGCACTTGTTGTTGCATCTGGTTGTGTGCTTTGTGGCATCGTTGTTGTTGTTGTTGTAGTTGCTGCTGCTGCTGCCGCCGCTGCTGCTGCTGCTGCCGCTGCATGGCTGCGATGATGGCCAGCAAAGGCACTGGGTCCAAAGCCAGAGAGACGCGAACGAGTATTATGGCCATGGCCGAGAGCACTTTGAAATCCGGGCGCAACAATTGAGCCGGCGATAACCTGCCATTTGGGGCGTATTCATTCAAAGGATTGCGAATGCACGAAATATGATTGCATGAATTTGGGAACAGTGAACGGTGAATTGAATTGTGAATTGTGAATTGTGCGTTTAAGTGATACGAGCGAGAGGTAGTGATATTTCAGGTGATATTTCAGGTAGTTTTTCAGGTGGCATAGTGAGTTGAGTTGAGTTGAATTGAGTTCAGAACAAAAGAAAGAAGAATACAATACAAAACACAATGGAAAATAGCAGTTAGTCAATCGAGTTTCCATAAATGCTTACATTATGGACTGCTGGGCATGAAAGCTACATATTATTTAATTATATAATTATTATTATTATTATTATTAAAAAGTTATTAAACAAATCTCAACTTGTTCACTACTGAGTTACGAGTTATCTACTAGAAATTTGAGTTAAATAAACAATTGCTTGCTATTTATAGTAAGTAAATGCATGTACTCCGTTTCTTCAATAATACACAATTTAAGCTGCAATGGAAATTGTCAGTGTACGTAGTTTAAACTTACTTATTAATAATTGTATTACACACACACACACACACACTCACATAAACAGAGCAATTAATCAAATTAGTATTTACACGAATTCACATGTTTAGTTGGACAGACAGACAGCTGTTCAACAATTTGATTTGGAAATGTACTGCAAAATTTAATATTATAGTAAAAATAAATAAATATAAAAAAAAATAAAAATAACCAAAATAATAATAACAAATTTATCTTAGATTTAAAAAATATTCTTTGCTTCGTAGCTAGACTTTACTTGTGCCAATGGAATAAGAATTAAATAAATAAATAAAAATAAATATAAAAAAAAAAAACTATCGAGTATCGATAGTATCGTTTAATAGCTCTTCATGGCAATTTCAGAAAGTCTTTGCTCACATTCACACACAAACACTATGCTAGTTTTTAGTCAGATTGCTCACCTCTCTGATTAGACGCCAGGTGGGCTCATTGTTGGGATAGAGTATAGCCTGACGACTGACGCCAAAACTCATGAGGACAACGGCCAATAAGACGACAAAATATATCATGTTCTTCACCATTTTGCCCATCATGGTGACCAGAGGACCTGCATCAAATGAACATTGAGTTATGTGACTTACAGGCAGGCAGGCAGGCAGGTAGCCTGGATATATATCCATCTGTACTCGAATAAAAGGTGATTACTTACCCAAATACTTGTTGACGCCCAGAATGTTCAATATGCGTAAATACCAGTAGATGCTGTCCACGCAGTAAATGACTCGGCCAATGTCCATTGTGGCTGGACGGAAGCGAAAGGCCAGGCCGATAAGGAAGAGTATTATGGCGGCGCCATCGCAAGGATTCCACATGTTCCACGCCCACACCGAGAATTTATGCCTGCAACAAAAGAAAGGAATAAGTAAACCCGCCACAGAATCGCATTAATGAAGGTTGCACAGAAATCGAAAGCCGTTAATCAAGTGTGAACAAACTCAGAATACAGGATATAGGATACAGAAAACAGACACAGTTGAAGATACGAATAAGTATCAAAAGAGAAAGAGGAAAGAGGAAAGTAATGAAAATGCACAGAGGCGGAAAGTAGAAAGTATGCTCATTTATAATCATTAAATTAAATGCAATTAAACACATATGCCAGGAAATGTGAAGTTGAATTCAATTTGCACTTACGTAATGGCCACCGGCTCCGAGGATATTATCTCGCGCACCTTCTCAAATCCGAGTGTCGTAATATACGCTATCGAATACCATTCCTGCCACCTCGGAGCGGGTCCCATTTTGACGAGTACCGTGAACGAGAACATTATCAGAAAGAACATGTACGCAATCTGCAGGAGAAGAGAAAAAAGGAAGAAGGACCACAAGTTAAATGGCAAGAAAAATATAATAATTACGAAAAACAAAAACTGGCTGTCAAATGCGGAAATTAGCAGGTAGTGTTTCATTTCCTTTGGCTAATAAGTAAATACTCACCGAATCAGCCCAGAACTTGGTAATGGGCGCCGTATAAAACTCGTAAAACTTCTTCTTCAGGCGCAGCGGCTGTTGCTGTTTAATCTCATTCGAGAATTCGGAAATGTTAAAGTTATAGAACTCGCGGAACTGCAACGGATCCGAGTCAGTCAGGGATACCTGTGTGTCCAAAATTGCATAAAATATACAATATATTTATAAATTTCAAGTTGGCTCCGGTTGCAGTTGCAGTTGCAGCTGACAAATGCATGTGAATTAGTTTGAAAATTGAGTTTAATGCATTCCAAAGTGCGTGATAGATAGATAAAAGTGGCAAAAGTGAATTATATACATACATATTATATTGCAGTATCAGGATCTATGTGCAAACTGCTTAAATTGCGTATACGCAGAGCTGGTCTCTCTGTATAGCATTATATTTATTAGTATGTACATATGATATAAGAGTAACTATAGTTTAGTAAACTAATTTAAATTGCGTGTGCAATGTGTCAGCATGTGGTTGATTTCTAATTAATTTACTGCCAATTAGGTGTAAGCCTCTCTATAAGCGTGTTGAACATGCAGAAAAACGTGGCAATTAAATTTGGTCATGGCATTGACGTTAACGATGCTGATGCTGATGCTGATGCTAATACTGATGTTGATTGGAGCAACATACTTTTAATTAGTTAATGAACTATTTATTATTATATAGGTTTATATATAAGCATATGATATACAAGCGTGTATTACTTAAAAACTTAAATCTAACCCAACTTTGATTCGATTGAAAAATAAGAAATAAATGCGAAATTGAAAGAAAAATTGTCTACTGATTAAACTAATACTAGTTTTGGGTTCAACTAACTTTGGAGGGTGCTTCTTCCGCTCCAGCAGTGAGATTAACCTGCAAAATTGATACGATACGAGTACGAATACTTTATAAAGGACGCCAGGTGAGAGCAACAATGGAACACAGTTGAATGTTGAATGTTAAATGTTGAATGTTGATTATTGAATGTTTAAATGCTGAATGTGAATAACTAAAACCAAAGACGTGTTTGTTAATTGATGAGACACATTCGAGTATGTTTTGTCAGCTCGTTCTCAGCTAGGGGGTTCACGGTCTACGGGACGTATGCGTAACGCCGCATGTCATACAATGTTTTCTATATATGATAATAACTTTTATAATTGTTGTAGATATGTTTAATAAGTATATTCATATGTATGTACGTATGTGCTAGACGAAACAATATTTTGTCATATTATTTAAAGTCACGCAAGTAAAATAATATAAAAAGTTTGAAATGTTTTGTACGAAAATATGTAGGAAAAAATATAATTAAGCGCATTCAATCAAAGATCTCAATTAAATGATTGACTGTGTGTGCGTGTGTTTGGTGTGTGTGTGTAGGTGTTTGGTGTGTGTGTGTATTTGTGGATAGTTGTGAATCTACTCACTTTGCCATTTTCGTGTACTTTTGTATCGCGCACTGAATAAGTATCCGCCAATAGAGCCTGCAATGGGTTGGGGCACATGTATCGCATTTTAAAAGATAACAATTTACGATTCTTAATGTTACAACAATCTAAATGGAGTCTATTAAATGCACTACGAATATAGTATAAGCGAATGAATTAGGGATACATTATGAATAAGGATCAGAAGAGATGTGCAGAACCTGCTTGTATTGTGAATCAAAATTATTTGATGACTTTCCAGCAGAAGAGCGTGAGATGCACATAACTACAGGATAAAGATATAAATGCTTAAAAAAATAAATATTAATACGACGAGCATACATAAATAAATATATATGTACAGTATTTATGTTACTAACTAAAAAAAAACAATTGGAAAAACCTCGAGTGAGAAAAGAAAAGGCAAATCTATAGCGCTATTGGAAAAACTTAATTAATGACAGCAGTCAAAGGGATTTTGCCCTTCAACTTAACGGCTCTGCTCGTATAAGTTCAATGGATTTTAATTTGATTTTCTGATTAAAGGATTTTCAACATATTCATACGGGTCTGTATATGTATATGTATGTGGGTGTGTGTGTGTGTGTGTGTGTGTGTGTGTGTGTGTGGGTGCATGTACCATGAACATGTCTGTGTGTAAGTGAAGAACAATATTTGCACAATTGAAAAGTTTCCTCCTCTTCCACAAGACAAACAAACAAACAAACAGTTTGACATACCCCGCTCCTAAGCAGCGATTGAGGGCGTATCAGTTTGTATTGTAAACTGTAAATGGGGCGTGTGTGTGTGTGGGTATGATAACGGTTATTACTTAATTGAACTTTAAATTAAGCCTCAAGCCAACGAAGAACGGACAACTCTGGCCGCTAGAGTCTGGATTATTATTAGACATTTAATGGCCAATCGCACTTAATACGAACTTAAGTCTGTAAACCAACAAGCTCAGCAATCTGTGCACTGAAAGCCTGAGCATATTATGTAGCTGATTAAGGCAAATCCATATTGGATAATAACTATATATATATATATTTAATGTGATAGAGTGAGGCGTGGGTCAATTAAAGACTTACATCTGTCGAGTTCGTAAGACTGTGAAACGATGGCGAGCTCTTTTCAACTTGTTCGGGAATTACTTTGCACTTTAACGCGTTTTATTGGAGAATTGAGAAATTGAGATATATATAGAGAGAGAGAGAGAGAGAGAAAGTAGAGATGCGAAAGAGGCGAACCATGAAGTATATGAGCTAAGTTCCTGTAACAAACTTTTTATGACTAGCAATAGCTACAACAAAAAAAAGAAAAACTAAATAAAAAAAAAAGAGAGTAAAACTATTTACAATCCACAACAGAGACACGTTTTTTCCTATATCGCGTGGTTGTCAGCAACAGGCGACCTAAAAATATCTAACAAGTTGCCAGTTTAAGTCTGACAGGATGTCAAAATCAATAAAATCAACAAAATACAAAATACAAAGTACAAAACACGATACAGATGATGCTATAAATTTAGTTGAATAGATAGATAGTACACAGAGAATACAATACATAAAACATAGTAAGTATATAAGTATGTATATAGAAAATAGAAATAAAGACAGACAGACTGACAGACAGCAAGTACACAGAGATATAGTTGAGATTAGCAGTTATAACATATAGTACAAATATAAACATTAAGTATATAGACGAGTCTAAACAGAAATATTGTTTTCATTATCATTATCATAATCTCTTAAATATTTACTACCTTGTCGCGATTATTACTGCCCGCGCCCATCCTATATCTCAAGGAAATGGATCTTTTGGCTTTTAAAAGGGCATTCTAAAACAAACAGAGTGGGTAGATGGATTGGTTGGGCAATTGTTAGGTATGATAGCACGAATTATAGATAAGTATATGGCAAATGTATTAGGATTATTAGCTTAGCTGAAAAATGTAATTATTACAATATATATTAAAGGACTGGCACGCACATCGAAAACGAAATCAAAACAAATTAGGCTTGAAAACAAAACTCTGGTTAGAAATTAAACAATTACAAAGGTACATTGAAGGATTGCATCATCATTGTCCTCGGTAGCAGGATTCGCTTTGGTAAACACTTGGAGAATGTGGAACTTACCTCAGCATCGGGCTGTGAACGATCTGAATCATCGTTGTCCAAGTTTTGATTCTCCAAATGCTCCTCCTCGGTCTGCGGCATTTGCTGCAGCTCTTCCTTAGACTTGAAGTCCAATTGTCTGATATAAATGGGCATTATCAAGCCCAGGATAACCTGCAATCAATAAAGCAGATAAATAATTCAACACTTCATATATTTGCTGCATCTTACCTTGAAGTTTGTATTCTTGCGTGTACGCAATCCTCCCATCCAGAGATCTGCCAGGATGACCTGGCTACAGGGATGGGCCAGCAGGGCGCGATGATTGGCCGCCACGGCCAGGGAGAGGCAGCTCTGATTGGACCAGGAGTGTAGCTCACAGGTGAGCAAGCGTTGCGCCTTCTCCGCATCCTGTCTATAGCTGAAGTCCAACAGTTTGTTGCCTGCCACAACCACAACAAAAGCCAGAATCAGAACCATAAAGCGAAAGTCAATTAGTTAGCCACAAAGGTCAGGCTCGTTAATTAGACAACGCGAGCGTGATTGACAAAAGCCACAAAATGTGTGGCCACATGCTCAATTAAATCAATTATAAATCTCTGCACTCTGCACATACCTTTGCTCTCAAACTCCTTGGCATAGGAACGCAACTCCTCATAGATCTCCGTATCCAAATCATCCTCAGCCGCCTCATGAGCCATCGCCTTGTACAATTTGCATGCCACCAGGGATTTGGCCAGTGCCTCCTCCCCATGTGTCCACATTAGCAGCGCCATTTGTTGGCGCTTCGTCAGCACAGCCCAAATCTATTCAAATCAAAAAGAAAATAAAGGTTCAGTTAAAAATATAATAATAAAATATAAATTAAAAAGAAAATTAAATAAAAAAATATAATATAATATAAGAAAAAATATATAATAAAATTAAACTAACAATTAAAACGAAAATAATTTGTAGTAAATCAAGAAACAAATCATGTTGTGTTGAATTAAAAATTTAAGTATTTTTTTTTGTCTTGTGACTGGTGCTCTAATATATAAGTTTAATAAATAAATATATATAAAAAAAAAATTAATGCCATATTGAAGATAACTTTAATTGAATTAATAGAAATAATAATTAGTTCAATAAATTTTCGCTAGTATAAACAAAATTTAATAGATCCAACCAGGTTTATCTAGCCCTATTTAATACCTCCAATATGTGACTTACCAGGAGCTCATTGAATGGGAACTCAAAGAGCGCCATCTCTGTGGTGAAGGGCAAAAGTCCTGTGACCAGGCTGAGCGAATTGGCACCGGCATAGCGTTGGTATTGATAGCTCGAGGACTTGCGGCAGGAATTTGCATAGCTGTTCATCACCTTGGCGTAGATGGGACGAAACTTGCGGCGCGTGTAATAGGATCTGCAATATATATATATAGAGAATATCAATGAATTGCTGTGCCACAAAGTAAAGTAATTTTCTAACGCATTTGCATTTAAGCAAAATTTATTTAGGCCTCAGACCACACCGAAAAAATAATAATAATAATAATAATAAAAAAGAAAAGTTCCAAGATAAATGTGTCTGCTTTCCATTTGGAATTCTTTATTTGCTAAGCTCTGCATTCCCATTCCCATTTCCATTTCGTTTAGGATGCTCTTTGTCACTTGACGCTTATCCCTTTGTTTGTTTGTCCTGTTCCCCTCCCTTCTGGCAGGCCGAGGGGGGCTTAAGTGATTTCTATCCTGCCAGAACTCGCAAATAATTGCGTATGTTTTCCAATTGAACATTCTCTTTTTTTTTTACTACTATGTGAGCATCTGTTGCTGGAGACTTACAGTTTATGTTATCCTCACAAAGGATATTACCATATTGTCACAAATTGGGAAACATAACATATCGAGAAGGTTGAAATTGAAATAAACTATTTATCAGGCAAACAACAAGTTGGGTTTTGAAGGTCCTTCTTTATATATGGGCGTTTCTCTCCCTTTTTAAAAGTTTGGCAAAAGCTGTTTGAATATGAATTTTGTATTTTTTTTTTGTGGCCTATTTCGAATTTGTCACAAATTGTACAAGGCAGTAAAATTTTAATAAACTGCATAGCAGATCATGATGCTATGTATAAAACACAATTAATGAAAAATATATATATTTATTTAATTCTCTATCGTTTTCTGCTGGCAAGCAGTGTATATTAGTTTTAAATTTTCAAAATCAAACTGTCAAAAATGTAAACAAAAAACAGCTGACTTGGCAGAGTTGCCACTTGGTTTGGCTCAAGTGAACCTCCTAAATGTATTTTCTGTATGGTTTTGTCTTGTCCAAAAATAGAAAATAAATAAGATTATTTATACTCTATATTATATTTTTATATATTAAATGTTTGCAACTCAAGCTCAACTTCAACAGTTAAGCAAAAAAAAATACGCTATGTCGGATGCTGTCAAATATCCATCATCCGTGACCTAAGTTGGAATTATAATTTTTTTATTTTTAAACTGTCTGTACATGAATGTTGGCTGGCAGCCCAGGAACTGTCTTTTCGTAAGATGGATGCCTTTGCCTGTGACTTTCATGAAATCTGACATTTGCCAGCAAATAATTTCATTTTAATCTTATAATTAATTATTTCATTCAAATTTTTAAATCTCACTAATAGAAAATATACTAAAATTTAAAGTTAATTTTACCTAATAAATAAATAATAAACATGTGTTTTCTTGTGCTTTAAACAAATCGATTTCTTGTCTTGATTACATCTGCTTTGAATGTTTGAACAATATTGAATTTAAACAGATTTTCAAATTACTTTCAGACTACTTATATGGCAATACAATTTGATTATCTCCACGCTCTGCTTACTGTATATTTTTTATATTTCTTTTTTTTTTGGGTATTTTTTGTTGCTTTAGGCAGCTGCTGCTGTTGTTTTTAACGAGCGCACAATTAAATGAAGCATTTAAAAAAAGAAATTGCCGTAAATTATTTATGACACGTAAACGTGCGACAATTGAGTTGAGCCCGTTGGAAAATCAATTCAAATTTTATGCCAAAGCAAATCAAAAACTTTAACGCTTTTAATTACGTTCAAATTGGTAGCTCTTTAGAGCCAGGCTGACAGCCTGACGGCCTGAAAGCCTTACAGCCTGCCTGTTGCCTGTTGACTGTTGCTAACGACGGCATTTAAATGTCTAGGGTCTAGACAATGGCATCCAGAAAGAACAACAGTTATTGCTTGGGGGTAGGACGAGTATCCTACATTCCCCCCTCCCGAATAAACAATCCAAAAGGTACTCGGTCTGTCAAGCGAACCGAGAAAAGGCCAAACAAGAACCGTAATTTAATCTAAACAACAGTTTCGATGCCAGTTTTCGGTTTTCGATTTACGGTTTGTCAGACTGAACAGCATTTAGATGGCCATTTGTCAGATAACTTGCCAACTTGCGACCTTTGATTGAAACTGAAAACTGAAAGACAAAACAAAAGCCAAAAGACGAAGACAAAGGGCATCTGGAATAGTGTTAAATTAAGTAGTTTGTCTAGCTGTACATTGTACATATTTATATAAATATTTGTCGAGTTGAGCAACATCAATGAGCTGTACTTTGTATATATATCTCAAATAAATGCAGCAGCCAAAGGCCGAGGTCAAAGGGCAAACAAGTTGAATTGAAAGTGCCAAAAGCAGGCAATTTATTTGCTCAATTTGCAAATATATTTACATCAGTTGGGAAAAGACTTTCTCTCGGTTTTTCTATTCAACTTAAATCAAACTTCATAAAAGAGCTATAAACCCTTTCCCAATTTGGCAGCATTCTTTTGTGTTTTTGTGTTCATTGTGAAACTTGAGCAAGTTTTCCAAGTTTAAGTTAATGCTTTTGACTTTTAATTAAATTGGCTGATTGATACATTTGCCCTGTTTCCCGGCCTTTAATTGAAACCACAAGCAATTTGGTCAACCGAGAGAACAAAAAAAACCTCTTAAAAGATATTAAAGCTTCAACAAAGCAGCCGCAAAAGCCGCGTTAACTAAATTTAAGCCGCAGCATTTTTCGCCTCGCTGGCCAAAATGTTAATGCGGCATAATTACAGGAGCCTTTGCCTTGTGCCTCATGCCTCGTGCCTTGTGCCTCGTGTCTTGTGTGCCTTGTGCCTTCTGCTGTTTGCCTTTTGCCTTTTACAGCGAGTGCGTCCCTTTTTGACTTTTTGAAATTTTCAATTTTTCACTTTTTTTAGACTGCTCAGAACAAGCTCAAACAAGAGATACAACAACTTGTGCAAACTTATTACATTTTCATAAACAAATTTGCAGGCATCGTCGGGTTCATCAAATTTAATCCGGCAACAAGTTAAAGGCGCCAAAGCATGGCCCACAGCCACGCCCACGACCATGCCCACGCCCACGCCCACATCACGTTCTCGTCCGCGTGCGTTCGTGGTTGTCCACGTGCAGCGCAGGATTCACAGGATTCTGGCAACGATTTTTATGGCTGGGTCAAAGTTAAAAACACAGACATAAACTGAAAGCGATGCGAAGTGATAAACTAATTTGCACACTCCTTGCTCCGCTCGGCTGCGCAGCCCAAAAGGATACATTCTGCCGCCCACGAACGATTGCACAGGACAGAGGACAGAGGACACAGAACACAGGACAGGGGACACAGGACTCAACTGACTGCTGCCCACTTGACCATTTGGACAATTTTGTTGCCTTTACTTTTAATTGCAGAACGTTTTTACCAAAAGCTGATCCTTATAACTTTGCTGAAGAGTTTGCCAAATGTCCCTAAACTTTACAGCTGAGAGAGTTTATTTAGCTACGTTTTGTAGTTTTGCTGTAATTAATGCCAGCATAAAACTCATCCTTCCAAAAACTCATCACTTGCTTGAAGAATCTCACTTTTATAGACTTGAAATCTTTTCTAGAGTGTGTCAACTTCGATAAGAGTAAGCCACACATCATATTAATTAAACGGCTGACAATAATTCACTAGAAAATACTTTTACTTTAGGGTCTAGGATTTAGGAATCTAAGCTTGTGTAACTATAATGGAAATATAAAATACTTCTTTTAATTACACTTATTCTTCTAAATTTCCAACTCACTTATTTAAGTGAAAACCAAAAACTTTAACTGTTGTGACTTTAAAAATAAAAATTACGATATAAAATTATTTCCTCATTATAAAATAATTTTCTATTAAATAAAAAATTTAAAAAACAACTAAACTGTTTTTTAATTTAATTCTCATTCAAAGTCCCTGATAAAAACTCAACAGATATTAATGGAAAATGTTACGCTTCGCTATCTACATTAATTTGGGCATTTAAAATTAAAAAATAAAACGTTTTTAATTATTTGAAAGGGGGTAAAAGATATTTCGGCACAATTCGCACTTAGTTTTGGACTTTTTCTTTTTATGGAAACTCAGCTATTTTACAGGGTATGCATGCATGTGTAGTACTCACCTATAGGCTCCACCCATTAGTTTATTGATTACAAGGCCAATATCGTGCAGCGTATAAATGTAGCCCTTGGGTATGTGGGGGCGCACATCGCGCAATATATAACTGCAATGGGGAGGGGGAAAAGGTCGCCGAAAGGAAATAGAACAGACGAAAAAACATTTAAGTTGTATTTTTGATAGGCAAACCATTTCGGGGAATGGGGAAATCCCAAACCCAAAAATAAAAATATAAAAAAATGATGCTGCCCTCGGGCTGCTCCATCCAGACTTACCCTAAAGTATTTGCTGGACCGTGCTTTGTATTGTAGAGCTCCTCGAGCCGTGGTATTGTTAAAAATTTCTTCATTGAAACACCATTCTCCAAAAGTAATTTGACAAAATCGATTCTATCATGTTCGAGTGCCTGCATCATGGCCTCATCGAGAGCGCCTGAGGGAATGCACACAAATTACAATAAAATTAATGCCAGAGTATTTTATGCAAAGCCTAAAAACTGGATGTTGATTTACATACAATATCTCAATATCGTAAGTATCTCTCACTCTCTCTCTCTCTCTCTCTATATATATATATATATATATATATATATATATTTAAAGTCTACCTACCACATGGCCATTCCTGTCCGTAGACAAATATCTCACTGCGTGCTATGTCCACACGATTCCAAGTCAGTGCCAGGCTCAATTGCTCCGGCGGACTGAGGTGCTGGGACTTGAACAGCGCCGTCAGGATAGTCTGATCCAGCTCCTGTGCCTCGCCTTCGGGCTTTTCCTGTATGCGAAAGACGGTAATCTGCAATTGGAGTGCCAGAAAAGAAAATAATAATAATAAGAGAGAACTTAAGTACCGCTTAAAGTAGACCGCCATACCCGAAAAATTATGTTTACACAGACCAGAAGGGAAGCTGCCTCAGAGGGGGCTGGTGGCAAGGAATGTTGCCTTATTCGAAAACCAATTAAAAACCTAATAACATTGACGAAATGCCGTTTGCCTTGCACGGCAAAAACTCGACTCGACTCGTCTCGACTCGAAATTCATCTAAATTCTGGTCTAGGAATAGCGCGGTGATTTAAAATTCATTACACGTTCAATTGAATTTTGTAGGCTAATTATTTTTACAGTTAACTGGGACAGGCCTAATTAAATATTTAAATCTGTGCGCGTGAAAGTCTTAAGTGATTGAAAAGTTTACCTCGAGCACGATATGAATTGGGCAATGTTTTTTTTTGAGTGTATTTTATGCGCTTTTAATTGCCGCGAGTCCTTGACGGCAACCCCTTGGGTGTTTTCAAAGGATCTCCCACTGAACTCGCCATGTAATTAATGATTTGCTTAGCTACACAACTTGTACACACATTAACAAACTAAGCTTGCTTAATAAATTTATTCAACTTCTGCATCGGCGAGTCCTTTCAATTTTCATGCAGCGTCATCAGCCTTTGGCAAAATGAAAACTGAATACAAAACAGGTAAAACTGCTGAGATAGACACTCAGTTTATGATATATTACATTTCATAAATTATGTATCGAAGGGTTGTTCTAAAATTTAATTTAACTAACTAAGGAGAAATGTTCCGAAATTCAATTTAAAAACTTTAAATGACTTTCTATGCAATTTTCAAAGATGGAATTATGAACTGCTTTAATAATTCTGAATGCAGATGTTATTAAATTATAAAATCTCTCTCTTACCAGATTCTTATTGCGTGTGCACTCCAACAGCTCCTGGTAGAGTTTCTCGGCCTGATCCACGCCCACTTCGAACGTCTTTTGTATGGTGCCAATGAGATAATCCCGCATGGACTCGAGCACCGGCTGCTCCACGCCATCGGATGCATATCTATATAGATATAGATATAGATAAAGATATAGATGTATGTTAAAGCCACATCGCTTGTTAAATTAAAGCTACAGATGCTGCTACAATTATGGCGTCTAATTAAACACATTAAATTAAATGGAGCGTGACTAAAGGGGTGCACAATTGTTAGGTAAATAACAACAAAAGGCGCTCACAAAAACTTTGTCAAAACAAACACACACACACACACACAGCAAGTTACACAGCGTATACGTAATTTTGTGGCCCAATTTCTGAGGGTCTTGTTGCCTGAATTTAAATAATTTGGCAAATGTCGTATACTTAATGAACTTGAAGCTGTCTGCTTGGCTTGCCTGTTGCCAGCAGCAGCAGCGGCAGCAGCAGCGGCTTCACTAATAACAATATCAACGCAAGGCAGCAGCACCGCAAATTAAATAAGACAGGACATGCCACACAGCGGCATCTGCAGTAGTGGCAGGACTAGCAGCAGGAGTGTGGAGTGTGGCATGGCAACACGTTCCTAATTAAATTTACACAAACTGCGGTCGCTCATTAATTGCGTTGATATATGGGGCCAAAAGGCCATAGGCAGCAGCTTCTACTCGTAAAGTCTGGCAAATTGCCCGGCTGCCGGCTGCCGGCTGGCAATCAGTCTCTGCTCTATAAATGTCAAATCATTACTAAACATTTAAACTTACTTGTGCACAAAGGCCAACAGATCGGCGGCACGCCCGGAACCATCGCATACAACAACTGGCACCGGCGGGAAGTCCGTCACGTATTCCAGAACAGCACGTATTGTGTGTGTGCCGCCCTCAATCACCAGACAGACTACGGGCGTACTGGAATGTGTGACTGCAGAAGAAAGAAAAAATATATAAATAAATGTAAAAAGGGAAAAAGAAAACATCGTCAATAGGTACACGGGCGTATATAAATTATGTTAAACTTGTTAGCAAGGTGAAGGATCTGCTCCTGCTGACCTTCTGCTCAATACGTGCTGTCTCCAGCAATCATATCTATTGCAGTCATAACAATAATAATCATAATAATCATAATAATAATACATAATAATGCCATGCTGCAGCGCACTTTGAGTATTCTTGAATTTTCCTACTTATGTTTTCTGCAGCCACTCCAGCTGGCTTGAAATTCAAATGCGATTTCAACTTCAACCTGCTGTAATCCAATGACACTAGCTGAAAATGGCACTAATCAAATTATAGTTGAGAGGCTAAGCATTGTAGACTATCAGAACTGTTTCCAAGACCAAATTATTAGCTTACATATACAAAAAAAATAATTATAATTAAATAAAATAAATAACATAAGCTAATAAGAAATATAAAAAAATACAAATTTAGAAACTTGCAGACTATCAGAAATAATTAAATTAAATTAAAAATACGGGAGATACTAAATGTAATAAATTAAAATTGAAATAATAATACAATAACAGTTTAGTCATGTACATATCTTGTGCCTTTATATATAAGTTAGTTACTATTTGCACTAGAATTATAACTAATTTAATAAATGAAAAGTAAAATAAATAAATGAGCTGTAGCACACTTTTCAGAGCAACAAAAAATTAAAAATAAAATTTTTTAATTTTCCAATTTTTTTTCATTTCATAGTTTCACATGATTTTTATGCTGTTATGAATAACTAACTTTAATAAGCATACATTGCAGTTTAATCTTGTTCTGGTCCAAGAAGGCTACATTCAGTTTTTGTTCTCTAACAATGGCAATGAATAGAAATAAAATGAATAGTACAATGCCTGGATTTTGGGCTGAGTTAAAGCGCATTTATCTTGGCCACAATTCTGTTGGCTCGCTGGCGCTGAATGAAAAATGCAACTAAACTGATTGCCTTTTTGACCAGGACGAGCTGTCATTTATTTGAATGGAACTCACATGGATGCAGCTTTAAATTCGATATGAATTTCTCCAGTTTTCGTCGCAATATCAATTCAGCACCGTATTTGGCCTGTGTGCCGTTGTCGACCAGCAGAAAATACGCATGACGATTGTTCAGCACAGCCAATTTGGATCTGAAATCAAAGCAATTTCAAATCATATTTAAAATTCAGAAAATAGAGCTGGAAATCAACAGCAATGGCCTAGATTTCTGCATTCATCAATATTTAAAAACTAAGCCAGTTTATGCTGCAACAGGTTCACATTGAATTCAATGTTGCCACAGAATGTTCATCAAATATTCATTGAAAACTGTTTTGTGGCTCAGACTCACCTTGGCGAGCTTATGCTGTGGCAGGGCACCTCACGGTTGTGCCCCAACAGCTCATGATTGCGCTCCACAATGCCCCAGGGTGCAATGCCGATGCTGACCACGCGTCCTGTGCGTTGTTGCCCCTCCAGGAGCAGAGCGTCTCCAACCTGCTTGGTGACGCCTGAGAGCAGACAGCGGAAAAAACAAGAAAAACAAGAAAAACAAAAACAAAATCAGTGGCCACAACATTGGACAAAGTAAATAACTTTTGCTCTTTTTCATTTTTATTTTTATTTTTAATTTTATTTTTTTTTTTTTTGGCAGCCCCAGCAAGTACATATCATACCTTGACTTTGACTCTCCCTAAAGATACTTTTCGTATACAAGTTTTTAGGTATGTTTGTCGGAAGGACCGAAAAAGCGTGTCTAAAATTTAATAACAGTTCGGGCACAAAGAGAGAAGACAAAAAAGGACAATAGTCATAAAGGAAACAATGTCATGGTGCCAAATTATATACCCTGACTGAAAAAAAAAAAAAAAATTAAAAACATTTCATACTACTAAAAAGATAACTTATTGTTATTCTTTTGAAGATAGATTTATTCAACAAGGATTTTAAATTTCACGGTTAAATTCTGTACTTATAGGAATATTCTTGTAGAATAAATAAACTAATTATACATTAAATATTACTATTAATAATTTCATATTGATTGCTATTATAAAAATGAGGCAAATTATTATTTATTTATATTTTAAATATGCACACATAAAAATCGAAAATAATCAATTGATATTTGTATAATAAAATCAAAAATTAACGCATAATTGCAAGACTAGTTAGATTTCAAAAATTACAAAATAATTCTTGGAATTTTTCTTTTTCTGTGGCGTTGCAAAAGCGTCCAAGATTCGAGTTTATCTTTATCCGGCAAGGGTATTGCAATATGTTGGCCCTTTAAATGTTACTAAAGTGTGTGCAATCACTTGGCTGCGCGATTTCCGCTTGGGATTTTTATTTATTTAATTTTTAACTCAGTATCCAACTGCCGAACTGGCCGAGGGGCCAACTTGTTATTGCAGGGGGGACAGGGACAGGGCAAGTATTGCCGTTCGTTTCATTATTTTAGCTTGGTTTTGTTCAACTTATTTAAGTTTGGCAGCTGAACGCTTTTTTATTTGTACTTCTGTTAATGGCCAGACATAAAAATTGTAGTGTCCATGTCTGTCATAAGACTTAAATGAAACTCACCGGTGTTTGTGCCGCCGGTGAATATCCAGGCGCCTGTCGTCTTGGCCGCCTTGAGGAGTCCTTTGCGTATTTCCTGCGAGCGCAAAGAAAAATCATTTTCAGATGCCAAACTTAAAGCCATTCAATTAGCGTGTGAAATACGACACTTGCAGATGAGAAAGTTTCCCAAATGCCGCCAGTTCGCATTCAATTCGCTCACCTTTTTCAGCTTTGCCTGCAAATCAAAGTTCGCTTTGCCTCCTTGCACGGTGATCAAAAGTTTTGGCAATTCCAGATTCCATTCCTTGGTGAATAGCTGCACCAGCAGCTCCGGCCGTGTATCGAATGACAAACGCACATACTAAGGAAAATACACACACAGAGACATACAATACTCGTCAGAGGTCAAAAGAAGACTCAGTAGACAGGAGAAAATAATAAAATGTTTAAAGAACACACGGTCGGGGCACGTGGCATGTGGCACGTGTACACACGCGGTCAATACATCATCATTGGCAACCAAGGAGACCAAGGCCAACAAAGGGAACCAAACACCTGATCAGATGTCTCACTATTTACAGTAACAGTGCCGCTCTAATGAACTTACCTGCGCCTTTGTGGGATGTGCCCCGCCCTGGAACTCAATGGTGCCATAGGCATCGGTGGGCTGGGGACGCGTGTGCTTCGTGGGCAGCCACAAGTCGCCTGGGGAGCCGCTCTCGATGCCGGCAATCGTCTGATGTGTGATCTGTGCCTGGCCGCAGCAGCATCTGCCAATGGGAGAATATAACATATATATATTAAGTATACGCAGTAAAATTGCCCAAAAACAATTGACATATGCGACTACATTCGATGCAGGATGCAGGATACAGGATAAAAAAACAATTCTCCGACAAATTAGTGGCAAACTGTTGTGGCACGTGTTGATTTATTGTCAATATGTGCGTTGTGTACCTGTAAATGACACTTGCCACACAAAGCAGCAACACACACACACACACACAGAGTGTCCCTGGTGTATAACAGTTAACACACACGCACACACACATTGAGGCAAACCTCACGTGTAAAATAAACCGTTATTTATGCATTGTTGTTGTTGCTATTTCAGATGTTGCTGTTGTTGTTTGTTGTTGTTGGTTATGCATCGCCAACCTGTCAAAATTATGTGCACGAGTGTGTGTGTGTGTGTTAGCTTGTTTAGTGTGTGTCTAAGCGTTTCTTCAGTCAGTTTTGGGCACTGCTAAATAATAAATTTCAATTACAGCCAACTACTAAAACAAGCCACCACGCATATTCATCAGTCAAGCACAATTGCCTACTGAATAAATCAATTGCAGCTCATTGTCAAAAGCTGCAAAAAAAAAGGCAAGTCATGGCTGTAAATAGTACATTTATCCGACTTTAATATACCTAGTAATTCACACTTAAATATAACATGGGCTATAAATACCTTACAAGTGAAATAAGGGAATTTTCTAATTTTTTAGATATTTTTCTACATAAAGTTGAACACGTCCAAGATCTTAATATATTATTATGCTTGGTTCTAGTTGACACCTGATTTATTTGATTTATGCATTTTAAAATATATTTTATTAAAAAAAATTTTAAATTCAATTTAAGAATATTCCAAAATTAATTAATCTCCATGACTGCAGTGTCGATTGAAAATTATTTAAATATAAAAATAACAAAAATAAATTTAAAATAGAAAAATAAAATTAAATTAAAATACAAAATTCGAATACTAGTAAATAAATTTTTAATTTATTATTATGTATTAATACTCATATCTGGGAATAATTTACTAATTTTTAATAAAAATGTTGCCCATTAAAATATTCAAATATTTATTTACATTCTGCCCATAATTTAAAGGAAGAAAAAAATCATTTTATACCTATCTTTTAATATAAGGCGTTAGCGCAGTTTAAGGGCTCTCTAATCAAATTAGATAATACTCTCTATTCTATATGCCCTGTTTAGTATAAATGTGGTAAGGGTATTGTATACATTAAATAAATCTGCAAGTTTGTGTGAGGCACATGCAACACGTGTTGCCAAGCTACAAATCGAGTGTGTGGGGCACGCTAAGCCATGAATAATGTTAAACACACACACATACACACACCATGAGTGTGTGTAAATAAAGCAATTTATTTTGTCAGCAAGAGCACACGTCTAGGCCGAAAGAGAGAGAGAGAGAGGAAGAGGGGTTGAAGGAGCTGCTACGTTAATGGATTCGGATTCGACTAGAACCAACAAACAACAACAACTAGAATCTGGAATCTCGAATCTGGCTGAAATACTATTTGGCAATGCAAAGGGTTAACAGCTGGCAGGCAAAAGCCCAAAAGCAAAGTTTGTGATTGCGGGTTAAAAGTCTGAAACAACTGTTAACCAAAAAGCAAATATTTGATCAGCAAATTGTTGATAAGAATGCCCAGACTATACAGACAATACGTAACAATACTAGATGTACATAGATGTTGACGTAGAGTCATATAAAGCCATCATAAAGTGTGTACATTTGAAAACTGTAAACTTTCACCCAAAAATAAGTTAAGAGACGTCAACGCTAAATGCTGACTGAACTAACTGACTGAGTTTATAACGCATTTATCTCAATTGGTAAGAAAGCATCTTGACGGCAACTGCCATAATAATAATAAACAACAAAATGCCAGAGCCAAAAATGAAGCTAAATAAACAAAACAACGCCTGGAACTAGGGCAAATATGTAGATTTGCCCCACTGCAGCAGAGCATCTGGGTTTCTGATATGGGAAAACTGGGTCAAAACTCGAGTCGCCTCAACTGGGCGCCGGGGGGCAAGGCAGCCACATCAGATGCACTTTGCTAGCTTAATTAGTAAATGAATGCAATTGAATTTGGCAGGATGTGTAGAGAGAGACAGTGAGAGAGGGAGAGAGGTGAAGGGGAACTTACTTTGTATCGTCCTTTGGGCATGGTATGAACTTGATGCATTCGCGTTTCTGAAAATTTGTCTCGATCCAACTGCGCGGCTGATGCTAAAAATTGAACGGCACAAAAGAAAAGTTAACAAAATACAAAAATCTTATTAGTTTGGTTTTGCGACAAGCCATCAAAAGCTAATTACATTTTATGATACATTAAACATCTCGATTTATATTTATTTATTTTATGTGCATGTTCTTGCACAATCTTCAATTTAATACACTTAAAAGTACAGCTAGAGTTGAAAATAAATGCGAGTTTATTGAAGAAACAAAAATAATTAATAATCTATACAGAAATAAAAATCAAGTGGAGATTGAATTATATAGAATAGGGATACAGTTTGAAAGAAATACTATATTTTAGGACACTGCAATGTTGTTGTTACTTTTGGTGTTGCACATTTTCAAAAACTCTAAAATATATATATGTACAAATATGTAAATGACAGCTCTATATACAAATAGAATCAAGAAAAACAACGCATAAAAACATTGAAAACCAAAAGTTATTCGATTGATTAAGAGGACTACTATACCTATTCGAACTAATCAACTGAATCCAACAGTTAGATAGTAGAAGCTCACACTTTCTAATTAAAGTTAGCAATCAACATATAAATTTACATTTTATGTACATAATAAAGCATTTTATAAATTCATAATTATAAATAAATAAATTAATATAGCAGGGCAATAAAATAAAATATCCTAACAAATATTTAAAAATATGAAGCTTCTTTCAAGACTTCTATATACCATAATTAAGTAAAAACACAATCGATTTTCGATCGGAATGTCTATTTGGCCATGGTTTATAATTTAAATTGGTTTGGCATTAAAATTTTGAAAACAAATTTTTTTCCATTTTTTATAATATTTTTTATGGAGGTAAATACGGTACTACGATAAGTTCAACCGGTTTTTAATCGGAATTAATTTTTGGTCACATTTCTTCAATAAAATTTAAAGTTTTGAAAAAATGTTCTTTTCAATTTTAAATGTAATTTTTTAGGAATATGTTTAATTATATTTATTATTGTTTACGCACCAAAGTTAATATTTAAGGTTCTTTCAAAATTTTAACTATTTGTAGCTAATTGAAATTTAATTGTTATGACTCAACTAGTTTACCTAAATTAAAATAAAATAACAAATTTATCAAAATCAATATTTCACTCATATTGCAACATGTTTTAAACTAAATATATTGAGGTTATAAAACAAAATAAATATTTTTCCTACATTCTTAAACAATTAAAATTCAATAAGAAACCTTAGACTTATACTCGTATAGGCGCATGCTAAGGAATCTGTGAAATATTGGCATATCAAATGGAAAGTTACGTAAACTGCAACTTTAACTATTATCGCAGTTGGGAATACAATGCAAAGCCATGCAAAATAGTTTCAAAGAACAACAAACAAACGAAACAAAACCAAAAAAAAAACAAACAAACTTGGCAAATTGCAAACTATTTTCAGTCTCTATCACAATCCGAATTGCGACTCTCAAAGTTTTTGGTAAATGCAACAGTTTGCCATGGCTAACAACTGCTGTTGCCAATAAGTACATACATATATAGACGGAATATTTGCTCACAGCGCAAATCTGGCGAAGATTAGAGAGAGAACTCCGCCTGAGCCCAATAGAGTTGCAAATTGCAGTTCAATTGGTCAAGTAATTAAAGTTGTTCAGATTTTCGTTTAATTTATGGAATTTCTTTAGTAATTCAATTTCAGTTCAGCTAATTTATATAATTCGTTCTTTTAGTTAGTTTCAGATCAAGTAAATTAC
This sequence comes from Hirtodrosophila alboralis, assembly GCA_035043045.1. Taxonomy (NCBI): domain Eukaryota; kingdom Metazoa; phylum Arthropoda; class Insecta; order Diptera; family Drosophilidae; genus Hirtodrosophila; species Hirtodrosophila alboralis. The sequence goes on along the minus strand of JAWNNH010000380.1, from coordinate 448,899 downwards.
TTTCAGTTAGATTCAGTTATATTTTTTGTTTTGATTTATTATATTCACTCATTGCTTTTAAGTTGTCTTGTTTAAATCGTATTAGATCAATTCTATGTTACGAATCATTTTATATTTTCCTTTCTATTTATAAAATATTTTATGTTATATTTTATTCCTTTTTGGCACAGATTTCATTATTTAAATAATAATTGATCTAGAATGCGCGAAATGAAAACAAAACCCAATAAAAAAAAACAATTCAATTTCACTTTTCGGTTTACAGAGCACCTCCGAGCACATTTGTTTTATTTTCTTTGTTTTTTGACACTATTTCCGTATATTTGAGATGCCTACTCGTTCCGTTTGGTTCATTTGAAGCGTATTTTTGTTCGTTATAAATTAAAACGTTTCTGGATCTGGATCTGAATCTGTTTCTGTTTGTATTTCCCATTGGAGTACCTCTTTTAATGTCGGTTCGTTGTTTGCATGCGCCTTCAGCAAATCACGCACGTTGAGTATCAAAACTTTCGAGAGCGTCGAGGAGACTGAGGAGCGTTTGCGTCTACGTTGACGCTTGCGGATGCCGCGGGGCGTAGTGGGCAAATCCTCGGCTCCATCTGGTGGTGGCGTGGAGGCAGTTCCCGGGTTAGCGGTTGGGGCTGGGGTTTGAGCGAACACGGGCAAAGATACGGCTGGTGTGTTGCTATAACGACGCACCGTAGAGAAATCTTTCGAGATGCGTCGCAAATATTTGTGTGCGGCAATTGGCGAATCGATAACCATTATTATCCACAAATATTTTCATCGAGTTTTCTATTTTCTTTTTCTCTCTGAGACGATAGAGAGTTGTATTCAGTAATGCGCGCTAATTAGTTAAGCATCTGTATCTGTATCTGCATTTGCATCTGCATCTTTAATTGCCGCGGCAAAAGCATCTCGAAATATTTGTTGTCGTTGTTGTTATCGCCGTGTATCTGAGCACCACGATGGTCAAATCTCAACTGAGACGCAGCTGATGCTGGTTTACCGGTAAAAGCTAAATTTCAGTTTTCGCTTGATAAAGTCTCAGTTATTTATTGTAGACAGAGAGGAAGAGAGAGAGTATACACTCTGCACTCAAAATTAGATAAACCTTGTTTGTTACACAGTTAAAAATAGTCGAGCAATAAGTTGCAGTTTGTGTGCACTCGAGTGCAATAAATTCATTTGAGCTCACTGCAAATTTAAATTTATTGCAGTGTAAATTAAAGCCAAGTTAACGTTTAGTTGGAAATATTTGGCAGGCTGCTCCTTTGAGCCAACTGATTGCATTTAATTAATGAGTCTGCACTTAATCTCTAGTTTTGTCACTTTAGTTAGTGTTAAACATAATTAATAAGGCCAGGATAAGCGCGTCCTGTTGCAAATAGCATGTCGAAAGGATAGACAATTGCATTTCAATCAAGGCTAAGCATTTAATTAATGAAATTACCATTGCAAAATAATAATAATAATCATTGAAATTATTGCCTGTGTTTGTATTGTTTAATTTTCATTTTCATTTAAGAAGCAATCCATTTGTTTGGCTGCTCAAACAATAAAGTTATATAATCAGATTTTAACAAACAGATTTTCGCTTCAATTGTAAATGTTATTACTGCATTAATTGTAATATTATAATTATAAAGGCTTATTCTGAATAAATTATCTATTTTATGATGATCCTAAAAGTATGCTTTAATTTTGAAGTCAGTTATCTTCTTGATAAGAAATTTTGATTTTAATTTTTTTTCCTAGAGTTAATAAAATATAATTTTCAGTCTTTCCATTCGTCAGACACAAAACCTTGAAAAATTATCTAATTTAACAGAAAATTAAATAAAGTAATTGCAATAATATTTAAAAATTGTATTAGATAGCAGAAACTAATGTCATACTTTAAATTTTGGTACAACATCTAAAACAAAAAACCAAATTTATTTACAAACTAATTTAAATTTTGCATAAATTATCAAAGCTGATTAATGGCAATGGAGGTGTAGAAAATAAATGGATATGCATATTTAATGGAAATAAATGTGTAAACAATGTTATTATTAAACAACAACAAGTGGAACAAACAACATAAAACAATTAAATTATTGCACAAACTGACAAATTATAGTTTAAAATTGACAAATTGAATGTTCAATGTTGATAGCTTACCCTGGGCACAGTTATATTTATTAGACCCCAACAGATTTTTTTCAGTCCCCATGGAATCTTTATTTTCACACGTGTTTTACAATTTATGAATTTTGTATTATTTTGACATGTTTTTATTTTAATGCAATAATTTTGCGCGATGTGGTTTATAAATTGATATTGTTGATTGTTTTGTGGTTAACACACAGCAAATTGTCATGTTTATTGTTATTGTTGTTGTTGTTATTGTTGTTGTGGTGTATCGCAGGGAATTATTTCAAAATTATTTTTGTGCATTTTCAATTGATGTGGAACACACACAAAATAAGGTGCATTTGGACGACAACAACAGTTTTTTATTTTTTTTTTATATTTAACAATTTATTTTGTGAATTTTTGAAATTTATGTGTGTGTGTTTATGTGAAAAAATTGTATTAAAAAATAAAGTAAAGAAAACAAAAATTAATTCATAATTTTATAGAAAACATTTTATGTCGTTTAAAATTTGCAATCAATTTGCGTGTGCGGAAAACAAAATTATATTTGAATATAAAGCATAGTAGAGTAGAGGATAGAGCATTGTATTCGGTGTTGAATAGTTTAAAGAATTGTTTCAATGTTCAGAATGTTTGTGTTGTGCAAAGCAAATGTGTAAATAGAAGAGAAATATTGTTGTTAAATTAGTTGAAAGTTTCATTTATCGTTTCAGTCAACTATAAATTGCTCAATTATCTCTTGGGGGGGGCACATAGTATTACATTTTATAGACCGACTTACTACCAGACCACTTTGCAGGACCTTGCTTCATTCGTTTGTATAGTATGATTATAATATATGTATTCTAAATATAAAGCTAATAAACGATTTATAAGCAATCAAGAAAATGTTAATAGTATGTAAAAATAATTATACTAAGCCAGCGATTAGCCTCAAAGTATGCACACCACGAGAATTACGCTTTCTTTATTTCTTTCAATTAGGGATAATCACTTTGCAACAAAACCCACACTCGGGCACAGTCAAACGTATTTACAGCTACTATATCCTTATAAAATAGTTTTTTCATGTGGCATTTGTTGCATGTGCTGCAAGCCAAAGCCATTCTACTCGCACATTCCCACATACCTCGCCCTTTTTCCTCTTTTTCCACAAGTTTACATTTCATTACCACATCTGAAATGCGACTGTGGTTTCGTCTAAGTGCTGGGAACAGTTACAGGTAACACCCACTGTTGCAACACCCACCCCACCCCCACCACCCCCACCATCCACATATTCCCATTTTCACATTTCTAAACTTCCCGCCACGATCCCCGCCCAGATAAGTGCCCTACAAGTGATTTTCAGCTAGAGATGAGCGCGTGTTGAATTTTGAGAATTTTTAAGGAATGCAACAAATTTTAAACGAAATATTTAACACATTAGAGCATTGCTTTTATTTTCGCCTACCGCAAAAATATTGTTTATTGAAAATTGTTATAAACACTTACTTGATTTTAGAACACAAAAAGATTTTAAAAAAAATTAATGAGTAGGCAAAATTAGCTATTACTTTACTTTCTAATACAATACTATATTTAAGTCAATAGACGGAAAAAATAAAAAATAAAAAAAAAACTTAAGGAAAAGTCTTCACAGAGAAAAAATATAATTTTTTATAATGGTAAAAAATTTAAATAAAAATATTATGCTAAAATTTGAACTTGTTTTCATATTCTCAGAGCATAAGTGCAGTTTTTTAACAACGATTAATTGAGAACAAAATGCATTATTAGAAGAGTGAGAACAAAATTCATTATAAGTAGATCGATTCTTCCAACGCAATTTCTGAACAGTGTAGTTTTTCTTTTGAAAATAAATCGTAATAGCATATAGCTGCTACAGAAAGTTGAAAAAAGAATATTCTTCTATATAGGTTTTTATTTTTTAGTATCATTCTAAGTCGTGTTAGTTCGTGCTTTATCGTGTTCAGTCTCTATTTTTAAGTGTTGCTGCCACGTGTGGTCCACCCACAACACAAACTCAAAGGCAAACTCTAAATACAAACACAGATACAGATGCAAATACAAATACAAACATAGTTAGTCACAGATTTGGGGAACCACAAGGATGCTAACTGATATGGCCACGATGGGTTCACCACAATTGCAATTGAAATTTGTGCAAGCGGCAAATGTTGCACAAACTAGTTGCACCACAAACTGTAGAAAGTAATTCAATATTTGTAATTGAATTAAATTTGTGTGCATCAGTTACATTTCGGTGCAATTCCGAATTCTAACATAAATGAAGTATATTTGTTTGTTTCCAACTGCAAAGTTTAAATATTGAATTATAACTCTGCACGCAACAATTTCTGATTGTACAGATTATTTTTTTTTTAAGAAAATTATATATTTGGGCAACAATAATAAATTTAAAATGTTTTCCTGAAACAACTAATAAAAATACCTTGGCAGTAACACAATGTTTACATAAATACAAGGATAACTTTAAGGCAAAACACTTTTGCAATAAAATATTTAAGCTACTTGTAAAAAAGTATTCAAAGTATTTATTTACTAAATTTTTTAAATTTAAAAGCACAAAGGTAAAGTTAAATTGTATAACATAATATCATTCGAAGCCTATTAAAAATTAAATATAAATCTATAAAACCTTGCTAAAAAAATAAAAATATTTTAGCTGTCTATCATTCAAAATTAACATGAATTATTAATGCGCAAATTTATGCGAAATAAAAAATAAAATTAATTAAAACTAATGCATTGAAACTTGCAATTGGCATTTACCATTATTAGATTGGACAATTGGTTAACACTTCGTTGGGGATCACATTATGGAAAACAAATTAAATTCGCAGCTAATGGGAATTCTTCTTCCTGGCCAAAAAACCAATAAGCCACGTGTCTCAAATTGCAAAACTGCAAATTGTGGCATTGCAATTTGGCTACCTGGAAAACAAAGCTAACTTTGCATATCCGGAACATATGGGGGGTTTATTTAATATGTGCGGCCAATTAAATTGGATTTCCTGCGAAGCTGCCAATGAATATTAATGTTTTGGTTTGTTTTGTTCTGATGTGATGCATCGGAAATGAAGCTGAATGAAAACTCAAAACATCGAGCATTATTTGAAGCTATAATTAAAACAAATGAACAAATGAAATACATTAGACCAGAGTTCACTAAACAATATTAATTCGAACTAAAACAAAAAGAAAATCTATTTCAATTTAACTACAAAAATAAATAAATTTAATTAGAGCGAAAATACAAATTTGAATGGGATTGACAAGGATTCAAGTCGAGTATGAATTCCCTAACCAATTTTGACAATTTCAACAGACTTTTGGCTTCCATTTAAGTGGGTTACGAGTATGCTTAATCGCACCTGCTTGCCACATGTGGCACATGAATGCGCAACAGTAAAACCAAATAGCACAAATTGTAGCATCCAATTTGTCAAGGCTCTGTGGCAGTTGCCACAGGTAACGCAAAAGGTGCTTCTTGTGGTTGCTTCCATGCTTAGCATATCCTTGCCCCCCAGCCAGACACATCTTGTGGCATAGTTTCCATTGAGCTGGCAGCAAGCTGGCAACTTGCAACTTGGCAACATCGCAACTCAATAAAAGTTGCACACCAACATAAACTCCACTTAATATCCACATCAAATGCCTCAGTTCGTGCATAATGTTAGCCAACTTTTGCCACCGGCCAATTCCAAAGACTTGACAGAAGCCGCAACCCCCCCTCTACCCACTACCCACTACATCTTCCTTCTGTACTTCTTTCAGCATTTATCCTCTGCTTTACCTGGATGTTGAATTCTTTATAACTTGGTAAAGTGGAAAATTGAAACAGAAGCTGGCAAGGACGCTGAAATGCAGCATCTAGGATCCATTTACCAAATAGACGCGCTCGACTGATGGATTCTGCTGATTTGAAGCATCAGCTGAACGAGCAGAGTATTAAGGATTTTTTATACAGTATAGCAAGTTTGTGTATGCTTTTTCACGCTCAAACTATTACCAAAGAATGCAGAGTATATTAAGGTCGAAAGCTTCTCTGGTTTGTTTAGTTTGACGCATAAATTTGATAACACATCGTAATCTTTTTTTCTCTCTTAACAGAAGAGAGCGCAGCTTAAAAGTTTAAGAGAAACTGTCATTTGGCACATGCACGCAAGAGCGAGAGCGAGAGCGAGGGAGATCGCAATAAACAGCTGCTGATTAATGCCAAAAGGCAAATAGCGAAAAGATAACAACAACAACAACAGTGTAAACCGGGCAAAACAGCATAAAGCAAACAGCAAAAACTGAATGCACTTCACTCAAACTTAAACTCGAAACTCAAATAGAAATTAACTCGCATTAATTCAATTTAACAAGCCAATTAAAAGCATTGGCCACCCTCAGGGAAACCCCTTTATAACGAATTACTAATTAATAAAGTTTTCAAGGGTTTACTTACAAACACCCAATTGGTCTCAAAGTACATTGCCCAGCTGTATGTGTAGTTGTTGTTGGTGTTTTTGCTGGTGTTGTTGTTTGTTGTGCACTGCAGTGGCAATTAGCGCCAGAAAAAATTGTTTGGTTTGTAATGCACTTAACGTATACATAAAGCACTCGTTTGTGTTATCGGACCGAATACCAAACAAAACAATAAGAGTTATTACAGTGGAAAAAAATAATAATAAATATTTTACGCGCTTCACAAAACACAAACTCACATGGCGCATTCAAAGTCGCGTTGTACACTGAGCAAAGCGCTCAAAATGTGTCAATTAAAAACGCAAATATACAAACATACATTCATACATACACACGTACATACATACATATATAAAATCGAATGTCGAGCAATCGAACGTATGAACGTATGACAACGAACAACAACGCAGATAAAAAGAATTCACTCGAGAGCACATAAGCGCGAGAGCGTAACGTAATGGTGCAATTATATTAGGTGGAATGCTGCGGGCCAGCTACCAATTAGCAGTCTACCAAAACATAGCAACAACTTTTCTTCTCTTTCCCACACACCCATTCTTATCAACTAGTAACTGGTGGTTGCTCGTCTGATGGCACCTGCTATTATTACACTATGAGACAGACACAGAGAGCGCGTGCCTTTTGCTTTGCCTCTCTTTGCGCGATCGTGGGGAACAAACTCCATTAAAAAACTTTCAACTTGTGAAAACTTTTAATGCACATCATAAAAGCCGGCAGCTGTATAAAATAATAATGTTTATATTACGAGCATTTCAGGTCATTGAAATTGAATTTTAATGCAACTGCAGTAATATTGAGTAAACTCCAAATTGCAATTACTCACAATGACGTCACAACAGCAGCAGCTGATAACCTAGAAAAAAGAATAATCACTTCGAGCGCAGTGCATACTTTTGGGCTTAACCGTTGGCGATATATAAAATTCTGAATTAACTAAGTATTACAGTACTATAGTTAATTAAAGTTTTGGTAAAACGCAAGCTACTTAACAATTTTGTATACGAATACAAGGCAGGCAGCCAACTACAATAACTAAACTACAATTCGCAAAAATAGTCGTCTACTTAAACTTGATGCTATATCATTAGAAAGTTTTCAAGACCAGTGCCAAAAAGTTGGGCAACCATAGATTGAAATAGAAAAATAGCAAATGTTAAACGATAAAAGACAACAGAACATAATAAAGGAAATGCTTTATAATCTCCAGCCATTGTGCTGAACATTTCCTTTTCTAAAATTTTAACTTTTTTTTTTTTTTGTCTTTCACAACAAAGCAGTTTGGCAGTCAGTCAATGTAGCAATTAGCAGAGAAAGTTTCTTGGAAACAAGCAAGAATAACAAGCGAAAAATAATGTAAAATATGCGCCATATTATTGGGGAGATAGATAGGACTAGAAAGAACTGATAGAAAGTTTAATAGATTACGGGAAAAAGAAAGACAGAGTCAGCAAAGGAGTTAAAGAGTTTCCTTTCAGCTGATTAAAGTTTAGCGTGTTTTTGTTTTCTTCCTTGTCAATGGTAGTTTGAGGTTATGTGGATTAGCTTACCGGTTTTGCTTTAGGCTTCTGCTTGGCCAAACGTTTCGGTTTCAACATAGTCCGCTATGGACGCACAGGGACACACACATACACAGAGAGAACGAGAGAGAGATAAATAGAAGAGTTAAAGAGAGCGAAACGGTTGGAATGGAACCACTTTTCGCGTTCTCTCACGTTGTTCCGTTGTTTCGATGATGATGCTGCTAGCAGAGAGTTATCCTTGCAGCTCGATTTTAATTAAATGAGCAATAGTTGCAGGCTACTTAGCCTGTTTTTTATTTTCGGGGAAGAAGGGGGCGAGAAAGAAAAATATAATAATATGAATTATTAATTTTTGTAAATTTTCATGTTAAATTTTGTCATGCAAGCGTGCAAACATGCTCTGGAAGTGCAAATAACTACTAGAAAAAGGTAAAGTTCCAATGAAAGAGGAATTGTGGAATCGGAACACCTTTTGAGCTTTTTAGATGTTCTTATACATTAAATGTGCTTTCGAAGCTTGTTTCAGATTTAAAATCTGATCAGACCGTCCTTCAGAAATGAAATAAAATATTTATTTTATTGTAAATAACAATTGGACAAAACAAACAATAAAGGACAGACAAACAGAAAACCCCTTAAAAGTCCTGCATCCAATTATGAATGAAAAAGCACAAAAAAGTGTCATGTATAAATGAAAAATGATTGCTTCAATGAATGAAAAATGAAAACCTGAATGAAAGCCTTCCCTACTGCATGCTATGCTAATTGTGTTTACTTAGGCAATAAATTGGGCCTTAAAATATGCATGCAAAAGCTTCAAAAAAACAAATATTATATAGGACACAATTCCGAAATTACAGAACTTACCTGGATGGGCTTCTTTACGGAAATTGGGCGCTGGGAGTATTGATGATAGACCTGGACATGGTTCGATGTGAATTTCCCCAACATATGGAACAATTGGGCTTTCAAACGATTCAGTTGAAATTACAGTTGATATTTTTTTTACTGTAAAGAAAAGAAAAGCCAGAAAACTTCTTAAGTTACACACATTGTTTAAAGGGCAAATACATATTTTAAATGTTTGCTTAAAGGTGAAACAAGATATTTACAGTTGCTTTGAAGTTTTCACAGCTCATTGAGCAGCACACACACACACAAACACACACACCCACACACACACACACACACACACACACACACACACACACACACACACGTAATGCGTAATGCTTAATCAGCCCTGCACCTGGCCAATTAGAAAGGTACATTAGGATAAAAGATACGAATTAGCATTAAAATGCAAATGCCTTTGTTAAATGTAGATTAGCATCTTCCAAGTTTCAAGTGTAAAATAAAACACTTGCCCTGCCAAACTTGAGCCCATAGTTTTCCATTCAGTCTGCTGTCTGAATCCTTGTTGATCTTAAAATGCTGTTGGCCCGCATCCTTCAAGATTGACTCGACGACAGCAAATGTCCCAGACTGACACATGGCCAGTCGCCAGCTCAAGTTGCCCACGCACCCAGCTTCATTTACGGCATTACAGCATTACGGCAATAAGAGAAGACGAGAGGGGAGGAAAGGAGAGGCGGGGTCTTAGTCTGCCACTGCCACACACAAGGACGAGCATAACAAGGCCAAGAGCCTGGAACAGGCGACAAACGTTGCCTCGAAAATTTCCAAATAAAAGAAATGTTCGTCCTGGAAACAGGCAAACAGCAAACAGCAAAAGTTATGCCAAGCATTTCAGCAGCTTAGCCTGAATCAAGCGCCAAAACCAGAGCAAAACTGCAAGAAACAAACAAGTGGAAAGAAAGCCTATCAAACGTTTAAATGATACACTACAAAATGCCCTAACTATAATTCAAATCATAAAAATATTCATTGTAAATTGCGCTTTAAATTTAAAAAGCTGTTTAAGCAGAGACCGCTAATGTTATAGCCTTAATAAACTTTTTTGCTTATACGTAAAAAATATATATATAAATATAAGATATAAATATAAATATATATAAATTCAATAAAATAAGCAATAGAAAAGTCAGAAAATTTAGTACTTTTAAAATGCTGAGTCAAATTAAAAATATATATATATTTTTTGCCTACTCAAAAAAATCTGAGTTTTGTTTATAAACTACAATATATTCGATACAAAATTCTTTTTTTTGCCGAGTAAATAAATAAAATAAATGGAATTAAAATTTTATTCATGTAAAATTATTCAAATTCAAGCAAATAATAGAACGTTATAATAATAATTAAAAATAATACGACTCTATGCAGTTTGTAGCAACAACAAAAATGAAATGTTAAATAAAAATACCTTTTTATTTTTAATATTACAGGATATTAAAAAGAAAGCGAAAAGTCAAAGAAAATGCCAAGTTTTCTAGTGTTATTGTTGTTGGTTGCCTTTGTTGTTGCTGCCTCAGAATCTGCCTCAGATTCAGCTTCTGCTTCAGCTTCTGCTACTGAGCTGCCTTAATTTGTGGAATTCAAGAGATTCGCTTTCATTTGAGATTATGTGCGTATTATAATCCGCTGTCCATGCGAGTCAAGGATACAAATATAAATACTCACACTCACACTCGTCCTTGCTTCTTTTTTTCTTACTGCGAAGTCGCATCAAGCTAAAATCAATACTTAAGTACGCCTCTGGAGCATCAGCGTATGTGATTAACTTTTGTGCAGTCAGTTAGGCACAAAATTGAGATAACGCGCCATTAAATTTATGCATGAACAAAAGACATTTTAATATTGTGCAGACACACGTACGCAACGTTATTTGGATAACTTAGTTTGCTCCTTTTTTCCCCATTTTCCCCATTTCGCCCATTCCTGCCATTTTTCCTACTCTAATGATTGCTCAAAGTTCTAATTTGACTTTAATAAGCAATTGCGTGCCCGTCGATGTGTGAGCCAAAGACCCAACCCGGGGCCAAACAAGTTAAGAAAAATATATGCCATGTTTCTGGCAGGTGAATAGAGTATGAGCAAAACGCAAAAAATGAATAGAAATCCATAGAGTTCAAAGCAAAAGCTATTATGTGGCTATTTTATTATTTAAATTCGCTTAACCAGAACTCAATGCGACACATCCTTCAATGCTACTCAAATACCGCATCAAAGCTGCTGCAAAGGAGTCTTTGGCGAACCGTGAAGGAGCCGCACTTAGAGGAAAACTTGGAAAACTTGTCAACTTTCAGTGGCTTTCATCGGTAATTTGCAATGCAATGTCACAGGCTCTGCTGCCTCTGCTGCTGATTACTTGTAGTTAGCACAAGGAGCGGGCAGGACGAGACCAGGGTGTAAAATATATACCAGAGTTTATGACTGACAGGCTCGCATTTACGTCACGTTTATTTCTTTTTACAGATTTCTCTCTTACTTTTGCGCACAAATGACACCAAAGCAACGAGAAGGAATAATCAGTCAGACAGACAGTCAGGACATGTGTTGAGTACTCAGTACCCAGACAACAGGAGGCAGTAAATGGGAGATAGGAGACAGGACCCAAGGATGCCTAGGCAACTGTCTAGTGCGCTCAGCTGTCTGAATGAATGAATTCCTAATTGAGATAAAACTGAAACAGCCTGGCTTAAATGAAAAATGAGCCGGCCCAAGTGCCAACTACAACAGGAACAACACACACACACACCCATACACACTCTCACACACACTTGCAGTATTTTTATCGCTGGTTAGCCAAAACCGCTTAGCAGCAAATTAGTTGAGGCAAACAAGGACCAATGGGTTATGTATGAGTCGCAAGTGTATTGCTGGTGAAACTTGATTATTGGCAAAGCAACCTAAAGGATAAAGGCACAAGTGACCCACATAGTGGCAACATTGCGAGGCACACACACACACACACACTCACATAGACACAGCGTGTGTTTAACTGTTTGGGTTGGTGCAATCATTCAGGCGCAGACAAATGCTTTCGTGTTTGTTTATGTCAACAAAGTGTCCTTTGCAATTTCCTCATGCTGTCACTTGATTTTCAGATTTCAGTTCTCTCTCGCTCTCTCTCTTGCATCCTTTTCAATATCCTGTATTAGATGTTTAAAGTCCAGCTCATCAATACTTTTTCATATCTTAATTTAAAATGATGCAGGCGTTAGTAGCTAGTAGTCTGTTTCCTTAAATATATTTTTATATAATATAATTAAATTAAAAAAAAAAAAAAAAAAAAAATTATAATGTCTAGCCTGAAAACCTGCCTGCCTTATATACTCCCAGCTAAGACCGTTTGCGCATTGCAACAGTACCTAAAAGTATGCAACACTTTTTATAAACTATATTTCTATTAAAATTAAATATATTTGTAAAATTAATGTTTTCATACACTAATCTATTTTTTAAAATATTGTTTTAACAGCTAACTGATATTAAAAAACCCATTTCCTTCTTTATGGCACATTTTCGACCAGTGTACTTACATCTGGCTTTATCTACAGCAAGTATTTACATTTTGGTATATTGATAGAAAGGGTAACCTAAACGATATGTTGAATGTTTTTAAATCAGTATTTTTAAATGCAGGACACCTCAGTGTCTGCTACCACATGCAGTCGATATACTTTTCCACCTACTGAACTGCTGCCACACGACGGCAATGTCATCGATAATGGCATTCATCTGCCACAAACACGATGTTGCAACTAAAAGGGGCGGCGAGAGCCAGCAGCTAAACAGGAGCTGCTCTTTGAGCAGCCATTTACAATTGATTGCCTCCGGCTGGGCACCACATTGATTTTGTTAGTCCGCCGTAGAAGCAAACGACATCCGGTCCACGTGTGACATTCAAATGCCAGGAAGTGCAATAAAATGCGGCCAAGGATGTTAGGTGGCAAACAGGCAACAGGCAACATGCAAACAGGCAACAGGTGGCAACCTATATGCAATTCAAAAGCAATTTATTGGACAAACAGAGGCGAGTACACTGACAGAAACAGAAACCTAACAATTCTTGGCAAAGTCCAGGATGCGCTGCTCAATTATCGGTGTAAAGTGTTGCACAAGTGCATTTGCCACATTACCCTGGCTGGAGGATAGAGCACAAATACATGATGGACCCATCATGGGCTTTCGTATGGTATTCAGAAATTCTATCATTTGGGGATGTGCCTCGCCCTTGGCGAAGCTCTTGAAGGTTCTGGGCAACCAAATGGCACCATCGCGGCACGGCGTACACTGTTTGCACGTCTGCTTCATATAGAACTCAATGGAGCGCTGCATGACCAGCAAAGGATCAGAATCCTTGCATATTACAATGATGCCGCCAGTGCCCAATTCGCTGCCTACACTGCGCAAACAATCAAAATCCATGAGAACATTGTCAGCAGTTGCCTTGACGATCAACGGAGTGGACAGGCCGCCCGGAAAGACGGCTAAAAGATTATCCCAGCCGCCGCAAACGCCGCCGGCATGCATTTCAATAATATCCCGCATGGGCGTGGACATCTCCTCCTCCACAGTGCAGGGATTGTTAACATGACCGCTTATATTAAAGAGCTTGACTCCGGCATTCTTCGAGCGTCCCAGGCCGGTGAACCACTTGGCACCACGCCGTAAAATTGTGGGCACCACAGCCACGGTCTCTGTATTCAGCACCATGCACGGATGATCAAAGTAACCCTGCTCATGCAGAAACGGCGGTCGCTTGCGCGGACGTGCTATTTTACCCATCAGACAATTAACCAGGGCGGTCTCCTCGCCCGTCAGATATAGATCCCCCCGCTGGACAAACATGTCGAACTTGATGCCCGTATCACAGGCATTGCAGCCCAGCAGACCGTAGCGATAGGCCTCGGCAATGGCGAACTGTAGATTGCACGCCTCATTGTAGAATCGATTCCGGGTATAGACGATGCACTTTTCGCAGCCCATGGCAAAGCCCGCCAGCAGACAGCCCTCGATTATTTTGTGGGGCTCGTGACGAAGAATTTCGCGATCCTTGCAGGTGCCCGGCTCACCCTCGGCACAATTTAAGATTAATATTTTATTCTTGGCGTTTACGTTGCGCAAATAATCCCACTTCACGCCCGTGTAGAAGCCACTGCCGCCACGACCACGCAATCCGGCTCGCTTCACCTCGGATACAATCCAGTCCGGGCCCATTTCCAGTAGATCAGCCGTGCGATACCAATCTCCCCGCTTGCAGGCGCCCGTCATCCTCCAATCGTGGCGACCATATAGATTCTGAAAGATCCGATCGCAGTCAGTGAGAGGTCCAAATTCAGTCTTTGTATTGGTTAGCATGCCCTCGGGTTCTACGATCTTACTCTTTCCCTCCTGTTTGACGGTTGGCGCGCCAGCACCCTTGGTGGCCTTGGGAGCAGCCTTGGACTTGGGATCAACCTTGGGAGCAGCCTTGGACTTGGGATCAACTTTGGGAGCATCCTTGGCCTTGGCAGCATCTTTAGCAACTGTTGTCACTTGTTTAGGCGCTGCTTTGCCTGCTTTGGCTCCATCCTTGCCCTTCTTGGATGTGTCTTTGCTCATTTCCCTAACATCCTTAAGGGAATTCTGATTCTTACAGAACAGCAACGACTGTTTGCCCAAGCGTCTAAGGAAGTCCAATCCTTTCATTGATAAAACTTGTGAATACATTTTTGTTTAAATTTTTAAATATATATACAATTCAATTGTGTGTGTGTTTATTTATAGATGTGTGAATTGGGAAAATTAAATGGAAGCAATTTTGATTTTATATTCAACTTAAAATCAATTAATTGCAATGCTATATTGATTGAAATTTTCATTTGATATTGTGCATTTATTTCATTCCTGCGCAGGACTATTTTGCAGTAATCCTTTGTCAATTGCAGCATTTTCACTTTCCCTAATTGGGGTTTCCTTTTGTGCACTTTTCGAGTAGTAAATTGTAAAACTCAGATTTGTGTTCACTCAGTCATAATTCCTTAACTAATTCATTTCAAGATAACCACACACACACAAGAATATAGAGTTCTAAATAAATAAAAAAAAAAAGGTATATTATATATCACAAAAGAACGCACAACACAGACAACGACAAATTGAAGCCCGTGTGTCTACTTATCCTCGACAAATGCTACCCATGCTCTTATCACATACATATACACATACACACGCACACACGCACACACAGAGTGCGGCCCACGCAGTTATCCTGCTGCGAAAACATGTACGAATACGTATACGTAATTTTATCTGAATCGACGTTTGCTGCCAGTGCATAAGTGTCCTTTTAGGGCGAATAGGCATGCCCAGCAATTTAATAAAGTAGCAACAACAAGTCAGAATACTCTAGGCGAGAGTATCAGACTTCTTTCTAGATGATATTCGACTTTGGAATTAATTATAACCGCCTAAGTAACTTAAAAACTAATTTAAACCTGATAAATTCAAAATCAGACAAAATAAATACTTATATATTAATAAATAAAGATAATATTATTAAAAATGAATAAAAATAAAAATAAATTTAAGAATAATAAAAATAATAAATAAATAATAAAAATCAAAAAAGAAAATTTTTTATTTATAAATAAAATCATAATAAAATGAAAAGTGCATTAAAATTAATTATATATTTAAAAACTTATTGTCAACATGTAATTCAAAATTTAAAATTGTGTATAATATATATGACATACTTTTAGCACTAGAAAATAAATGAATAGATAAATTAAGAGAAAAAAAGAAGAAAAATATGAAATAATCAAAATAATACCGCGTTACTCATACAAAAAGACAAGCACTGAAACATGATTGTAACACTTATATCTTCAGCACCTTTTTATACCCTTTACTGGTATTTTGTACAGGGTATACCAACAATAACAGCAGCTCATTTAATTTATGCGCCCATGCGGCAGAGACATTCGCCTTTAATAAGCAACAAAAGGATCTCTGATGGAGAAGTGAATGCAGAAGCCAAGGCAAACAACTCGAATAGGAAACAGGAGAATCGCATATGTGGTGTGCGTGTCAGTGACAGGTGTTGTGCACACACACACACATACATACATACAGGAACAGGTGGCAACTCCCACGCCCCCAAAGTGTGCTCAATTAGTAGACATTGTCATGTCACATTTCTGAACATTTAGAATACCTTTGAAATACTTTGAGTAACGTTAATGAATTGCACAAACTTTAAAAAGGATTTTTTATATTGCTCAAAGTGTTCTTGGCCAGCTCATAATTGCATTTACCCCTCGACTGCTGTTGCAAGTTCATTAACATAATGGGGGGCAGCCTCGGTCAGCCTTGGCCATTAGCCTGATGCAGATGTAGCAGCTGCAACACCAGAGTCTGTCGTATAAAATTTAACATTTTTGTGTTTATTTATGATGCATAGTATGCGATCAAGTTGAATATTATACAAACAAAAGCAAACGCTATCAATGCAGACTAAATTTCATTCAAATTGACATTTCACTCTAGTTGGCACACATACAGAATACAGAAAAAAATAATAGTTTAATATATTGATTTTATACTATTTTATGGTAAGTATTAAGTAATAAATAATATCACATGTCATTTATTAAAATGCATATTTAAATTAGATTTTAAGACCATTATACATTTCCGCTTCAACATTATAATTAAATTGGCTTAAAAAAATTAAAAAAATTATTTTTATTTAATATATTTGCTTTAAAATTTTAACTCAAATGCAAATAACAGAAAAACTCTTGTTCATTTTTTTATTTAATTTTTTGAGCATTTTAAATGAGGTCTTAATATCGTCGTGAATAAGAAAAAAGAATATTTTAAATTACAACATTCTATGGATTCTTCTTGGAAATGTTTTAAGGCAGCTGTTTAATACTAAATGGATTGCAGATTCTTATTAAAATTATTTTACCCCATCAAGAAATATTATTAAGACAATCCAAATTTATTTATTTAGACTTGCTGTAAACTGTCTGAAGACCCAACTCAAAACCGTGCTAAGGAATATTATACAAAATTAAACTGTAATAGGTGAGAACGTTACCCTCTCTTAAAAATAGAAAAGTAAATTACTTTCTATAGTTATTTTTAGCTAGTTCAACTAAAGTACCCTTGCTAGCCAGTTCAGTGTCAAGGCGACAAGTCTTTGGACTGCGGCATTTTATGGCTAATTTATGACGCGATGTTCACACAATAAACTGTCTGGGAACAGACGGTGAGAAAATATACAATATACTCGTAAATAAATACAATTTACTTTTTGGATTTGTCTGTGTACCAGCCCTCTAGCTCCTCGACTTATATAGGGGGTGAGGGGGTTCGACAAGTAGTTGGCCCACTTGGCCTCATGCTGTTTACTTTATGGCCCATTGGCCACGTTTGTTTGGCTTTTGCTGATTTCGTTATTATTATTATTATTTTATGGTCGTTTTGTGGTGTTTTTTATATGTTACAACATTCGGTTTTTGGCTGGTCATAATTCTCTTGCTCTTTTTCTCTCCCTTCGCCCCCTTTCACCCCCTTTCACCCTCTTTCACAACGATACAGATGTCATTACAGGCGTGTAGTGGACATAAAAAATAGCATTGCATACTTTTGTGCGCGTCATGACCCAGACAAGAAAAAACAACACCAGGGGCAACCCTCGTAATGCACAGAGATTAAGTCTAATGGAGTGGCCTGTGCAATAAGCACTTAAAAGGTGGATTAAACTCAACCTTATAAAGGGCACAATACAATCAAACATTTGTAAAGGTGTGTGTGTGTGTGTAAGTACACAAGGGAATAGTATGTGGATAGGGATCCTAAAATTTACTTTGAAACTCATTTTGTACACGTGAAATCGATATGTCTTCTCGAATACGAAAAATGTGATACTCTTTAAAAATATATGCGACAATACTTAGTATGTGAAACAATTTTAAAATAATATTAGAATAACCTCTGCTTATAACACTGTGTAAAAAATATAAAAATATTTAAAATCGATTGATTGGCAGTTGTCAAAAAAGTACTATCTAACCAGTTAACAAATTAAACTTTTTATTTTAACTTTTTTTCAACTAGCATTTCACAATTTATAAATAATAAAAATAAATATCAACAGAGTATTTAAAAGTTACATATAAATTCAGGGTCATGCATTATTTCCACCTGTCTTTTATGTGTTAACTTAGCATGTCGATCATAATCTCAGATATATTTATTATTGTTTGTGTTTTTTTGTGTTAACACGAATGGGCTAATGGCAACTACATATTTGTTTATCTATTTGCATTTGAATGAAAATGCAAATGGGGACAATTCCAGAATATATTCGTAATGTCATGCATCATTAAACAAACTCTTATCGCCGACTGAACTTGGACTACTTTTTAATGCAGCCAAGAACTAATGATAGGTGAGCAATGGCATTGGCGCTAGAACAGTTCCCTACAAGGATAATAAATGATGCAGCATTATTTAAAAATTAAATTTTAAGTTTTGCAATGTGAAAATAGGACTTTAACAGCATTTTAATGTTGCTAATAACCTTAAAATGGGCTGCAAATTTAATGATACTTATTTTAAAGAACAACAATAAACAGCTAATACAATTGCCAAATCTCAATCGGCATATTAATATTAAGCAAAAACATTTTTATTCAGAACAGACATTTTATTTGAATTTAAAGAGATGTTTAAAAACTTATTTAATTTGCTCAAACTTTTCCTCGCTCAAACTTTTGATTTCCATTTTTTATTTCCCCCTTTATTCAATATGGAAATCGTTTCTTTCATTTCTCGACAAATTCATACAATATTTTTTAGTGGTTCCTCTAACTTTACTCTTTTACTTTAACTCAAAAAATAAATCGTTTTTTTATTAAATTTGTTTTAAAATTTAATAGTTCTTATTTAAGAAATTTTCTTTTCATTTAGAAATAATTTGACTTTTTTTAAATTTTTTTATTAAAGTCATTTTATAACTCTTATTTCAAGATTTTTTCGTTCATTCTGACAATTTAATAAAATTAAAAATTAAATTTTAAACTCAACGTATTTATTTAATTTGGGTTTTCGTACTTTGTGTGATTTACTACATTGAAAAAGTGGCTGTTGGAGGAGATAAACGTGTTTCATTTATTTGTTGCCTAGTTCAACGTGACATGTGCCACATGGCCTAAGCAGGCAATTGAGCAAATGTATCTTGACTTTTATCCTTGCTGCAGTTGCTGCACGTCTTCACGCAGCTCTTGACACTTGACTTGTGTGCGTCTATGAGAGGTCCTTGCAGCAGCTGCAAAGGCGCCGCCTGTTATCCTGTTAGTCTGTCAGTCTGTCAGCCTGTTAGCACTCTGAACGACAATCAATAAACGCTTTGCGAGTAGCAGCGCCTCAAGGACATGACACAATGCGACGCGTCGCCTTTAAATAAGCTAATTTACATGCACACATGGATCGCAAACAGATGATAATTTATAGGCCAACAACAAACAGGCTGACAACAACGACAACGACAACGCAAGGACATCAAGTTTTCTGCCTACCAGAATTATTGTTGTTGAATGAGTCAGCTGCACATTAATGGCCGATTGCTGCCACTTGCCACTTGCCACATGCCACACACTCCTAAACGTTCGCCTCTTAACACTTCACCCACCGCAAAGTGTCGCTGAAGCTTCCAATTGGCCCGCAACTGTTGCAATCTGTTTGCGGCATTGTTTGCCTCATCTATTATCAGTGCAGATAATATCCGACTGCTGTTTACAATTGAATTGACTAACGACAGTGCTAGACTGTGATATACCCTGTAATTACCCTGCATACTATTTGTCTACTTTTTGTCTATAGATTATTATATAGATATGTCATATATATCATCCAATAATCGTGCAAAATGTAAAAAGCTTATATATTATATTTTAGATAAACATAAATATGTTATTATTATTATTAGATGATTTTTTTGAATTTTTGTTTTATTTTATTATATTTCTAACTCATTATTTTTATTTTATTTCATTATATTTTTTATTCATTATTTTATTTATTTTTATTATTAATGTCAAGAAGCAGCTTTCAAAATAGACTATAACATGACAATATTACTTAACATTAAATAGCTTGTGTTCCTTTTTTTATTATTGTATTTTTAATTATTTTTCTGTTTATTTATCTATTTTGTTTTTTTGATAAATTTTATTTTGCATATTTTTTTTATCTAAACCGTATTTTATCTATTCTTATTTAATCCTATCAATTAGTATATTTTTTTGTGGTTTTTATTTAATTTCTCAGCTGTATGAATAATTCTTTTTGAATAAATAAAATGTGTTTCGAGTTAAGCCAGTTGAATATTAATTTATTTAAACACACATTGGAAATTAAATTCAATTCATAAACGAAAGCCTGCAGGCTAAATGTTTAACTTCAAAAGTCTCTGAAATCTACGTTGTCTCTCATATATATATAACTTTATTTTCAAATAACTTTTCCAACCATTTACAGCAAGGCTCAGCAGTTTCGCAATCTCAGTTATGGAATTGTGAGGTGAGTGAAAGTCCTCAGGTGAAAAGCGTTAAATTCACATTCACGCAAAAACGCGCACACCTCTGTGTGTATATGTGTGTGTGTTTATGTGTGTGCGAGTATAATATGCAAGTTGTTGGAGAGCCATAAACAAAACTAAAAGTATTTATAACATGCAAACACGCGGCACATGGGGTCAACTGGATCCTGGTCCGTGGCCAAGTCATGGTCATTTGCATATGGACAACATATATACACACACATACACACACATACACACACATATATTCACAGCGATGACATTAAGAGCCAAGTTAATCACGTGGCATGAAAAGTCACGCATACGCAGTTGACCTCCGGCTGCTGCAGTTCCCCATAGATATATGCGAGTAAACAGACGGAGGGTTCCAAAAAAAAAATAAAAATTAAAAAAGAGAAAAAATCGAAAAAAAAAACATGCAAATAAAAGTGTAATAAAGCGCACGAAACTGCCCCCGAAAAACTGCTATAAAACAACAAAAACAACAATAACAACAATAATAACAACTATTACAACAAGTGCAAACAGAAGCGAAACTCAAAATTGAGGTTCCCAAGTTTTGAAGGTTGGCAAACACATCGACAAAACTAAAAGTAAAATAACAAAAAAAAATCAAGAAATAACTTTGTTGGGCCCAAGATATATCTAAGCGTTTGCAGCAAAAGTTTTTCAAACATAAAATGATTTCCCTCCGATTATTCCTATGACAGTATAAGAATTTAAATAAAATTTGATGAGCACGTTCTGAACTTACTTTATATTTACAGTGCACATAAACATAGGAAGAAGCCTCATTTATTGCTTTACAAATTATGCAAGGCTTTAAAAGGAAAAGAAACTTAAGCAAACCAAGTTAAATTATATGCTCGAATAAAAAAGATTGGTAAAAAATGATAACTTAACCAGCTGGAAAAGAAATAATGTTAGGAAGTCACAGTATGGTGTTAAAGTCAGAAAATATTATATTTTCTGCACACTTTTTCTTAGTTATTCTGTCATGCTGTAAAAACCTTTCTATGATATAAATACAATTTAAAATCACTTTACGAAAATTAATTCAATTTTGTCCATAAATGCTCCAAACTTGATCTTGCGATCTTATGATGTGTGCCTTTCTATGCGATTCTCATATTTTAATAATACTTATTGTATTTAAGTAATTCTTAAATTCAACATTTTTCTTTAAAGTTGATTTAATTTATTGCAATACTTGCAAGTTTAGCATTGTCAATTCTATTTGCAGTTTCTATAAAAATGTAAATGCAATTCGAGTATTTGCTTATGCCGAACCAGTGTCTAGCGGCTGTTCATTGGGGCACGTGCATAAATAAATTTCAAAATTTTATTCGACCCCATTTGGCTGCACTGCCAATGGCAAAAGTCAGCTTTTAGCTTTGAGAACGACGACGAGGACGACCAGGACGAGGACAAGGATGGCATAAGATGGTGTCAGCTTTTTTTCACTTTCGTGGTTAAAGGAAAACTTTGCACTTTTTGCCAGTAAAAAGCACGTAACTGCAACTTCATGTCCTGCCTGTCCTTGTTTGGTGTTGAAAGAGAATTCTCACATTTGGGCTCTGCTTGCTGGCATGTCCTGACAACTGCTTAATGGGTGTGTACAGTCTGAACTTTACAACTAAGCACACACTTGTCCATATGTCCGTGTGTCCTAGGCCATAAGCCGGGATGCCAGACTGCCAGGTTGTCATTAAACAGCTTTAACTGCGTGTGCAGGACCTTATGTCGAGATACAGATACGAAGAAGGTATTCAATTGGAAGAGAAGGCAAAGTATACAAAATATTTACGAAACTCTTTTAATGTGTTCACGGTTCCTGGTTAAATGGATTAACTGTGAAGTAAATTCAATTTCGTCTCTTCTGAGCATTCTTTTTGAATAGAGATAGTTAATTCGGTTGGTTAACTCGGCTTTAATCAGCTGTAAGAGCATTTAAAATATTCTCAGTTTCCTTTTGAATAAAATTCATTTAATTTTTAAGTCATTTGAGAATTATCTTTGAGTTAAGTTTAACCTTACTTTGGGTATCTTAAAAGATTCCTATATATACACATATATTTTGATTTAAGAAGATCGATGAAATTTCTTTTGCTATTTTTATTATAGAAATTAAATATTGCTTATTATTTTATTATATTAATATAGCTCGTTTATTCACTAACTTTTTGCTTTATTTTTATTCAACCAGAAAATAATTTTAAGATATTATTCAAAGAAAGTAAAGCTCGAATCTAAAATAGTATCGTATATAAGGTATCTGCAATGCTTTAAGGATCCAAGTCCCTTAGATAAGAGAGAATCTTCTGGTCAAGCTGGAGGTGCAATTATTTTAACCCAACTAGTTAACTGGATCAACTTTCATGACAAAGCACAGTTTTAGGAACTTTAAAATTAATTTTATATATATATATATTTTATTTTATTTTTTTTCTGTTCCAAGAACTGAACTCGAGCCTGGCCGCATCGTGCAACAAAAGCGAAAGCAAACGGCACCCAGAGGGGCAGACAGACCCAAAACACAAAGAGCAATTTGCCCATTTATAAAAGTGGGCGTTCCTAAGAGGTAAATGGTCGGTTTCTCTGTGTGTGTGTGTGTGTGTGTGTGTGTGTGTGTGTGTGTGTGAGTCAACAATATACAATATACAATATATAGTACTACAATACGAGGATTTGCAGTCATATTTACAACAGATATTCAGCACTCGAAACACGCACACAAACCCACTGAAATTTATATTCAGAGTGATATAGGGTCAACTGGGGAGGGGAGGGGAGGGGGCATAAAAGCTATTACAAAATATGTTTGTGTTTCATTAAAAATTTAAGATTCGCCCCCTGAAACAAACATTAAAAAATGTGCAAAATCAACGCTCGTTTTTTATGATATGCGACAAATTTTTTGTGTGCATTGAAAATGATTCAACGATGAAGTTGTAAACATTTTCCAGCAGTCGTTAAGCTAAAATAGAGTAAATATGACCGAAAAGCCATTCTTAAATTGTTAATAAAATATTAAAAATGTTTTTTTAGTACTCCATATAAGTATATACTTGACTTGTGATATTAAAAATAAGTATAAGAGACTAAAGTCATTTGTAATACATTTGCATAGACATCGATAAAGCTTTATTTGGTTTAAGAATGTTCTTCAATATTTATGTAGTATAAGTTAAGTTAAGGTATAAAATACAAGAAATATTCTAATCATTCAACAGAATTTGAAAAACGTAATCATAAGTTAAAGACAAGTATGTTGTTGGTAAATAATTATATTTATTATATATTAATGTTATATGTAAATTAATATCATATGAAGGTTTCTCTGTCTATCTATTGAATCCTTGAATGGCAACCTTTGTGGAAAAGCAGCAATGCCTAGTCTTTTATATTACAAGCAGGGTATTTACCCAATTTTAAAGCAGGGCCTGATAAATCGCGTTTGCAGTCAAGTTGATTTTATGCGCTTTTTTTTTTAATAGAGCTTGGCCAGCCAATCTACAGTATACATTTGGCTGCCAACTGCTGGTGACTGTTGTTGGCCGAGTTGGCCTTCAGGCGTCTAACGCATTTGCCTACTTTGTAAATGACTTGGCTGCAGCTCAAAATCGATACAAACATAAACTGAGACAGACAGACAGAGAGAGAGACAGACAGACAGACAGACAGACAGACAGAGCAGCAGATGGCACAAGAAAGTTGCCTTATGATAGCGGAGAAAGTAAGTATATTTTGACTTGCCACTTGCGACTTGCAACGCTTTGAAATGTCAACAAAAACATGGCAGCCTTGCAACTGCAAAAGAGTCCTCATATCCGGCTGTATTAATTTCCTGTTCAATCCCATCAAGAACATAAGGCTGCCAAATATTGCTGCCCATTAAATACAAAAAAAAAAACAGACTTTTATCGTTTATTCTCCTAATGCGACCCAGAACGCCGCTTGCCACATTTTGTGGCCGTTCATCGAACAGATGTGCAGGCTGGTGAAGTGGGATACTAACTCTTGTTTCTAGTCCCAACGCCTTCTTCGATTCATTAACACCAATGGGCATCAATATTTATGCGATTTGCATTTATTAGCTGCCAAACTGATACTAACTTTATTACAAATTGATGTCTATAAGTTGCGTATACGCAATATGCAAATTTGGCAAAAATAGAATTAAGTAGAGTATTGCAGACGCACGTGTTGTTTTATGTGCTCGTACTTAGCTCATAATTAACTAATATTTACTCACATCATCATATTAAGCAATTTCTGTTTATTGCCCTCCGGGAGAAATGAACTCTTCTCGTGTATTATATGGTAAACAATAATAATCTTATATAAATTTATATCTTATCGCTGACGTTAGTTAGCAGCTGATTCTTTATTCTTTATTATTATTCGAGTACTCAATGTGAATTCATGAGCTTGCAATTGGCCATGCATCAAATGCGAGAAGCTCTGAAACATTTAGTCAAAAGCGAATTTTAGTTTATGCCAACGTATATTTCAAAATGTCAGCAGTGTGTAATAAATTTGATTTATTGCGCATACGCCGTGTAGTGTTGTGAGTGTTGAGTGCCGAAAAACAAGTACAGCAAAGTAAACTCAAAGTAGTTTTTATAACATAAAGCTAAAGTGCACTGACTAACAGATCGCTTTCAACTTTTCCAAGGTTCCAGGGTCTACTAATAATATTTAATGGGACTTAAATATATATAAATAAATATGGCAAAATAGTGCACTTAATAAATATTGCAAACATTAAGTGAATTACTGAAAATTGAATGCTGAATATTCAAGTTTTAATATTTATTTTTAATTAATTAGTTCTTTTTTTTACATATTGTATTATTAGGACACTAGTCCCTACATCAATTCGTTATTATTATTAATTAAGATTTATTTCAATTTTTATTTTATTTAATCATATTTTTTATTTTTTTTAAATTATTTGTAGATTATTTGATTGTTTATTTTTCCTTATAATTCCCAAGTCTACCAATGTTATTATGCGAGCTATTTATAGTACCATGTACCATATACAAGATAAATAAATAAAAATATCAAGCGAACAGTGCACATAATAAATATTGCAAAAATTAAAGTGAATTACTGAATATTAAATACAGCTCAACCTGCTGTAAATTTACTTTTCCATATATAAACTGATTCTCTGGAATTAAAATACATTTAGCCGCGACTCATACGCGGCGGCATACTTGTAATGTAAACACAATACAGAACAGGGAAAGTATCTTTATGTACAAATCCCATAGGTTAACGAGTATAGCACTAACATACAATATATATACTTAAGTATTCAGTATCTCTGCATAATTTGCACATTGTAGAACACAGAGCACAAATTAAAAGATTCATCCGCGCTGCGCAGTGACGCAATTCATTTATAGTTCGAGCAGAACTGAGATGTGATTGCACTAAAGACAAATAGAGCCATAGAACACCTTATATCTTATTATTTTTAGAGTTTTATCTAAATCACAAAACTGACTTTACCTGACATTCAGGCAGACAGATGCTGTGTACCTTGAAAATTCAATGTTTACCCTGTCAGCGTCCCTCCTCCGCTACTGTATCTGTCCCGTCCCGTCGTCTGTCTGTCTTTCTGTCTGTTTATCTATTTGTTTTTATTGTGCCTTGTTATCGTGTAGTTGTCGTTGTTGTCTCAAGTTTATTCGCTTGCATAGCAATGAGGCGATATGAAAATGCGTGTGTGCTCCTCTATCTCCTCTCAAGTGTGTGGCTCGAACGTAAAAACTTGGCTTAAATGCAGTCCCTGCTTCAAAGTGTGAATGTGTATAATATGTACGTGAGTCAAAAGCAAACAATGTTACTTCAAAACTATTCCGAATTTTGTATATTAATGTAGAGCAACAAAAATATTTTATATTTTATTAATTTGAAAGTTTTAACTGGATAATAATTTTAAAGAGAAGTCAAAAATTAAAAACACAACATAAATATCGAAAAAAAAAATGTATTTTGTGATTGATATTAAAAATCAATTTAGAGCAGAAACTATGGTCAAAGTGGCCTATCGAATGAGTTTTGGATGAGTTTCGACCAAGTCATAGATTTGTGAAGTATTTATGGGTTCTCTCTATAAAACAAAAAACCAATAGTCAAAAAACACCAAGAAAAATCGAAAAAATTTATTTTTCAAATTTGAATGGAAAAAAATTTAAAAATTTAAGAAAATATTGAAATTGATTTATTTTTATATATATGAATGAGAAATCAACTTAGAGTACGAACTATTTTAAAAAATTCATTAAAAAACTGGTTTAAGTTGATAATTGAAAATCTAGGAAAAGCCCCTTTAAATTTGAGAAGAATTGGGAGAATTTATGGGTTCTTATCTTGCATTCCCTGTTTCCTCCCCTTTATATGAAAAACCTTGTATAACCGCAGCTAATGTATTTGGATTGATGTGATACATCAAACGATTTGCCATATCCTTTTCAATATGTCTTAATTCAATTTAAAAGCTGACAGTGCTTATAGCGGAGTCCTGTCATCATATTCGATATTTTGTCGCTCGTTGTTATTTTTACCTATCTGGAATTTATGCCAGCAACATAAACGTGCGGATTTTGTGGCAATGACGTGGGCATGCCGCACACAGATATACACCTCCACACACACACACACACACACACACACATGGATAGAGACACCTACAAATGTTTACTTTGCGTGGTTTGCCATGACTATGTTCATATGTGTGTATAAGAGAATCTTTTTTCTGTTGCCTACATAAAGAACGGAGTACATATGTGCTTAAGTTTCTGTTGCGGCTTGCGGAGGCATTCTTCTGCTTCTTCTAGTCTATTGCATTAAGTTGATTTCGCGCTTCAACGGATTTTGTTGCTGCCACAACTTTGACTTTGGTTTTTGGCCAAGGCTCTCAGGACTCAGGACTCGGTCGCTAAGCCACTTTTACACGCCCAATCAAATGCTTTCGCCTTTCAGACATTTTTGCTACATTTGTGCAGGAAACTATTTGTAAGTATACTCATAGATACAAATATATCGAAAATCAATCGAATGTGAATAAAATGGCCACTTTGATTAAATGTGCATAAGCGACTTTTATTTGGCTTTTATCTAGCGGAGATTTGGATAAAAGACAAAGGCAAGGGTCTGGAATTCATAATTAATTGGCAACTCTTGGCGCCTTGAAAAGCCTTTTCCTTTATATAGAATATTATGACCCTTTGTCGCCTTGACGCCCTGTGACCTTTGTCCTAATGAAAACTAATTAAATTTTCAACAAAAAAATGTTAAAATAAATCGAAATAAAGTCTCAAAGTCAGACGCCAAACTAAATTCAAAAGAGAATATTCGGGTTGTTATTTTGCGCATTTTATAAAGCAATTAAAATCCAATCTTGATATTTTTAAAGCTTGTAAAGTGAATTGTGATTCAGTTTTTTCTGTCTTTTCTGCCCTGATTTAAAGTAATTTTACGCATGATTAGGGCTAACAATAAAAAACTGTCAACACAATGAATACAAAAAGCAGCCCCAAAACAACTTTTTAAACAATCGCCCTAACAAGTCACGAGCCCACACATTCAACTGCTAATTTATGCAAATATTTCCAAAGGACCTTCAATAATGTTGTCTGAAAAGTTTAAGCGCCTTAAAGCAGGCAACACTAAATCACATACGAGAGTCCTTCGGCTACCACAAACATTTTTTAACTTATTGTGTGCATTTGTAGGCTGCTCAGCTCAAGTTTACGAATTTGAATACAATTTAAAAGGTTTAAAAGAATTTTTTTTTATATTTGATTGACAAAGCTTTGCTTGCTTACGCCTATTATGTTTATTTATTTTTTTTAATCCTTCAAATAAAA
Source organism: Hirtodrosophila alboralis (assembly GCA_035043045.1). Taxonomy (NCBI): domain Eukaryota; kingdom Metazoa; phylum Arthropoda; class Insecta; order Diptera; family Drosophilidae; genus Hirtodrosophila; species Hirtodrosophila alboralis. The sequence continues at coordinate 420,328 of JAWNNH010000380.1, read as the reverse complement.
ATAACTATAGCCCTGACTACACCAAATGCTAGAATTTTTTAATTTAAGAACCCACCAAAAACGGTTTATGTTGAGTTTTTCTACAATTCTACAAATATTTCAATAGATAAAAGATGGAAAATTAATATTCTACTTGAAGTGAATAAAATATTGTAAAGGATTGAATTCATTTCAATAAATAATCTTAATTGGCCCAAAAAAATAAACAATATGTAACATGAATTGGAAAATAATTTGGGTTTATTTACTAAATTTCAATATAAATAGGTCAAAAAAGTTTAATATTGTTGAGAAAATATATGTATAAAAATTCAAGGACCGATTATCTTGTTTTTATTGTTTAACTAATCGAATAATGGAATAAGGACTAAGTCAAAGTACCTTTTTTAACAAATTATAAAATAACCTTTTTTCTGAACTTTGAATAGAACTTGGGCAGTATTTATTATTTTTAAGTAAAAAAATAAAACTTAGAAATAAGCGTTATTAAGTTTTATATTTTGAGCAAAAAAATAAATAAATAAATTCCCCTACAACTTTTTTACAACTAAATATAACAAGGCTGTACTTCGTTTTGTATTATTAAGAAAATTTATATATATTATTTAATTAACATTTCTTCTTATTGTCACATTATGTTTATCTTTTAGTTTTACCTTATTATCCTTAATTGAAGCTGTTTAAGCTTAAGATCTTTATGGGCTAAAACCACAACATAATTCTCTAGTTTGGCAACAAACTTCAAGTCTAATTTTTGTTAATTTACTATGTGCAGAGACATTTGTGGGGGCAGAGACAGAGAGAGATAGAGGGAGAGAGTTCGTGGAACTTTTATATTCTCATGCTTTAAGCAGCGCTCATCGCGTGTGTGCGCGCCTAATTGTATGCAGTAATTTATGTTGAAAGTTTGGGAAATTTCTCATTTCATGCGCCGTTGGGTATGCAACACTTTCAAATATTAGAAAATTCCACCAGGTGAGAGATTTATGCCACAGCCATTAGGCTGCCAATTGCAGAGGTGGAGCAGAGTTGCAACCTCCTCTATTTATGGTTGCCACACAGACAACAGACAGAGACAAGAGAATTCTTTCGTTTAATTTCATTTACATTTACTTAAATTATCTCTTAGGATCGCATCTACTCACCTTTAAGAAATGCCAGGCATTTAGTTAATGGAACGCCTTTAAAATTCTTGTTTTTCTTCTTAAGTCTATTAAGTCTATTAAATGTTGTTGTTGTTGTACTTAAGTTTGTTTGCTCATTTCAAGTCTATTGTTTATAATTGTTGTAATTGCTTTTATGGTTAATTTCGCGCATTTTCAATTAAGCTCTAGATGCGATAAACAAACTAAAATATTCTTACAACATATTTGGGAAAGTGTTGTATAAGATAATAATAATCAAATCCCATCAACAGTTCGTATTGTTTGGATATTTTAAATATTATGATTTTATATGGACTCGGGTTTTTTGCGCTTTTTGATTTTTTGATTTTTCGATTTTTCGGTTTTTTGTTTTTCGATTTTGGAATTTCAATTTAATTTCATTGCTATTTATTTAGACTTGTTTAACGAGTATTGCATCTAATTTATTTATTTTTCTTTCTGTTCAAGTGTTTTTGAGCATGAAAGGAAATTGTTGGCTCCGATTTAGATACAGATACAAGATATAGATACAAATACAGGTTCGATCGAGTTGGCAATGACCCGGAAGAGCTTTATACCCAGAATTATTTATCTTGTCTTTCTGTTTGTATGTACTGAGCTCTACTATAGTTTATATACTCAGTACTTTACGTATTATTTCATAATAATAAACAATTTGAATTTTCATTTGGTTTTTTGAACTTTTTAGGGTGTTTTGTTTAGATTAGGATTTTCAAGATGTACGATATGAGTTGACGTGTTCTTGGCCTTGTATTTATGGTAGAACGATCTGCAGGCATGTGACTGCAAAACTGTTTTAAACAAAACTTTTATTTACGTTTTTAGTTTTAGTATTTATTTCAGCTCATAATGTTTTGTATACATATGCCAACAATAATATTCGCAATCAATTTAAAATATTTATTTAGCCGCAGTGTTAATTCGCGAACATTTATTCGATTTTAATTTTAAGCACTTCTGAGGTCATAAATAATCCCCATATAAATTCAAAATAATTTGTCGGAAAAACTTTACTTATAAATACTACTAATAAAAACAAATTAAATATCAATATGCATATTATAAATTCAGGGCTAAAACACGCCCCTGCCACCCGCCTTTTTATTTTTATCGAACTGCATTAATTTCTAAATAATCAAAGCGAGCGGGCGGACGGTGAACGCGTGGGTGAGCGGGGGAAGGAGCGTGAGTACGAGAGAGCGAGAGAGTAATGAAAATGCAATGACAGATCAAAGAACAACAAATTGAAAAGCACGAGCAAAGTTCATGGAGAGAGAGCGAGACACTTTGATGATCGCGCTTGGCAGATGCTGAGTGCTGAGTGCCGAGTGCTGTATACTAGGGCAAGGAGGAGTGGCGAGAGAGAGTGTAGCACGCACTGACTGCTCGGGAGATTGGGAGATATAAAGACACAAGGTACATTTTAAAATGTAAACCAAACAAATACACAAAAAATAAATGTTGCGCGTCTGTATTTGCTACAGAAATAAACCATAAACCAAATATATTCACATACATACATACATACATGCATAAATATCTAGAATATTTTGCAACAACCACAGCAATTCATGCATATGTAAGTGTGCCTGTCTGTATGTATGTATGTAAGCATACAAATATTATTAGCATATTTCAATTGTTGTCAAGTTCAATGCACACGCACGGAAATCACATTGGCATCCCATCCACACCTCTCCTCCGCCCGACGACGACGACGATTATGCACAAGAATTGTTTATGCCGCTGAGTTAACACTGAAAATTATGAATAGTGCCAATTGGCAATGGGACTTGATATTGTTATTATTCGTAGAGTTAAAATGATTTGCGTAATACTCGTGTGCAACTGCGTACTTTGCTTAATTTATATTTTCCACTATGCTCTGGACACACGACACACTTATTTTGAACAAAATACAAGCACTGCACAAATAAAACAACGTCGGCAAAAGTATTTAATTGATTTGAAATTAATTTTTTGTGCGCCTCCGCCGCAATATAAACCGAACACGTTGGGGCCGCAAACACAAATAAGCACAACAAATGCGACGCCAATTTCTGAGCGGCAACGTTTTTGTCTTTGTCTTTGCCTTTTGCTTTATCTTTGGCTTTTGCCTTTGCGCTTAACAGCTGTTGATCAGAATAGGGGTAAAAACAGTGTTACCACACCAAAATTCGGAATACGAAAGCGTTACATTTTGAATTGAAGTCCGGAAAGGAATGCAAAGAAACTTGCTTAACAATTGTTTATTCATTTCACATACACCGTTTTGCAACTAAACTTTTTATTTACCTAGTGCACGCTGCCTGCTGACCTTCGCACAGTACAACTTTTCACTTTCTTTAATTACGTGTACAACTTTTTAACACGCACACTTTGTGATTTACTTCTAAGTAGCCCACAGGAGCAGCGGCAACAGCGAAACTAGAACAGCAAGCCAGCACGTCTTAACACTGCTACAGTCCGAACGCGACTGAGTGCGAAAATTCGGAAAGGTCCTTTATATATCAGCAGGACAGTCGTCGGTTTTAAGGGGTTAAGCTGGCAGTGCGCAGGCGCAAAGCGAAATCGGTGTCAGTTCAATGCTTCTGGGTGAGCGGCGAGTGGAAAGAGCGGTGGCAACCGAGCAACAGCTTCAGCTTTCGCTTTCTCAACTCCAGGCTAAACTCCACGACTGCTCCCCTACCCTTAAGCTCCCTCACACCATAAAGCAACAGCCAGCAATGGCCAACGGATTTGCCAGTGTGTCCATAACAAATATAGGTAGCTCGGCTAGGCACAATAAGAGGTCACCGTTTCCAAGGAGCATGACCACGTGCCAAAAATTCTCAAAATATGTACATATGTAAATGCACATATATATGTATGTACATATGTAAATGTAATGTCTGTAAGTGTGTGGGTCCAACTGCCATGACCTATCCAACCGCAAAAATGTTGCGTAGCGACATTAGCCGCAATTCGGACATGAATAAATAAAGTTTTTTTTAAATTATTTTAAAGGTAATCCTATTAAACTAAACTTAATAGCACTCGTTAATCAGTGTTTTATTTTTTCTATTTATTCTATAACGCACATTAATAAATATTTAATAACTAATGTACACAAACAAATGTGGAATACAAATAATTGCAAATAGTTTTGTGGTTTTTTAAGTTTAGTGTGTGGTTAGCTTAATTCATTACGCAAACGACGCTCCCGCTTCCATTCGCGCACCTTCTCCCGCTTCATATCATCGCGCGTTCGCAGGGGCTGCTGTGGCAAGGGATTTCGATTGAAATTCCGGTACTTGGTGGCATTTGTGTCGAAGGCTTCAAAATGTGTCACACGCGCGGGGGGTTGCTCAATTCCCAGGCCGGTGCGCTGCTTGCGCAAGACAGTCTTTACAGGATACAAGCGTCCGCTTTGTGTTGGTCCCAGGCCGTGTTCCCGGTCCCAGCCCTGCTTAACCATAAGCTGTAGGCCACGATTCCGCACGGAGATGTTGAACTTTTGCAGTCTGTGGGCGTTCGGTGCTTTCATGTTAAACTGATGTACGGTCGAGGTTTGGTGGTCTCGCCATGTGGACTCTCTGTAATCTCTTTGGCATACTTTACAGTAGAATGGCCTTGCCGTTTCTTCTGCCGATTCATCCTCAACCAGATCCGCTGCAATCTCGTTGTCTGGCATTTCCAGCAGCTGCACAATTGCCAAATGACCTTTTCTTCTAGCCAGGTCCAAGGCCGTGATCCCACGCTTGTCTGCAACATCTGCATTGGCGCCCAGCTGTAGCAGCCACAGTACAGAGTTCTCTGCGCCCTCGCAGGCAGCCATCATTAGTGCGGTCCAGCCGAAAGTATCACAGGCATTTAACTGCTCCTCCTCCGTGATGCACATTTGAGAAAGTTCCTCCACATTGTTGGCTGTTGCTAAGCGGAAGAATGTGTTCCTGTCAAATGGCAGTTGTGGCTTTTCCTTGGCTCTAGTTGGAGTGTTGCATTTACTGGTAGTTTGCTTTGTTGATGCTGCCGGCGTGTCCAGGACTTCCTTGTAAAACTGCTGCACCTCAGCACCACTGACTGCATCGATTGCATGCTTTTTCACTTTGTCCCTCTCTTGATCAGTGGTTCCCGCACGCACAAACCGCTTCAGTGGAACGTGCAATGTGGTCAATGCACGCCAATTTGGATGCAGTTCGTCGCCAGTGGAATTCATTAAAATTTTAGACAAATTAAGAATTGTTTTTAAACGTTCAGAATGTAAATATTGGAATTTTTTCCACATCAACTGTGGGCACACTTTTGTTTATATTAGTTAACATGTGTGAAGCAATTATCGAATAATCTTAAAATGCCTTTTTTTGTAAAGCTCGCTATTAATACACATTTAGTTCCCATATTTGAGACACATATGTGTCAAATACAAGCTTAAACTATATACATTAATTTTAATTCAATGTTTATTAAATTCGAACAACTCGATAGTCCTCACTTAATCAGTTAATCGGAAAGGTTTATTTATCGAACGTATATCGGTGCTTATAGACAACGCCAAGCAAGCGCGGAAATGTGAATTTCGCAAATTTGCTTAAATACAAATCAAACAGAAAAAATAATAATTGCAAATTACAGTGCAAGTTTTGGATAATTAAGTAAATTAAATGGAAATCAATTAAGACTTGTTTGAAGCACAGCAGAGGCGTTTCAAGCATTCCAAAACTGCGCAGTAAAAATCAATAACTGTAATTGGCACACTCTCACACACACGCACACACACATGTAAAAGGCGCAGCCTGTGAGCAACAAGCGCCCACACAATGTCCGACGAAGAAGAAGAGTCCTTGTCCGAAGGGTTTTCAGCCAGCGAGGAGGACGAGTGGAAACCTGGAAAAGATGCACGCGGCGGCGAATCATCCGATGACGATGACAGCGACTTTGAAGATGTTGCCGGTGGTGCGGTAAATGCAGCTGGAGGTGGAGCCGGAGCCAGTAGCCGCTCATCGGCCTGCACATCTAAGAAGAGGCAAGCAATCAATCAAATTACACAGTAATCCATCAATAATAATTGATAACATTTACAGAGAACAAAAGCCGCCGAGTGGCATTAAAGGCGCCTCCGTGAAGAAACGCAAACCAAGCGGACAATCGTTGCGCTCCAAACTGTATAATAAGTATAGGCCGCCACCCAAAACGTTTCCCACATCGCCCACATCACAAAACTCACCGTCGGCGTCGGCATCGGGTTCTGTGAGCCGTGTAACGGCCTCAAAAAACGCAAAAACGCCCAATGAAAGCAATAACGCTGACTCCAGCAGCGAGTCGAGTGTCGAGGACTATTTGGTCAATCCCGCTGATATTGATCTGCGCTCCAGTTTCTTTGCAACCGGCAAAGAGAAATCGCCAGCGCCTCAGTTCGATTGCAATGCGGGCATTACAAATCTCTCGAACTCGGGATCTGGTTCTGAGGACAACAATGATAGCAGCATTGAGGACAACAAGGCATTCGACTTTCGTGGCCTCCTCGAGAATGCCAATAGCCTGGAACGGACCCGGGAGACATTGCTCAGCAAGCGCAACGCCACGGCCACGCCACCGGCTAGCCAAGGAAACCGCAACACCAACAACGCTGCCACAATGGATGTCAATGCTTTGCTTGCATTGGGCGAAAACCAAAACTACGCAATTGAGCTAGACGAACAAAAGCAGCCGCAGCAGGAGCGGGAGCACAAAGAGCGTCGACGTCCAGGAGCCACTGCAGCAGCAGCAGCAGAACCGCCACCGCTAGATGCCCCTTCGCGTCTCAGCAAGACCAAATCGACGCGCATTAAGCGGCATACAAAAACGCGTCCAGCGTCCACTGTGGTCGCTGCCGGCGACACCGACGACTCCGACTTTGAGGAAGTTGCAGGTAGGAAACGCAAGTAGAACTGAAGATGAAAGTAGATGAAGCAGTAGCAGGGATTATCAAGTTGGTTGTGGCGTCGAATACTCGCTCTTTGTTGATTGTTGTTAATAATAGAGCTGAAGAACTATCGATAGTATCATTTGTTTTTATTTTACACCTAATAATCGATAATATACTAATTCATGGATAAGCCAGTTGTAAGTTGACATAAATCTCCCTTCTAAAATATATATTTTTTTAATTATAATTAAAAAAATAAATTCTAGCAAAAGTTTAGCTTTTGGTGCGTATAGATTAACCGATAAAAAATCAATATATTGGGAGCTATAAATTTTACTGTTACGAAAACCCGGTTTTTTATTTTATTTTGCAAAATGTTTTAAAATGTTCTTAGGAAGTTTTAGGAATTTTTTAAAAATAAGTTTCAACCGACCAATTTTAAAAATTACCTTTACTTTTTTTTAATAAGATAGAGAAGATAATCGCCTTTTTTATCCCTTTTTGTCAATTTTTTTTAGGGTGTTTTTTTAGTTGGGTTTCCAGACAACTTAAAATAAAAAAATACTTGATTTTAAATGAATTTAAATATTTTAATTTTTGTAATGCATTTTATTATTACATGTCCTTAAAATATTGTCGATACTATAGATAGTTTAAGCTTTCTCTATTGAAACTATCGATCGTTTTTCAGCCCTATTTGTTGGTAGTTAGAAAATTCTGGTATCTGATTAAAAAGCTTCCAAATTGCTCCGTATGAGACTGCGTAGTTATTTATTTATTTTATTTTTTTTGTGTATTGATTACAAAATTAATGAGAGAGCGAAAAGAAATACCTAAATGATATATAAAGCAAATATATTAACTTCTAAATTACCTAACTTTACTGTATATTACTGTTAAGCAAAGTTCTCACAGTTTGCATAGCATATCGTAATTTTGAAGACACAATTATGATATGATATAGTACTATATTAGATTGCCATGCGAACTGTGTAGAACTGTGTCTTAGAGTCTATTAGACTGAAATAGCGTAGAAGAAGCCATGTAGAGAGCTATAGAAGGCTTTAGTTGAAACGCTTTAATCTCCCCTCCCAAGACAAACTTTAACTGCGGCCTAACTCGAAACTAAACTACAAAAATAAACTTATATTTATATAGATACTAACTACCCAACAACACTAATCGCGATACCAAAGTCGAAAATGCTTTTTAAGAATGTTTTTCTAGTTTCATTTCATCAAACAAATTCAAAGATAAAGATAAAGATAAAGTAAATGCAAATCGGATAATGTTTTTTCAATGTCTAAAAAACGTAAAACTCTGATTAGATATTTGTGTGTTGATTGATATTTTATGAAATTTCAAAGAGATATTTCGATTAGATCATTGAAATAATTTTCCAGCTCTAATAAATGGTAAATACAAGATGTATTTCTAAATGTTTTTAATAGTTCTGAGTGTGGTTGAAATGTTTGCGCACATTAACAAATAATTAATAAAATAATAAATATGATTTACTAAAATATACAAACAGAGTCAACATGATCAACAATTTGTGTTGTTCAAAATGCATTTATTTAATTGTTTTAGTGTCTTTTAAATTTTTATTTGCCAAATGATGATGGTAACAAGACTAAAAACTAAAAATTACAAATTAAAACACAAAATGAAAATGCAGTTTTTAAATAGTAGTTGTTACATAAATGATGATAAATACACTTATGTACTTACTTTATGGCAATTTCAAGTGTTTCAGTAACTAAAATATATAAGAAATAAAACATAAAAAAAAAAATAAAAAAAAATAGCTAAATAAAATTAGAACTGATGTTAAACGAATTTACTTTAGCAAAATTGTATTCATTTCCCAAAAGAAAAACCAAAAAAGTAAAAAATTTAAGCAGAGAACTTATAATAAATATACATATAATATAATAAATGCATAATTTTAGCGCAATTTAGTAAATGTTAAATGTATTTAATTCAAATAATTAAAATTCAAAATGCACTTCACAAATGAAATAAATAAATGCAAAGTGTTTAAATGAAATAAAGTAAATAGAAGAGAACTCAATTAACTGCTTTGTTTGCCTGCCCGACCTTAGACACTTAGACTCCTTCGTCCTTCGTCCTAACATAAGCACAGAACGCCGCCTCATTGAACCACCCCTCTTCCCCCACTTCCATTCACAGACGCGCAACTCAGCAGCGACGAGGATGCCACACCAAATGTATCCGGTGATCTGGAAATTCATGTCGGCCTGCCCTCGCGCCACCTAACCAAGGAGCAGAAGACGCAGCACGAACTGGAGCTAGCATTGAAGCGTCGCATGAATCGGGACATCAAGGAACGCCAACTGCTAAAGCACAAGGTCAGCCTGATGTGTCTGATAGCACGCAGCATCAAGTACAATCGCCTGCTCAGCGACACCGGATTGATGCAGGCCACACTGAAGCTGCTGCCCAGCAGGAATGCCTATCCGACGGAGCGTGGCGTTGAGTTGAAATATCTGCAGTCCTTTGTCACCTGGTTCAAGACGGCCATCAAGCTGCTCGGCTCTGATTTGTATCCCAATAAAACGGCCAAGTCGAAGGGCGCCATTGTTGAGGAGCTGCTGGCGCAAATAAAGCGCAAGGAGGCACGTTGCAAGCAGGATATGATCTTCATATTCATTGTACTTGCGCGTGGCATGGGTATGAACTGTCGCCTCATTGTCAATCTGCAGCCAATGGCGCTGCGACCAGCAGCTAGTGATTTAATTCCAATCAAGCTAAAGCCGGATGAACAAAACAAAAGCCAGACCAACAAGAGCGATGACGATGATGAGGCTGAAGTTGAGGTTGAGGCTGACTCAAAGAAGTCGCCAAACGCCACAGCAGTTGATAAGAAACCTGCTGGCAAACCCAAAGAAGCCGTTAAAGCTTCCACCTCAAGATCACAAACAAAGAAAGTTAGTGAAGAGCTGCAGCCCAGCTCGAAGAGTACATCCAGATCCAAACTTAAACCCCCATCGCCTGTTGCTAATAAAGTCAGCTCAGCCAAGAGTGCAGACAACAGTTTGGATGCTGAAGTTAAGCCCAGCACTTCGAGATCAGGCCAGAAGACAACGGAAACCAAAGCCAAGCCACAGCTCACGCGACTCAAACGCGGCTCCAACAACACTCAAACAGAAGACATTAAGAAACCGAAGTTAAATTCGGAAATTCAGGCGACTCCAGTTGCGCGTCGCACTCGCAAAGCTTCCACAGATAAAGTAACGCGGAATGGAGTCGAGTATCCTGCATCTAAGATAGGTTCGCCCGTCATACCCAAGCTGGTGCTGCCCAAAGGTAAGGCCAGCAATGCTGTCAAGCACAGTGATGCAGAGAATGCCAATCCCAGCAAGAATCAGCATGCAGTGCGTGACACGCGTTCCCGTTCCAAGTCACCCAAGGTGCACATATCGCCAGTATTTCTAAAAGCCAGCAGCAAGGAGCCACAAGATGCCACGCAGAAGTCAACCAGAAGTCAAGCAAAGGTGAAAGTCGCGCCTACGTTTCCCAAACAAGCTGAGCCTGTGCGTGAGATGCGCACACGTCAGCAAAAGTCCAAGGCACTGAGCATACCGCAGCTGGATGGCGGCGATGATAGTCTGCCCATGCCCAAGAAGAGGCCCAAGCTCGAGAAGCTGCACAAATCGCACAGCCAAGGCACCACTGATACCGATGAGAATGCTGGGCCCTCACCCAGTAGGCAGATTAAAAAGGCGCCTGTTTTGCCCAAGGCAGTGCAACATTTGCGCAAGGATCGCCGCGTGCTCTCCACAGATGATGAAGACGTCAAGGAGAAACGCAAGACAACTGCATCGGATATGTGGGTGGAGGTCTGGTCCGAGGTAGAGGAGCAATGGATCTGCATTGATCTATTCAAGGGCAAGCTTCACTGCGTTGACACTATAAGGGTAAGAGTAGACTCAACCAGGTTCGGGTTTATTGTACTGAATGAAACCGTAAATAACGATTTATAGCTACATGTGGCAAGCTTGTTTAAACTGACCTTTCTGAGATTACAGAGAAACGCCAGCTCGAATATGGCCTATGTGTTTGCCTTTCAAGACGATCTCAGTCTGAAAGATGTGACGGCACGTTACTGCACCAGCTGGACGACCACAGTGCGCAAGGCGCGTGCCGAGAAGGCCTGGCTGGATGAGACTATTGCACCGTATCTAGGCAGGCGTACCAAGCGGGACATACGCGAGGATGAGCAGCTGCGGCGGATACACTCTGATAAACCGCTGCCCAAATCCATATCCGAGTTAAAGGATCATCCGCTGTACGCGCTCGAACGACACTTGCTCAAATTCCAGGGCATCTATCCGGCAGATGCGCCCACGCTTGGCTTTATACGCGGCGAGGCGGTTTACTCCCGCGACTGTGTCCATCTGCTGCACTCCCGCGACATTTGGCTGAAAAGCGCGCGTGTGGTGAAGCTGGGAGAGCAACCCTACAAGATTGTCAAGGCTCGTCCAAAGTGGGATAAGGTAGGTTGATGTAACTACCAAACATGGTAAAACAGATCTTAACTAACTTATTCTTCTCACACAGCTAACACGCACAGTGATCAAGGATCAGCCACTGGAGATATTTGGATATTGGCAAACGCAAGATTATGAGCCACCTACAGCTGAGAATGGCCTCGTGCCGCGCAATGCTTACGGCAATGTGGAGCTTTTCAAGGAGTGCATGCTGCCCAAGAAAACAGTTCATTTGAGGCGTAAGTGTACAAATCACTGTAGATATTTCTATCTATATCTATATCTCATCTCTTATCCAATCTTAGTGCCGGGCTTGATGCGGGTCTGCAAGAAATTGAACATTGATTGCGCCAATGCAGTGATTGGGTTTGACTTTCATCAGGGCGCCTGTCATCCCATGTACGATGGCTTTATTGTTTGCGAGGAGTTCGGTGAGATAGTCACTGCTGCCTGGGAGGAGGATCAGCAGGAGCAGGCGCGCAAGGAGCAGGAGAAATACGAGGCACGCGTCTACGGAAATTGGAAGAAACTTATTAAAGGACTGCTCATTCGCGAGCGCCTTAAGAAGAAATATAACTTTTAAGAAAATTTGTTTCCTGTTTGTCATTGATGATAATGAAATGCATCCCATATTTTTGTACTTATTTGTATTAATTATATTAGTGTTAAATAAACTTTATTTGCTTAACGTTGGATTGTTTGGAATGCATTTATTAGCGTTTGTTTAAAATTTAATTTCCGTTAACTTTACATAAGTACATAGTATGAGACAATACACAAGTAATTTGTTAAATAAATTCTTAGCTTCAGTTAATATACAAAACGATGCTTTCAATTGAACAAGAGATTTAAGGACAATAATACCGGAATGGTAAGGATTACAGCTATTAAGTACGTGGTTTGCTTAGACTCTTTATAAATTCAAAATTGTAAGCGAGTTAATAGAAATTCTTTGCGCATATAAAAATAAATTTGGAATGCAATTAGTTGGTGCGATTAAATAAACCAAAATCTAATTCAGTTCGACTTACTTAATATTGTTGGCTTGTTCAGATTGACAGCTAACAAACAGAATAAATAAATAATATTTTAAAGACTTTGGTTTCACAATTTACGTAGTGACAAAATGCAAATTATTCTGTGCATTTTTAGCAACTTTCAGTTCCCCTGCTGAATGCGTTTCCCAACAACTAATTAACAGGTCTGTACAATCCCATTCAGAATAAGTTCGATTTATCCAATTGATACGTTTGTTCGTCTTAAATCTTTGAGTCACACTCAAGTCAAGAGTTTGAGTTAAATTTTAACTTTCAAGAAAAAGAATATGTGCATCTATTATTGTGTTAAAATTATGTTCTTTAAATCAGGGACCGTAAAAAATTTATATTGATTGCAGTGATTTTTTAAAATTAATTATGATCGATGTGGTCCCTGCTTAAAATAAGAATATGCAATTTAAAGAGAACCAAAACGAACAAACTTCTTGACTTGACGCAGTTACTCATTTTTCTTACAGTGCACAACTCTTACAGTCAAATTATCTTATGAAGACTTAATCCCAGACTTAATTCCAGTCCAACTATAATTTCTTAGGCTATATTTGTGGCTTCTGTGCTGCCTGGAGCGCTGCTGGTCACAGGATGCTTGCGGTGCGCCTGCAAATATTCAAAGTACATACGTCTGGCCTGGTTAAGGACACGGGTAACATCGTGCTTGCGCACCATTTTGTCAAAGTGCATCGCAATCTCGTTGTAGTCCATGGCCGCCTTGATGATTGTGTTGCGATGCTGCAGCAACAGCGTCAGGCAGAGAAACATAAGGAAAGCATTGCCGCCGCCAAATTCACTGGGCGGCGGCAGCGCTGCGGCCGTGCTGTTCAGTCCATTCATAGGATTGGAATTAGAATTGGAATTTGATGAAGACGAGCGCTGTGGCGAGCGTGTGTATGTGTAGGCGCTTTCATCATCCGCATTGGTGGCAATCTCAACGAGAGTTGGTGCCTCCACTCGATTGGGCTCTGTTGAAATGGGCATTATAACCTCTGGCAGGCTGCTGCTATTCCGCATGCCTCCTCCGCCGCCCTCCAACAGCTGGCTCTCATCGATGAAGGGATTCAACGTGTGCGTCTCAGTTGGCTGGACGCTGTTGCTCTTGGCAGCCGCCATACGCTGTCGACGACGCATGTGCAGCTCGCTTACATCAGGACAGGTAATAATCTCATTCTCCTTCAGATCATCCACTAGATCAAGCGTGTCCTTGTCCAGTTTTTCATACTCAATGTCATCAGCTAGCGCGGCAGCGGCAGCGACAGCATCAGCGTCAGATTTTTGCTTTTCCGTAAAGGGTAGTCCAAACACTTGACGATCCAGGTTCTCAGCCTCAAGTCGCAGTTCGCGCGTTATAGCATTTGTCATGGGATAATACTCCTGATCTTGATCCTGATCGGGTGTGTGTTCCTGCTCCAGCTTCTGTGGTTGTAGCTGTTCCGGCGTGCGCTCTGGCGAAACAGCATTCAGGTCCAATTGCAGGCTGTAGCTGCTCAGGTTCTGGGCTTGCTGTATGGCCGTGGCCGCTGTCGAGGCGCTCCAACTGGTCTCTGGAATGGAAGATGAATCAGATTCATCTAAGGAGCTGCCCAGCTGTCCACTCTTTGTCAGTTGTACCAGTGGCTTGCTGACTTGTTGCTGTGGCTTCTCGCTTATTTGGAGCTGATTGGCCAGGCGATCTGAAATGCGATTCTTGTTGATCGCCGCAAAGTTGAGGAATTCATTAAAGTTCTTGACCAATTTGGGCGGCGTCTTGTTTTCGACGTCGTCGCCGCCATCAAATGAAATGCCAATACGACTGCTGGCCGCAATCTTCTCCTTGAGATCCTTGAAGTGACCGCCGCTATTGCTGCTGACGCGTTTAACGCTCTCACTGACACTGCTGGCATTGGATGCCAATTGCTTCACAATAATATTGCTTACATTGAGGATGTTCTTCTGCTGTAGCTTAGCCAGGCTCTGCGCCTTCTTTTCACCCAAGCTACCGTCCTTATCCTCCTCCAGATTCGACGACGAGGAGCTGCATAGAAAGGCGCGTGCGGGCGTTGCCATATTGTTATTATTATTATTGTTACTTGGTTGCTGAGCATCATCCTTGAAGGGATTTGTTTCATGAAACTGTGGCGGCGATGCTGAAATTTGCTCCTTTCTATCAAAGACATCGTCATCGGTATCCTCGCTGGCAGACAATTCATGCACCGACTTCGTGCTGCTCTCCATGGTGCCGCCTTCAATCAGAGCCAACATTTTGGACTCATCCAAACTCTGGTGTGCCTTGGCCGAGGCGCGTCTTTGACGGCGTGCCGCATGCCGTGACATATTGTCATCTAGACTCTGATTCAGACGCTTTGAGTTGTCCAACGCATGGCCGCTACCGGCGCCCAGCGAGGAGCTCAACGAGCTGAGCGATGCCGACGAGCTCTGCCGTCGCAGTGCACACACTTTGGTGTAGGGATTTTCACGCGGTTTGGTTAACAGATAGGAAGGACTCGTTGGTGTAGCACTGTACGATGTCGAAAATGTGCTGGCACTGTTTGGAGCTGATGCATCCGTAATGGGCACAAATTCCTGCAATAGAAATATAATATTGGATTAATTGTAAGAAAATCTGCATGACTTGAAAATCAAGATATAATAATTAAATTCTATTTTTTTTCTATTAAATATAAAAGAACACTACTATTTATTTTTCATTTAAAAAATTAATTATAATTTAAATATTTATCTTTATTATTTGGATTCTTATTTAAAAAATAAAATAAATAAAAACTTTTTAGTAAAAATAATTATTAAAACTTGATGGTAAGAATTGACAATGGGAGATTTTTGTGTTTTTCGATATTCCAAAATAAAATTTATCGAAATAAGATTTTTTTTTAACATATTTGGTTGAAATTTGATACCATCTCATTATTTTAGTTCCTGAACATAATCTGAGAACAGTAAGCCAGCCATGACCTAAGTTTCATAATAAATTTAGCTTGGAAAATAATTGAAATCTTTAAAATTTTTATTTGCGGTCTATATAAAATTAACTTCTGACCGCTTGTTTTTTAAGAGGATGCAAAGTGTAACTTCTTTTAAAGGTAGGAGTATTTTCAATTTAATACGTTAGGTTTAACTATAACACATATTATGTCATAGATTAATTTTCCTTCTAAAAATATAAGTTAAATCCCTTTGAACAAAAGAAATATCTAGTATCGCGAAAAATAAGGTTTAATCGAATAAACCGCAAATTAATTGTTTCTATTACGAATAATTAAAATTATAAATAAAGTCAAACCTTTTCGTAGAGAGAGAGCTCCTTGGAGCCATTATTGTCATAGCAGAGTGAACTCCACTGAACCTCCAGCATGCGCAGTGCATCCTCAAAGGGAAACTCCCGCTTCAGCTCTAGCAGCAGCCAGCGATAGCAGAAGAGCAAATCATCCGCCTGCTGCGACTTTAGATATTCCCAGAATTCAGGATCATAGAAGCTGAGAGCCTCTGTGAGATGGGCAAACTTCTGGGTCATGGCAATGCCGTCGAGCATGAAATTGCCACGGACACGGGCCATTATGGCACAGAAGCATATATAGGCCTGTGCCTCGTCATTCATGGTGACGAGCAACGGGGAAGCAATGTCCGACATGCCCTGGCAATAGCTGACCACAGGATGATTCAGGGCGTACGTGGTCAGTATGTTGAAGAGCGAGGCGATATTCTGATTGTCGTCGCTGCCAGCGTAAAAGGGATGTAGTCGATCCGTGCGCAGCACATCCTTCTTCACCATGCTTGTTACATAGGCCAACTCCCCTGCAACGCTGCCCCGCTGCACCGCCGCCTTCCAGGTGTCCCGCAATTTATAGTACTGCTCGGATTTGCGGCGCATAAACTCCATGCGCTGATGCCCATCCATGGGCAGGCCGTGCACGCCACTTGGATAGACATTGAGCAAGTGCTTCCACACGACGCGGCGCAAACTGGGCTCAATCCCACCCAGAAAGATGACCTTGCGCAGTTCATCGTTTCGTTGAATTTGACCCAGTGCATCGAGGAATAAGCGAAACTCGCTATCGCACATGGGTGGACGCGGCGGCAACGTGGCCATATGCTCCTCCGACAAATTGAAGGCCTTCTGAACTATCGAAAAGGTCTTCTCCATCTGGTTCATAATCAGCCCCGGCAGCTTTGTCTGCATGTGCTGCACATATTTCTGCGAGACGCCCAGGGATTGCAACGGTGACACACTGGCCGAGAATGTGGCAGAACTGCTGGTGGCTCTGCTGGCTGATGTCGAGCTGGTTGTTGACTCAGTTTCGCATTCGCGCACTAGGGTGAAGGGTTTCACATCGATTTGGAGCATAAGACAGGGCTCTGAAGCGGTCTGTATGGATATATTGTGTATGCGAAGGAATGCAGCGTCCAGATCCCAATCAGAGAGCACGGCCAAGTAGATTTCATTGCCAGCTGGATCGAAGGCCTTGTACTTGATGGAGAAATCGGATTTGATGTCAAAGGCCTTGGCGAGCAAAGAGTAGAGCACCTCCAGCGTCGTTATTTGAGGATCCACGCTAAATTTGCGCCATTCGGGCGGTCTGCTAGCCTCGCATTTCTATATGGTGTGCAGGAGACAGAGAAAGAGAGCAGAGGAATGGGAAAAAAATGGGAAATGGGAAATTGTTGTCTGCGTTGTTGTCTCGCTGTCAGTCAGCACGTACCTTGACTTTGACGCGAACCGCCTCTCTGGGGTAAAGGCCAGCCATGTTTTGTTGTGTGTACACTTTGCAACTAACTTAATTCCATTATTTTTGTGTGCTTAATAATTATTATTATCAGCATTGAGCAGCAAAATAATGCTCTTTGTTGTTACGCCATCTATGGGCTGCAGTGCTGCTAAACAGTCAAGGTTACTTGCAGTGTTTGCCAACACTGGCCGCGGAACTGCCACTGTGTATGTGATATGTGCCAGTGTGTACATATTATTTGCAGTGCTGCTGTAGCAAAGTGTGGTAGCACTGAAAACAAGAAAACATCAGCGCATACAAATATGAGAACATTAGTGCAAAATTTGTTGTTGTTATAGTTTATTTTTCTTAGTAGTTTTGTTTTTTGCAAATGCATTGTATGCACAAATCGAACGCGACGTGTTAACGCTTAATGGTAAACCGCCCGAGGCGCGCGTCCAACGAAGCAGCAGCAGCGTAATCTCATCATCATTGTCGTCTAGAATTTGGGTGTGTATGCGTGTATGTGTGTGACTCGGGCGTGTATGTGACGTGTTCGGCAAGCAAACACACGCTTGCCCAAGGCAGCCCAATGCTCCAAGGATCCTCAGAGTTTGGGCGCCAGGCCGGCTACTCGGCTCTGCTACTCAGTCAGTGTGGTGCCTAATAAATTGAGTGCCTTCAAATTAACTTTAGTTTAATTTATGATCGCTCGCCTTAATATACAACATACATACTGTTTATGTGCTGTATGCGTGCCCAATTGTACTTGAGTGCGTGATAGTGTGTGTGTGTGTTGTGTGTGTGTAGAAGCGATAAATTCTCTCTGAACTTAATGTTGTTTTTGTATAGTCGCTTGTAGTTGTAAGTGTGCACACAACAATGTAAGTTAAATTATTATGCAAAATAATGCTCTTAACTTCCGTTGACGCATTATGCTCATATATATCTGTGAGCTGTGTGCACAATGCCCAATATTGTCCATACAATTACAAATGCTTGGCTGTGTTATACTCTGTGTATGTGTGCGCGCGGCTTGTGGCGGCATGCTTATATCACAGAATTAACACGATAACTCCACTTCTCGGCTGGTCGCGATTATATATTTATTTATTACAATGACATTATCATAAAATTCGCCATAACTCAAAAGAGAGCAAACCTCATGACCCGACAATATTTATGTACAATGCTATGCACTTATTTATTGTTTTGCAGTTTGGCCAGCGTTTAATGGATGACACATCATCATGGGAAAGTTATTATCAAAAATTTTTGGCAACAAAGAAATGCGAATTCTTATGCTCGGCTTGGACGCTGCTGGCAAAACAAGTATGTTCCAGTCAATCCTCAAAAGTTGAGCGTATCCCTAATTTTAGATTCTTCCACAGCGATCCTCTATAAACTGAAACTGGGCCAATCAGTGACAACGATACCAACAGTGGGCTTCAACGTGGAAACGGTCACCTACAAGAATGTCAAGTTCAATGTTTGGGATGTGGGCGGACAGGACAAAATTCGACCGCTTTGGCGGCACTACTACACAGGTAAGTTAATTCCTAAAGTCTGATCCAAGGTACTTACTCCTCTTTTTGGTTTTATAGGTACACAGGGTCTTATATTCGTTGTGGATTGTGCGGATAGAGATAGAATAGACGAGGCGCGCACTGAACTGCATAGGATAATTAATGATAGAGAGATGCGGGACGCCATTATTCTGATATTTGCTAATAAACAGGATCTAGCTGATGGTAACTACACTTAAAGCACACTTATATTATCGATATTATAACACTATTTTATTTGATTTTTACAGCAATGAAACCCCATGAAATCCAGGAAAAACTAGGCTTAACTAGAATAAGAGATCGCAATTGGTATGTCCAACCATCATGTGCCACAAGCGGCGATGGCCTATACGAAGGCCTAACGTGGCTAACGTCGAACCATAAATTATGAGAATCATAATCCAACGTATTTCTATGTATGGCATGTATTATTCGAAGCGAAACAAAATTATTATATTTTTTATTTATACAAACCGCCCGACGCATAGTGAAGCCCCCAACAAAATCGAAAAGAAATTAACAAAGTTGAAAACAAAATATACACACATAGAGAAGTCGATATATATATATATATTATGATAATATATATGTATATATACATATATAAATAAATATATGTATACATAATTATTCAATCAATATTCTCACTAGTAAAAATAAACGTAATAAACGATGCAAAATCAATAAATAAATGTAAAACCTAAAGCACAGTCAAAAAACAAAAAACGAAACAAAACAAAAAAAATAAAAAAAAGTTAAGAAAAATCAGTATAACAACAGCAAATTTAGTGTTAAGTAAGTTTTTCTTGTAAATTATAATGATGAGCCACGTAAGCAATTAAGTTGAATGCTTGTTTATTGCAACTGTTATTTGACTTGAAACGAGAAAGTCGTAAATAAAATAAATAAATTGTAAATAAATATATATTCTAATTAAAGCGGATATACCTACAACATTAACAACACCAACAAAAACAACATAAACAACAAAACATAAAACATACAAAACCTCTCCGAACAAACCTATTGCTATAGATTAAAACATAGTCTTCAAAATATAACGAATAGCAACTGTGCCTTCCTCAATTGTTGTGTCTCAAGTACAAAATATCTTTATTTATGTTTTATTTACAGTGGTTCCGGGGTTCTATCAATGAAAATTGGGTTTACACACTTCAATCTATTCATTATACAAACTAATAAACACACTTAAACCATTTAGCTAATTTAATTTGATTAAATAGTAGCGATCGTTTCTGACTTTGATCAAATAGTTAAAGAAGTCATCATTGCACTTCCGCTGAGTTGTGATCAATTTAATCTAAAATTGTCTATATATAATGATGTGGTGTAGATTTACTATTGCTCTTTTTCTATCAAAAACAATCGCATCACGGGTAGAATGGACTTCCTAGAAAGACTCTATTAAGGACTATTCACAGTGATTTATCTGAAATTGCCTTTTTGCAACCCCTCAAATGTCTGTCAATCAGTGTCTGGGATTGTTACAGCTTGACTTCAGTGGCAGCTCGAGTTTATTTGAATTGTTTATTTAAGTTAAAATGTAAATATGCCAAATTCATGACCACATTTTATAAAGATAACATCCAAGGGAGTTTGAGGGTACTAAGATATGAATATTAATTGCTAAACGAGGCGTTTAAAATTGCGCTTTGTTTCGTAAACTGGTTTTGTCTGCTCTGATGAGGTAGATACACGAATTTACCTGGAAACGGCACGTGTCATTGACTTTGATTTGTATTTGTTTATAAATTAAAAGTGTGCTGTTTTCGGCATGATAATTCATCCAAACAATGTGCAGATGCTTAATATTGTTTGTATACATCATCAGCAGATAAGGCTAAAATTTGAGTTAAATTTAGAAAATGTTCTACTTACTTATAAAACTTCAGGTGCACAAAATAATCATTAGAGTCAAACTTTAATACGTACATAAATTGAACATGCCTAAAGATTTAATTTATTTTTTTATTGTCTGCCTCTTTAATTGGATTAGTTGCAAACCGGCTTTGATTGGGACAAATAATATAATTTAATTTGTTATGTATTCGTGTGACTAATATTTAATATAGATTTATCTGCCTGAGGGAAAAATTGAGTTTTTTTATTTTTAGTAATCGCTACAAAGAGATGTTTTTCTTATTGTTTGTTATATTTGGCTAAAATTTGTTTCACTGAGTTATTTTTAATAATATATATTCCTTATAAGGAAATTTATATTTTTGATATAAATTATTGATTGAAACAACAGAAACTATGATTTAATTATTGACAATTTGACTGCAAAGCTTAATCAAAATTTCTTAATAATCAAATTATATAATGTTGGGCCAGAATATTTATCCCCAAAACGCACAAGAAATGCAGAAAATTATTAAAATTATCTAGACTATTATAATTCTTTCTTTAACTATTGGGTAACTATAAAAATTTAGTTTATTTTCAAATTACAGATAGTATAGAGATATATTTTATTAAGGTTTTAAAAAAAGGCATTTAAATTTTGTTCTTTACCAATGTTTTTAGATATTGTTTGAATTAAGTAATTCACGGATGTCAGAATAAAATCAACTGATTTGAATTTTCACAGAATAATATATAATACTATTTTTACTATATTATATTAATATATTTTTCCTAATTTTGAATACTCTTTTAACTGTTGAATCTAACGTTGTAAAGTGAACTCGCTTTGCGAATTTTGATTGATTAAATAAAGTGCACTGCACTTGATAATAAAACGATAAAATAAAAAAAAAAGAATCAAAAACAATTCGTATTCACACCCATTCACACACGCATGCAATCTGGGTGTGTGTGTGTGTGTGTGTGTGTATCCTGGCAGAGAAGAGATGTCGCCCGTTCAAATGTCAAGAACCAACCCTCTCGATTATGTTTGTCTCGCTCGCACTCTGGCAACTGTCTCGCTTGCGCAGGCTGCTCAGCTGCGACAATATTTGTTGTTGTTGCTGGTGGGCATTTTTGATGCAAGGATATTACAGGATAACGGTCTCGCTCGCTCCTCCTACAGCGTGGGCGTGGCCAGCGCATAGCAAAGCGCTTTGACTTTTGCGTTGCTTTCACTTTTGTCCTGGGCATAAACTCCTGCCATCCTGCATCCGGCGAGCGAGAGAGAGCGAGAGAAAGACTGAAGAGAATGAGAAACCTGCTGGGTGGGTGGGTGTTAAGGGTGGGCTGTGGAGCATGAGAATGTAGGAGCTGGTAGGTGATTGTTGTATTCCGACATCTCATTTGTTACAAAGTTAATGTTGGCGTATTAAGCGCAGCAAAAGCCTCAACAACAAAAGCGCCACAGCAAAAAAAAAAAGGACACGTTAAGAGGATGTGGCTGGATGAACTTTTATCGATTATTGGATTTGCTTTGGTATAAAGCGTTTTTGAACCTATATTTAAACATTAAATACATTAATTCAGTGTTCATTTTTGATTATTCGTAAATTGAATTAATGAATATACTTATACTTGTAATTATGGTAGGATAGATAAAGACTTGCAATGAATTTCATATTTCCAAAGTAAGTATTTTGGGTGAAAACACAAATCAATTTGAATTTGTAAAATGGGTCTTATACTCGACTATATTCAATAAATTTATTTAGTTATCATTTTTTATATTTCCGACTTTCAGTCTTGCCTGCCAGACCAAGTATTACTTCTGTTAAAAGTCTTTTCAATATTCTACTGCAGTTTAAGTAGAGCTCTCGAATATTATTCAAACTTTATAAAGAGCTTTTAGTTATTTATAGATATAACGACATAGATATAATAGGGAAAAATGATTAAAAATTTATAGAAAATGTGTTTTTAAAAATTGTGGTTAAATATATATATTAGAAAACTCTATTACGCATATTTTGTACTATATTAAAACTTAATTAAATTCATAGAATCGCTTTATTTTATAATTAAAGCAAATTTGATGATTTGTTTGTTGACAATCATAACATGAATATTCATAATTATTTTGCCAAAGTTATACTCAAAACTGACGTAATCCACTTAGTGCCGCATGGCTCAGCTCTCAGTTTTTATCAAAATCGTATTTGGAGATGTGTGTATCTATTATTGTTTTACCCATAAATCTGGGATACTTAAAGTCGAAGCGTAAGAATAACAAAAACAAACGGAACCACCTCCTTAACACCCAAACAGGCCACAGCAGACTTGCGTTCAATTCAATTACAGTTAACTGGAAGCAACTCGAGTTCTAGGAGAGGGCCAGGGACAGGGACACAGCTGGGCCGGGGCCAAGGATGACGACGCCTCTGCAACGCCACAAAGCAACAGGGGAAGGAGCAAATTCGAAAGCACTAACATCACAAAGGTATTACAAAACAAAAACAAAATGTCAAAACCCAAGACGATTATGTGAGCGGGCACCGAGCACCCCGCGCAGCTGCGTCACAGCCTTAGCCTCAGCCTCAGTTGGAGTCTGATTGAGGGGGTAAGAAGGGAAGGGCTGGCTCCATACAGCAGTTGCTTCTTCTTCTTCTCTGTTAGTCATGATGGCGGCCAACGCTTTCGTTGTGTGCGTGTGTCTGTGTGGGTGTTGTGTGTGTCAGAGCAAGAGCGCAGAGAGCGCAGCCCTGGTGTTTATTGGAGATTGAGATTGCGGCTTGGCTTACCTACACTCAAACAGCAAAGCAGCAAAGCAGCAGAGCAGCGTTGGCTCCGGCAGCGACGTCGCCGCAGCATCAAGAAGGAACGAATCAAAGCAAGCCAACAAGCAAATGCGCCACCAGAGTTGCCACTAAAAGTCTTCGTCCCACACAGTGGGACAGCTACAGGCTGGCCGGACTCAGTTTGTTGTTCGGTGGGGTGGTTGGGAGTTTCTCCACTGTCTGTGGATGTGTTGCGGGTGCGGTTATCCTTGTTCGCTGCTCACTGCTCGTTGCTCGATGCTCGATGCTCTCTGCTCTTATTGCTCTTGGTGGGTGGCAATGGTGTGGTGTAGTCCTTGCTGGTGGTGTGCTTTTTGTTCTGCCACAAATACACATACACACACACACACACACATACAAGCAGATGCATATGGCCGACCTCTGCCCACTCACCGAGCGCGGATTATATCTACAGATTTTTTGTCCTATTTCGGGGTTGGCTGGCTGGCTGGTTGGCTGCCTGGCTGCCTGGCTGCTGGAGTGGACACATCACTGTTTAGCTTCTGTCATGGTTTTATGATAAATCTGAAATCGTACATCGAGACGTTAACATCATCATCGCCGTTGTCGTTGCCATTGCCGTTGCCGTCGGACCAGCACAAGGCTGTTGTCCTGGTTAGTTCGACCTTAATTCCGATTCAGATTCGCGTTTATTCTCGCCGTGCGCGTTGCCGTCGCTCAAATATTGTGTTTTGCTACGGATAAAATTCGACATGTGTATAAAAAGCCTAACAAAATGTTAAGAAAAATCAATCAAAGTTATATAGTTTAATAGTCAATAAAACTATTTGTAACATCAGACTGTTTCAAGTTGATTTTCGTGTCTTATGAAGTTTTAAAATTGTTTCTAATCCAACAAACTAGCCATGAATAAGGAAGAAAGTTTATCCGAGACGCGACCATCATCACAAGGTAAATTCTCAAGTGATTTGTCTTCAGTGTATTAAAATACAAAAACTATATAAAATGGTGTCAAATTATATAATATAAACTGTGATAATATTGAATTAATTATAAGATTAAATTTGGATGATTAAAAGTGCTAAGTGTGCTTCATAAAATGGGCATTAAATCCCTTAAATGATTGTAATTAAATTTATAAATAAAATATATTTAAATTCCAAAACGCACGTTAGTAAATTGTATGTAAAAATACACATAATTATTCTTTCCGTCTTTGCGTGCTTCCCAAAAAAAATGTATAAAAAACAGGACCAGATTAATTAGTTCTTTTTTTTTGAACTCATCCCTTAACTAATTAAATTACATTTGGGATTAACACAAGTACGAACGTATCTCAACGCAATTTATTAAAGAGAAATAAATGTAAAGTGCAAACGGGAAAATAACTTTCACAAAGTATTTATTGATCCTTTTGCAATTGCAAATCCAAATTCAGCAAGTTCAAAGAAAAATCAACCCGCAAATCGTATTCACAATGAAACGCACGAAAGGACCAACAAATTCAATTTGTGTTAATCGGAAAATTGAATTTAACTCGAGTCAGGCTGCCAAAATTTCAAAATTCATAACACAAACTGGGGGCGGATGGACCTTTAACACTTTTGTCGTCTTCCACTCGCTGGAAGGATACGCCAAAGTGAATCTCAACGAGCTCATAAAATTAACAAAGCCCCGAACTCTGAGTGCCGGAAAATGCAAGCATATGACGCTAATCCTCTGGCATTAGACCACAGTTGGTGTACCAGAAGAACCAGCAGCACCAAAGTCAGTCTCAGACCCAGACCCAGGCCAGAACAGACTGCATGAAAGCCAAACCATAAATGAGAAACGCTCCAGTACACTGCCAAGTGGCAAGTGGCAAGAGTAGCAAATGCTAGCGAGGCTGTCGAGGGTTAAGTGCGTCAAGGAATCACAACCGAAACTACAATCAAATTAGGGTGTGATGGCAAAACAATTGTCCCCCGAGGCAAATTTGACCAGGGATGTATGCGGACGAGTCCTTTGAGTCGTCGAGCCGTTTGGCTTAATGGCACCCTAATTGAATGTGTAAATATATTTGCGGATTACAGGGCGTCAATGTCGCCACGCAAGGATAAGATCGGCAGGTTCATTGGCCAACCCCGAAAACCTTTTGACAAATTGCAATTTAATTTAAATGAACTACATAAGTGATTTTTTATTGCATATCCTTTACAGAGCTGCACAGTCCAGCGCGTCATTGCTACACGCCGCCCTCGCACGGACCACAGCAGCCGGCGCCATCTCCGGTCACAACAGCTTCATCGCTGACCACGCCAAGTCGCCTCCTCAGCTGGAATCACAGCGCGGCGGCAGCCGCAGCAGCCGCCGCGGCAGCTGTCGCCTCCAATCATCAGGCAGCCGTAGCCTCCAGCCAGGCGTCGGGGGATCAATCCTCGCTGCCGCGGCTCAAGGGCCAGAATCTGGGACTCATCTGCGTGGTATGCGGCGACACCAGCTCCGGCAAGCACTACGGCATACTGGCCTGCAATGGCTGTTCCGGATTCTTTAAGCGGAGTGTGCGACGCAAGCTCATTTATCGGTAGGTAAAAAATCTAAGGCCCAAGCCCGACCCGAACCCGCCCATGGCCATAAAATGTCGCTTGCCATTTGCAACATTTAACATAAGTGGATGGGGCAAGGGTAAGGGGCGGGGGCAGCGGCAGGGGCTTGGTGGGTGGTTGTGTGCCTCGTCCGCTGTCTGGCGGATTACCAAATGTTTCCAAATTTATTACAATTATTCAAATCTTTGGGATTTGAGCGTCAACTTTTGAATGCGCACATTTGCCATCGTTGACTTCGGGCTCTGCTCACCGTAAATCCCTGCGAGCATCATGTGCATCATCAGCCTCAGATCCATTTGCTGCCTTTTGTGTATAAAAATCCAGTCGGCGGCACAAAATGTAATTGAATTTAAAGTGCGGATTTAATTTTATGTTTGTTCTTTACTTTTTCAGCGACACTCTGAGGAAAGTGGGCCTGTTCGCCATTTTGGGGGCATGTCCTTGTATGTAACTCGGCAAATAGTCATCCAATTTCATAGTTTTGCTATAACTCAGTTATTTGCTATATTTTATTACACATTCTGGCCATAATCGTGCGTTTTATGGCAGTTAGTTCGGTTCCATTTTCAATTATCATTAAATCAATGCAGCGTTTCTTCCATCGACGAGAAATAACTTTGGCGACAAAATCTTTGCCAGTCAACATAAAATTATGATTCTGTAATGTATATATTCCCATTGTGTGCCCCGCCTGCCAGCCTGCACGGTAAATCACAAACGTCGAAATCTCTATATCCCTGCGGTCCCCCGAGATTGATATGGAGGGCTTAAGCGCAAAACACTTGGCCAAATGTGACCGCACCCCACCCAAGCACCCAAAACACCCAGAACACCCAGAACAGACCCTTGCACCAACATATCCACCCACAGGCAGCAGGCTAAGCCAAATCGCAACAATGTAAAAAAAGGGAATAGGGCGACTCTCTTTGCCATTCAACGAAATAGAGGCAAGTTTGAGCCTGAGTCCTTGACGACGAGGGTATGACATGAAGAAGTCCACACCCACACAAATGGCATAGGGACCAGGAGCAAGAACGGGACCAGGCCCAGGACCAGGTCTAGTGAACGAGTTTATTTTTTTTGCTACGTGACTTGTTTTTCGATAGTCGGTGAAGTCAATGTGCCGTTAGAAGGATATACTTTTATATATGTCTCTCTGGTGGCTGCATTAAGGCGATTTCAATTATAATCAATTGCCTCCAATCAGAACTCTAGAATGAAGTTAGCAGGAGTGTCCTTTTGAATGGGCATAGCCTCAGTATCTGAAAATATTTGGAATAACATTTGGAATTCGAGTGTATATTTATGATAAAAAACAAAATAGAAAATTTATAATAATTTCTTTGCCCATTTTTCACACGTATTCGCTAAATATCCAGCGTATTATCCATTTTATTTATATTTTATTCAACTTCACGCGGCTTAGCGAGTTTCTCTGCAATATTCATTTGTTTAACCAGAGTAAAGACAGAAAATGAAAATTTGGTTGCCTGCAAGATTAAAATTGGTATTAATTTTAAAATGAAATTATAATAAACATACGTTAATGTTGGTGGCCACTGTGATGGCCATAAAGTTTCCGGCCATGAAAATAATTGGTTTCTGTAGGTTCTGCAGGAACTGGAGCACTGTTTTCTTGTAACGCTGCTCCTGATCAATCCAGTTGGACTCGAAGAGGGCATCCGCCATCTTGAAGCAATCATCCATCAAATAGTTACAGAGTATACAAAAGGGCGTTGTCTCCAGCACAACAGCAGTCATAAATATAAGTGCCGCAATCCGGGAACCCAAGTTTGCAAACATGACAATGTTGATGATGGTAAAACCCAATACCAGACCTACTACCAAAAGCTGCACAAAGATTGTACCCGAAATCATGGGACGTAGAGTATCGCAGTAGCTGCAATTCAAATATTTAATCCTTCTTTCTTCAACTTAAAACAATTCCTACCGCATTATGACTTTGTAATCCTGTATGCAGTCGATAAGCTTTTCATAACGTATCTCTGGCTCCTCGTTAGGATCATTACCCAGTTCCCTCAAGCGATTCGCAAAGTTCTTCAAATGAGCCCTCAGTGGCACAACATAGTTAATGGGATAAAAATCAACGACGGCATCCTGGATATATGTATTGTAATAAACTATTTATTATTTAAAATTGACTATCAAAAACTTTACCTGGAAGCAAGTGACCATCATGGCAAAGTATTCAAGACCTGCCTGCGTCCAAAATTGTCCTTTGCTGGCCCGCCAGTTCAGTCCAGGATAATAGTTCTGATACGGAGGCCTGCCAAAGGCAACTGTGCTCAGAACTGTGATCGTTGCATAGGACATGTAGACTGCCATGTAGCAAAAGAAGATGAAATTGCTGCTGGAGACAGCTTTATGGGCTTCTCTACGCTCTTCGGGCTTCAACAGACGCTTGTCCATCTCATCGAGTATCTGGTTAGCCTGGTCAAAGCGTTTGACCAGCATCCAGACAATACCCACCTTAATGGAGCATGTCCAGATATTTAGGGACACCTGCAACGAAGTGAGGAACTCACCCGGCGACAGCTCGGACAGATGGCTAATGTAGCCCATCAGGAAGCCAATGGGCTGATAGAATGTTGAGCTTAGATTCAGCAGCAGAGCCCATACCAAGTAGGCCACAAAATATTTCTGGGGCGGCGTCTGTATGCCCATTGCAAAGATGCAGCGCAGCAGATAGATCGATGCATTGCGGGACTGAGCCGGAGCACTGTCCGGTGCCGTGACCATGTTCGGAAAGATTCTACGCAACACCATCCTGCAGCTGCGGTTTACAAGTGGACATTGAAGGTGTCCCTGCCAAGGTGTCCTTTTATATGTGTTTCCAACAATTGCCAATTGCGTGATATTAAAAAAGTCATCAATCGTTGTTCTGAAAAATTCATGAGCAACACTTTGAAACTCATTGAAATCAATTAAAGTAAATGTTACACGGCAAGGATATTTCCAATTTCCACTAGAAACTACCAAAATGCCTGCTCCTAATTCAATTCTGTTGCTGTTGCTTGTCACGTAATACTTGAGAGAAGTGTAAAAGTTTACACTTGTCTATAAATAATTGATGACTTCACAAAGCTAGTTTCACATTTCATTCAATAACTGATCGTTATTTATAAAATTTTATTCAATAACCTTTATGCTGCAGTTTAAACTAAAATAAAATAAATTTAAAAAAAAGATATAAGGGTGGAGGAAATGGGATAAAGAGAAGGTGTGATGGAAAGGGGAGGGAGAAAGGGATTGTAAGTTGGAGAGAGGGAAATTAAACACTTTGTGTTTTTACTTAACAATTCACAAGCCGCAAAGACCTTTTATAGTGACGGTTAAAACCGTTTGCGAATTAAATTACGCACATTAAATAAAAATTTGTATTTTATGTATTTTTTTTTGATAAGAATTAAACCTTCCAATATGGTTTTATACAATTTTCTGACCCGTAATTTCTATAGAAGCTATCTTGAGACCTCATACACCCATAAATTGGTCCAAATTCATCAGATTTTCATTCGGAATGGCTTTTGATACTGGTTGTCCTCTAAGTTGATTTTTCATTAAAATCTAAATTTGATAGATTTTTTTTTACCTTTTTTAGGTATTTTCAGACAATTTATTGCTAGGAAAAGACATTCTGTAATATCTTAAATGTGTTATTTGTATTTATTTATTAATTAACCCCCTTTTATTTATCTTAAAAAATTAATTTTTTCAACAGAGTGTAAATGTGAGTTTTGGTTTATGGTTTTCCCAATCAAAAACAATTATCAAATACACATTTATATTTAATTAACATTTAAATATTTTCACTCACTTAAATTATTATTAATTATTATAATATCAACTTATAAATTATTTTATATTTACGTCTTTATTGGTCCTCGTTAAAACTGATAATCAAGTTATTTTATTGATTTCTATACATAATGAAATAAAAAAATAAAAAATTGTATGTTTCAACGGAAGTCCGTAGAACGTGAAGCAACTCGACTTAAAGTGTTCAATCTACGTGATTTGTTTTCGAATACGTAGAATTTGCATATTTTATGCACAAACAGTGAGTGTGCACATACAGTCACATGCTTGGAATGTAGCTCAAAGATACATTTAGCTAAGTGCTTTGTTAGTTAGTCAAACTTCAGCAACGGCGCCACAAAACACATAAAAGGCGATAGATATTTGAAGGCTTAGGTAGGAGCAGAGTCGAGTCCTCCTCAGCTGAGAACCTTTGCCATTTTGTGCTTTGAGTTTTGGCGCAGGCTTAGAGTGCGAATGGGATGACAAGGAACTCTGACGACAAGGACGGCTATGACTAGGCACTAAGCTAAAATGGAAGTCCTTCAGTTGGCGTGATGTGGTGTAGTATGGTGTGGTTTGGTCCAGGGGATGCAGAGTGTTTCTGGCACTGATTTCATGTTCGCCACACAGCCTGAGTCGTGATTTGATTAAAATGCCACAAGTGCACAGGGTACAGTACAGAGTGCAGAGTGCACAGAGACCAGAACAAAGACCGATAGATCGACAGACAGCGCTTCAGATACTTAGATACTTTTTGCTGCTGTAGTGGCACAGACTCTGAAGTGCTTTTGTATTTAACTGCGGCTGCCTTACGGTTCGTTGGCGCTTTGTGCTCTCCGTTGGATTTGACAAATGTTGCAATTTTTGACACGACAAATCTTGTTATCTGCGGCAGGACGAATAACTTGATTATAGGGCAACGCGACGCGTCGTTAAATTCAACTTCAATTAATCGAAAATCATTTTCATCTTCTTTTCATTGCAGCTGTCAGGCGGGCACTGGACGTTGTATTGTCGACAAGGCACATCGGAATCAATGCCAGGCCTGCAGGCTCAAGAAGTGCCTTCAAATGGGAATGAACAAGGATGGTATGTGTAGTACGAACTATTTCTACTATTTAACTATTAACATTGGCCTATTAACCCTATCCCTCATATTCATAATCCAGCACTCGCTCTAATGAACTGAAGCACGTTTAATTGCTCTTTAACATAGCCTTAGAATGCTGGGGACACGTGTCACGCATTCAATGTAAATATGTATCTTGTATCTTAAACTCTACAGCGCCAGTGCTGACCCCCCGTTAACCCTTTCCCATGCAACCCAACAGCGAATGAGCAGCCGAGATACTTTGAAGGGTCCTTGGGGTGGCTCACCTTAGAGTATTCGAGCAGTATACTGTTGTCCTGTGGGGGATGTGCACTGTATTTACATATTGTGCACTCAATTGATTTGTTACCTGCTGGCTGTTGTCTTTGACAGATTTCTAACCAGCTCCAGAGCCCTTGAATGAACACCCTTTGTTCCACAATATTGATCGAAGTTACTTATAAACCTTGTTCTGATGGGTGCACCAAAGAGTAACTAAGTAGCTGTCAGTTTTTACATTGTATTGTATTTATTTCTTGTGTTTTTATTTCTATTGAAAATGGAAAATTTGCTATAAGAGCTCTTAGAAAACATTATGGGATAGTGTATTTATTTTATTTTAATTGTACTAAAAAATTAAAAAGAAAATTACGATTTGAAATTTATTCTATTCCATTGTAAAATATATTTTGCCTAGATTTTAAACTCTTGTATTAGTGTCGAAACTGAACCTGAATATTTTTCTGGTTACTATTTCTTCTTCTTTATTTTGAATTGGCGCTTAAAATTCATTTAATTTTGAATAACAAATTTGTGGCTAATTTCATGTCTAAGATTTATGTGCAGTATTATTGTTAATGATGGGATATTAATAAAATTTGAAATTTAATTATTATTTAGGTAAAAATATGACAAATAAAACAATCCACATGGATATCATTTTAGTTATGACAAAGTTATGAGAGTTTGGAATTTATGAAGAGCATTACCAATGTAAAGGAAAGTTCCCATAGTACATTTTATTTTGTACAACTTTTCTTTACATTTAAACCAAATCAATGTATAGATTATTTTATACTTTTCTGTGAGATTTTATTCGTAAATCATATAAGAGAATTAATTTTGAATTGAAATTAAATCAATTTTACAATAATCTGATTATATAATTGCCCCTTTTTCTAAGTCACATAATATAGCTGCCATAATTTTTTAACAAATTGTATTAGCAGATTTATTATTGTACTTATAATTTGAGTACTTTATTAACAGCTTCCAATCAATAGCTACATTCTATTTAGAGTACTCATACTCGTACTCGCACTCGTATTTTCCCCGTCTAAATTATCTATAAATTATGCTTGACAAATGCAAAATAGCAACAGTTTCCAAGGGAGGTGGAGGGTATACTATAGACCTAAAGCCGGCTCACGATCCCATTGAGGCTCATTGTGTGGTAAAATTGCATAAACAAATGGGAAAACAATTTGTAGGCGTGAGCGGCACGTGACCACAAAACCAATTTACCATGATGGGTTGGGCAATGATTGAGAATCGCAGAGAAGGCACGCGTTCCCAGATTTCAGCTCTCAGCTCTCAGTTCAATTCCTAGTTCCTAGTGATACCTGCTGAAATTTTGGCGAGGCGTCAAGCAATTTTGTCACTGTCGACATTTCCTCATTATGCGCACGGGGCAAGGACATATTGGGCGTCCTTTCTGCTTTGTGGTAGATGTGTGGCAGAGTGCGATTTACTTACGTTAGTTGCGTTCGTTTGTTTTCCAATTACAGCAGTGCAAAATGAACGACAGCCACGCAACACGGCCACTATACGGCCGGAGACACTGCGGGAGATGGAACATGGACGAGCGTTGCGCGAGGCGGCCGTAGCCGTTGGTGTTTTTGGGTAAGTGCGTAGATGTCACTGTCATTTGCATAACTCTCTCACAAACACACACACACACATATACGCCCATAATCTGTGGGTAACTCCAATTTGCAGACCTCCTGTGCTACTATCGCCGCCCTGCTACGGTTCTGGCCTGTTGCCACCGCCCTGTGAGTAGAGTTGGCCTTTACTTAGTTGGTGTGAAAACCAAGCTTATACTATTTTATTGATTCTTTTGCCTGGACAGCGCTGGGCAGCCTGCCGACGGGACGTCTCCTGCATCATAACCACCTCAGCTCATCTATGCAGCTTGCCACCAATCACATGACTCACGCCGGAAGCTTTCCCATGTTCAATGCCGCGGGGCTGCATCATTCGCCCAAGGAGAAGACGGGCTATGGCGTGGCCATAGAGCTCTCCAGCAGCGGCAATGTATCACGCTCCACAAACTCGAGCAGCAACCATTCCATTGACCCCAGCTCACCGGCACCAGATGCAGCCAATGACAAGAACAACGCCGGCGGCAGCGTCTCCTCCATAAGCTCTTCCAGTCCCACACCGGAGAATGATAATGATGGTGTGTATAACAATTGATTAAAAACCAAAACTTATTAATTTTTTATTTTTTATATCGCATGGATTTTTTTTTCTTATAAATTGCAATGTAACTTAAATTTTTTGAGTTTATAATAAACTGTGGGTAATAATTATAATTTTTGAACAGCATAAAAAAAAAATAAATTATCCAAAAAGCTATGCAGATTTTTAAACCTAATATGAGCGGTTTCATATTTTTCTCAAAAAATAAATTTTAAAAATATTAAATTTTGGACAATATTTTTTTAGGTTCGTCTTTGTTTACTTACTTTGATTTGGCTATAAAAAAGTCGTAAAATGATTTTAGACTTCATTTTTTAATTTATTCAATTTATAAATCCAAATAATAATGAATATTTGAATTTCTTTTTTATTACTAAGAAAAAATGACTTTCCGATTTATATAAATAGTTGTAATTGAATTAAATTCTCATAAAAAAAAACTTAAAAATAAATTAAATTTTTGAAAATGTTTTTTTAGGTTCGTCTTTGTTAACTTTGTCTTGATTAAATAACCACATTTAGCTATAAATAGTTCTTAATATGATTTTAAGCTACCTTTTTTATAATTTATTAAATTTATAAATCCAAATAATAATGAATATTGTTTTCTTTTTTTATTACTAAGGAAAAATTACTTTTTCCGACTTTCATAAATAGTTCTAATTAAATTAAATTCCCATAAAATATAATTTTTAAAAATAAATTACATTTAAGAAAATATTTTTTTTTGGTTTGTCTTTGTTTACTTATTATGATTAAATAACAAACTTGTCACATTTGTCTATAAAAAAGTCGCAATATGGTTCAAGCTTAATACTTTAATTTATTTAATTTAATTCAATTTATAAATCCAATTAATAATGAATATTGTTATTTTATTTTATTACTAAGAAAAAATCACTTGTTCTGATTTATATAAATAGTTTTAATTGAGTTGAATTTCCGTAAAGTTGCTTTAATTAACAATAAAAAACGAAAAATAATCCGTATTTACGGTCCTTGACTTGGAACACACTTTGCAGACGATTCCATTGACGTGACCAACGATGAGGAGCCAAATACGGGCAGCAGATCCGATTCCAGCTTCATAATGCCACAGTTCATGTCGCCCAATCTCTATGCCCACCAGCACGAGACGGTATATGAGACCAGCGCCAGATTACTATTTATGGCGGTGAAATGGGCCAAGAATCTCCCCAGCTTTGCAAGATTGTCCTTTAGAGATCAGGTCATTCTGCTGGAGGAGTCTTGGTCTGAGCTATTTCTACTCAATGCTATACAATGGTGCATTCCCTTGGATCCCACGGGCTGTGCCCTGTTCTCCGTGGCTGAGCATTGCAATAACCTGGAGAACAATGTCAATGGCGACAACTGTGTCACCAAGGAAGAGGTAAGTCGAATCTGAAGCTAGTAAAGTATCTGAAAAACAATCTAAAGCATATTTTACAGTTGGCTGCAGATGTGCGCACATTGCATGAAATCTTCTGCAAGTATAAGGCCGTACTGGTGGATCCGGCTGAATTCGCGTGCCTCAAAGCCATTGTGCTGTTCCGACCCGAAACCCGTGGCCTTAAAGATCCGGCGCAAATTGAGAATCTACAGGACCAGGCACATGTGAGTCTATTTTTATTGTTATTATCTTTCGCTCTACATAGATTCCCTCTTGCTCCATAGGTCATGTTGTCCCAGCACACAAAGACACAGTTCACCGCGCAGATCGCACGTTTTGGACGACTGTTGCTAATGTTGCCGCTCCTACGGATGATCAACTCCCACAAGATCGAGTCGATCTTCTTCCAACGCACCATCGGGAATACGCCAATGGAAAAGGTGCTCTGCGACATGTATAAGAATTAGTTAAATTGTGGCTTAGGTTTTTATGTAATTTAAATAAATATACGAGTATGTTTTCGTGTCTTGGATGTTAAATTTCATTTATTTTAATGTTGATAATACTACTGAATGTGCTTAAAGGATTTACCTAACATACTTCAACACAATTTTTAATCGTTCTCTCTTGTGTGCTTAGGATTTACAAATAGTCAGTAGTTAGAACTAAAATATAAAATTGTTGGCTAAAAATGCTAAGAGAATTTCTTAGTATGCACTAAGAACTTGTCATCTTTAAGCGACAAGTTGACATTGGAATATACTAAATATATTTCTATTAAATTTTTAATTGAAAATCCCCTTAGTCACCAAAAAAAAAAGGCTTGTGATGAAGAAATCAACAGAGTAAAAGAGCAGTTTAGTTCTAACCGGATAGTCTTAGGTATTTTTTTAATGCACATTATTTATTTATTATTTATTTTATGATTAATCTTCGATAATGAAATTAGCAAAAAACAGCTCTGCAAGGGCGTGGACCATCTGAAACATTTTGATATAACATTGCAGCACTGAATGCCACTCCGACAATTCCCAATAGAGCCAGAAAATGTTTCATCTTTCCGCTTTGAATTATTTCAACTTGATGCCAGTTACAAATTTGAGCAGATATTATAATTACTATTTTATAATTAAATTCGACATGCTTATAAATATAATATGATACATATTCTTGTAAGTTTGAATATGTATCGCTAATTTTTTTTAAATGTCAACTGAAAATAATAATTTAAAATGCAAATTCTTTGACAAATATTTTATAATTTTTCAAAATTTCCTAGTGTATTTATCAATATGTTATGGAGAGCTAAGTAATTTCAGCACTGGATTAACTTCTAATAGAATAACTCATTTCACGTTTCTGCAACCCGTAAAATAATCAATTTGGAAGGTTTGATTAGGAAATAAAGTATATCAAAATTTGTTCGGGTCGATTGTTTCGGCAGCCAATATTTAAAATTGATGAAGACGTTTTGATCATGGTTTGATTTTCAATTCAAATGTGAAAATTTAAATTTTTTCAACCTTTCTGGGTATTTTCTGAAAGTTTAATTTTTATTTTCTATTCAAACCTAAAATTAAAATTAGTTTAACCAAATTTCTGGTTTCGCTTAATTTCTGATAATAGTTGAAAAATAAGATGAAGGATTGAGTGTGTTTTATTTTGTCACGTTGATGTTCCCTTTATTTTAAAAATACATCAACCGCGCTCACATTAATCAATAATAATTAGTTAGTATTTATTATATTTATTAATTATTAATAATTCATTAATCATGCTCAGTAAAAGTTATTTCGCTTATTTCTTATTTGATAGGAATTCATTTGGTTCATGTCTAAGCTAAAAAAAAGGTACAAGCCCACGCTGAGTTAACGAAAAATATTCGTGTCTTGGCTGTGAATTACGGCAATTTTAACAAGAACATTTTGTTATTTACATAATTTTGTCGCTTTAATTTGCCGTATTTATCGAGCACTATAACAGTCTATCGACATATCGATACTTTACTGCTTAGCTTAAGAAGATCATTGCTATGTCACGTCAGCTTTAAAGTTCTACCGCTAGATGACGCTTACTCGGCTGTCATCTGTCATTAGATGCTTGAAGCTGTAAGCTGCAGGAGCTGGTTCAGTGTGGAGTTGCTGCTGCTGAGTGCTGAGTTATGGCATTGGAATGCGCTCCTTGAACAACAAAAAACAAAAGCGAACAAATAAAGCAACAATTTAAATAATTTCAACAATAAACAGTATATCTAGCAGTGAATTTTATGTGCAATTTAAGTACAACGTTTGGTCCGGTAACAAATTGTTTAAGCCAAAGTGAAAATACAATAGACAGACAAAAAGTCTCCTGTTATAGGTGTGTGTGCGTTTGCATATGTGAGTGTTTGTGGGTGTGCGCACAACAAAAATATAAATAAAACACACAAGCAGCGCCCCATCAATGTCAATGAATGGAAGTTGATAAAAAGTGAAATAAAAGGCCTTTAATTGCCGCTGCAGTCAATAAATCATCAAACGAAAATATGAAAGCATCTCTGGAATTTCGTGTGTAAAATTAGAATCACAGGAAAACGATACAAAATACAAAATAGTAGCAATGCCAAAGAGCCATACGAGTACATCGTAAAGTGCGTCCGTCCATCGTTCGCCACGATGGAGAGCAGAGCCAACAGCAGCCTCCTGCTCCCCACTCTTTCACTTCCTACATATGCTAGCTCCAGCTCCAGCTCCAACGACAGCAACAACAAAACGTGCTCCTGCTCTGGGGATGCTGTTGCCGCTGTGCGCTCTGCGCTCTGAGCACTGAGAGAGCGCGCGTGGTGGTGGCCCGCTCTCGCTGTTCGCTGTTCGCTGCTGTTGCTACAAGTTCAGTTCGGTTCGGAACGTCAACGCAATAGCACGTATCGCGCAATCGGTGCGTTTAACGACCAAAAGAATTTCAACGCGCCAAACTGAAATAACGAAGATCGCGATTTAGATCAAAGTTTTATGCGGGACAACTACACGTACAATTTGACAGATAGTTGGAGAGTGTGTGTGTTTGTGCATACGTGTGTTCGTGTGCGTTGCCGACAGCAGCAGCAACAACAACAATAACAATAAGAACAATAACAATAACAATAACAATGCCGCACTGCTGAGTTGATGATGATGTTATGATGTTGATATTGTGAGAGCACCAGCAGGATATTTTAAACGGTGTGCGCGCGCGTGTGTGTGTGTGAGTGCGTGTTTGTGTGTGCACCACAGGCAACATTATGTGAAGTGTTCAATTTAATGAATAAATGTATATATAGATAAATATGCATACTCGCATACAGCTGGCAACAACTATGAAATATTGACAAGCGGCAAGCAGGATACAACACAAAAAACTGAGACTAAAGTGTCGTAGTATAGCGATAAGGTTACAGATGTCCTAAACACACACACACAAAGAGAGACAGACGCATTGGTGGTAACTCAGGCAGGCTTGAAAGGATACGCTGTAACTGGATACATGTTTACTCATAAGAAGGCGCTCGGTCTAAACCCAACGCTGCCGCACTGCAGCAGACAACAAACAACGACAACGCCAACGCGTAAGTAGCTGCCATGTTTAGCTATAATAAGACTCTGGACATTTGTGGCCAAGACAAAAGGCCATAGGGAGAAGGAGAAGAAGTAGGGGAAGGAGGGTAGACGTTGACAGCGGCCGCTTCCTGCGCCGCTAAGTATGCAATTCTATTTTAAGCGCACTGCAAAGTGCAGCCGAAGTAGGTGAAGTGCAGTACAGTTTAGAGCGATGAGAGTGGGGGTGGGGGTGAAGAGTAGGACAACTACACACACACACACACATTTAGGTACACTTGGGACGTATTCAAGTGTAACTAAAGACGACCAATTCACAAACAAACAAACAAACTGCAGAACGAACGGACGCCAGGTCGCCTGTGTCACAGACTGAATGACTAACTGATAGACTGATAGAATGACAAACTGACTAAATGACTAAATGACGCTCCGTCGTCCGCTAATGTTTATTATGAAAAGCGTGCCCTTTTGAACGGCATCGTGTATTTTGGTTTTTATTTATTTTTTTGTTTTATTTTATGATTTTGTGTGCGGCATGTGTGTATGTTTATATATGTGTGTGTGTGTGTATTTATATATTTTTGTTTTTCTTGTCAGCTGGGGTGAGAGCTGAAGGGGGGGTTTGGGGTAGGCTGGGAGGCCCTTATAATGAGTGCGCGATAGCACTTAATGCATTGATAAAAGATGCAGCGACAAAAACAACAACAACAACAGCAACAACAACGTGCAACAACAACGTTCAACATGCCGCAATGAGGCGACGCTCGCGCAATTACTGTTATAATTTAGGCATGTAACCGTTATTCAAATGCAAATGCGTATATTGCAATTACCAACCCCCAACCCGAGGGCTGTTTAATAAGTAAACGAAATATATGAGAAATATATGATATTAATTTAAATTTAAGTTTCAAGTTAATATAAAAATGATTCACCTTCAGGTGCCCCAAATATGGTGCAACATAAAGTTGAGACCATAAAACTGAAATGCTGAGAGACATTTAAAATCAGTGGGATACAAATTATTTTTATATGACTTTTAGATATTAGAAATTGTTTCGTTGATGGCATTTAAAGGAATTAGAAAATTAAGTCTTTAGATAAATTTGGGAATATATGCATTATAAATGTCTGATATGTTATTCACATTTATCTATAATTAATGGATTGTATTTTCATGACAATCCTAATAAGAACAGGAAATTTAATTTAAATTAATGATTTTTTTAATCAACATAAATTCGTTAGTATATTTACTTCAGTTATTATTTAATTTTATTAAATTTTTTATTTATTTTATTATTATATTTTAGAAATATAATTTTTTTATAAATTGTCTCACTTTTTATTTTTGTCTCATAAATATTATTCAATTACAAATTGATTGATTGATTATCTAGATATAGAAATGGGATATTTATTTGAAATGAACAAACAATAAATGCATTCATTAAGAAGTGTCTCAGCATGGGGTAACATATCACAAATAGTTTGAACTAATTTTTGAGTAATTGCATAATAATAATAATCGGAAATCCTTAGTTAAAAACGCGGGTAGTAATCAATTTAGCAAACCGCCCTCGCATGTAACAAATCCTCAACGAGTGGGCAACAAACAATCGCCAATTGGCATATAATGATCCCCTTTCGAATTGAAACTGCCTGCCTGACAGACTGACAAACTGACAGAATGACAGAGAGACAGACTGACAGACAGACTGAATGACAGAACCAGCAGCGACATTCAAAATAATTCTCAGGCTTTGACAAATGCATGGTAATGATTTGGACTACTCACACTTTGTTATACTTGGCTTTTATTTCTTTTTTAACAATTTACGCGAGCTGTTACCCTTTCCCAAGTCACACGCTCTTACACAACACACACACTCACACACACACTCGAGTCATAATTTTAGGGGTTGTATTACTGTACAATTTGAGCAACCTACAGTTTACAGCTGTTGTTCTAGCTTGGCAAACAAGGGTTTGGTTTAAGGACAGCGTCTATTGGCATGGGAACGGGAATGGATTAGGGATAGGTATAGGCAATGGTATAGGCATTCGGTTAGGGAATAGGGAACATGAACCATTGAACATCTTTGACTCCTGCGGTGATTAATTGTCATTCGAGCTCAGCCCCAAAGACCAAAAAACGCATGTTACAATGAGCCCAAATTTTAAGCCTGAGTCGAAGACGGAGACGGAGACAGAGACGATGACTACCTACAAGAAATGCGGACAGAGTCGGGACAGTTGGGATAGTCGGGGCTATCGGGGTTGTCGGAGTTCATGGACTGCGACTTAACATTGGATTAGATGTCGATCATCGATACGCACAACAACGGATCGCCATAGAAATAGATTCTTCAATAAACTTCCCCTTTGTGTTGTTGAAAGCCGAAAGTAGGTAGCTGATGGCCTACGGAATTGAAGAAAGAAAACCCATCATAAATTGTTGGCTTTGGGCTGAACAAATGTATCTACATATAGTACTACAATGATACGAAGGGCATTAGCATGCAACACCATGAAAAATATGTTAGTTATCATATGCATTATCTAAAGCGTAAGCCTAAGCGCATTAAGGGTAGAAAGTTACCTTTCATAGTTACTTAGTGAAAAATTGAAGCATACTTCAAAGAAACCAAAATGTAGATAAAATTAAATCGAATTTTGGACTACATTTAAGACCATTTTGATTTATTTTTAGAACTATTTTTGGACTATTTTTAATTCTGTTTTTAATTAATTTACAAACCAAAATAAAGCTAAAATAAAATCCAATGTTGGCTTGTATTTAAAGCCTTTTTAATACCAATTTAATGCCAAAAATCTTATAGGAATTATTCAAAGCAAGATGAACGGGCTCTGCTATAGAAATTCGAAATTTTAAGAAAGCAAAAAGTACAGACAAAAAATTTAAGTTAAGCAGACGAGTTATTTATTTTAATGTGTATTCGAAAATTCTTTTTTTTTTGTATTTTTAAAAAGATTTAATTTTTTATTATATTTTTTTAATCGCTGTAAGTTAGCTAATGTTTTTTTTCTATTTTCTTTAGAATATTCAATATATAGATTTGTTTTAGGCGCAGTAGAAAATGCTGACTGAACCAATATCGAAAATACTTAATTTAGGTATTTAAATTGTAATAAGATATATATATACTTTAAAAATTTATTTTGATTAATTGTTATGCATTTGAATTTCACTTGACTTGACCTATAAAAGTAGTTAACCTCTTGTTATATAAGTTTGTAAAATAATTATAACGATTGTTGGAATATTTCTCTAGTTTCTTTGCTATCTTACACTTGAAATTCCAATTGAAATAAGTGTTTATTAACAAAATATAAATACAATGCCATAACCCAAGAAATCAATGAAGTACTTTTACAATAACCATTCCTTGTTGTCTAGTGTATTAAACAGTTAAGGTCCAGCTGCTTGGCATTGGTCTGAGGCATCATCAGTTGGTCGCAATCGATTTGTTTGTTGCTGTGGCATCATAAATTAGCTCTGGCCCAAGTGTGTGCCAAATAAGTTTCGCTAACTCAAAGCCTACAATATGACTTCTCCCCCCACTTCAGATAAATAATGTTAAAATGCCTGCTGGTCAGTAACAGCAGCAGCAACTTTGAGATAGATTGAAACTTTTCTAATGAGATACAAATGATAAGAGTCATCAGTTGTTCAGTTTGGTTCAGTTTGGTTCTGTTGTTCATTTGCTCGGTTTGTGCCACTTATTTAACTGATGGCATAATAAATAATTTGCTTATTGCATGCATATGGTCGCCTCCATTTTATCTATTGTGTTGTATCTTGTAACTTGTAGATACATGAGTACATATGAGTTGAGATACGGGACAAGGGGACACGGGGACATGGGACATTTGCCATAATTCATGGCTGAAACTTTTGTTTCTAATTCAACAACAATTACGCTTAATTAATTTAAAGATGTTTGCTGTTGTTGTCGTCATGTCTAATGCCTCTATCTCTCAACTGAATAAACTCACACACAGAACCACAGCCACAACCCCTCCTCCTCCAACCCCCCCTCAAACAACAGTCGAATAAATTTTTGAGCAGTTATGAAGGCGTTGCAACAACTGAAGGGATGTTACAGAGGGAGAGGGGCATCCAGAAAGATAGAGGGAGAGGGAGTTTGACGGTTTCCGACCGTCGTCGCTTATAAATAGATTAATTAAAATCATCTTTAATTGTTTGATTACAAGACAAGCCAACATTGGCCCGAAACAAAATTCAAAATTAAAAAGCAAGCGCAGAACGCAGAACAAGCTCACAATAGCTCCGCTTTATAAAATATATTAAGAACCTTAAAATTGCACTATGGGTAGTTTAACCACTTTTGTGGTATAAATTAATAACGCAAAAATTATATTATTATATTAATTTACTAAATATTGAACGATATATAGATAGAAATATAAGAAGAATATTTGGTAAACAAATTTTGTAGCTTACTGTTACGAGTTTCTATAGACAAAAAAAAAATATATGAATATAAATATGTAGGTGACAATATTTTAAAATTCTACCGAAAGAAAACAATTTTTAAAAATAAAAATTATTCTTGGTTTCTTTACTAATAAAAACGCGTACCATATCAACATTACAGTTCTAGATAGAAAGAATAAAAAGTAAAAATAACACTGGCCAATATCCAATACAAGTTCTATCACAAAATGCGAATTGTTGGAAGATTTAAAGCACTTTACTTTAACAAAAAAATAAATAAATTAACAGCAATATTGCAACTGTTATTTTAACAGTTGTTAGCTTAACAGGTTGCGGAAATGTTAAATTATTTACTATGCAGCATTAAAGTTGTTGTTAAAATATATTTACGCCAAATATTCGCAACTATAAAAAAAAATAAATTTATTGCAGAAAAATTGTCAAATTCCCCACAGTGCATTGCAGAATGTGTGTGTTATGTGTGTGTTGTGCGTGTGTGGGCAAAATGCGCAACATGTGAAATCCACATGCGGCAATGGCAACGGCAGCGGCAACGATTGCCACAGTAACCATCAGTAGGAGAAGAAGCGGCAGCAATAGCATTGGTCCCTTGAGTTCTGAAGATTTCATTTGTGCTACAGATGTTCAGAGATTGAACAACATAACTACACACACTTACACACACACGCATACACAAAAGTCACACGCAATTGAAGCAGCGGCATCTGCCACATACACTTGAGTTTTCAGATACAGATACAGACACAGATACAAATACTCATACAGATTTAGATTCATCTTCAGGCAGTCGCGTAGTAACTGCCGCTGAATTTCGAGTGGCATTTGATTTTAGTGAAGTGTGTGTGCGTGTGCGTGTGTGTGCTCCAGAGGCATAAAAATTATTGCTGCCACAAGCAAAAGCAAGACAGGGACTGAGTCAGTCAGTCATCAATTATTTTATAGAATGCTCACTTGTTTTCTGCTTGTAGTACTTGGCATTGTCAGACTTCTGTATACAAGATTCCCTCTGTCTCACAGTCTGTCTGTCCATCTGTCTGTCTGTCCGTCTGTCGGCTGTCGTGCCCCCGCGCGAGAGAGAAGTTTGAAAGTTCTTTGTGGCACAGGAAGGGCTTCTTCGTGGCAGCCGCAATAGTTGTGAAATTAAATTGAATGCGACGCCGATTATCCCACGCAATCTTTCATTCATTCATTCATTCATGCTTGGCTTGGAGTACTACTATGTACTCCTCCGCCAAAGTTAAGAAATCATCAAAACTTGTGCCACATTCCCCCCACAAGTACTATAAGATGACTATATACACACACACACACACACAAAATCTCTTATCTGGCTATAAATCCAAAGCCAAAGTCTGTCTGTATCCCTCCCACACTTCCCCCTTCCCCTTAAAATCAATGCAAAGTTCGCGTTTTTTCTTTGCTTCGTTTTTTATCTGCGTGTTCCA
This sequence comes from Hirtodrosophila alboralis, assembly GCA_035043045.1. Classification (NCBI taxonomy): domain Eukaryota; kingdom Metazoa; phylum Arthropoda; class Insecta; order Diptera; family Drosophilidae; genus Hirtodrosophila; species Hirtodrosophila alboralis. Next base: position 375,879 of record JAWNNH010000380.1, on the reverse strand, counting down.
ATAAATAAAATCCATTCGATTATAAAGTGCACACAATGAAATGCCGCTGATAAGCGCCTTATACAATCCATTTGGCCTACATCAGTTCATTAAAAATCTATTTGAAAAATGTGCAATATACAAAAGTACATGATAAGGCGAGAGTCTGGGCTGTGAATCTGCAATTTAACGATTTTATGTGTCACATTCTGATTAATCTTAACAGGTTGCCGACAATTTTAATGGCCAACGATGCCAGACAACACTATGCAACAAATTGTGAAAAATTATTTTATTCAGAACATTTAAAAGTCAATTCGTATTGTCATGTTATTTGTTATATTCGAAAAGGTACTATTAGTTAGGTATAAATATATCCTAACATAATTTTATAATAATAAAATTGTTAACAACAGTTTTAAATTATATTGTTCGTTTAGAAGTTATTTCAGTAATTTTTTCTGAAAAAGTCGAACTTTGAATTATAATTTAATCGAATTAAAATATTCAATTTTTGTATTTATATTTTATATATATTTTTTTCCGAATAAGCGAACAATTTTAAATATCAAACTCACATTTTTTGTATACAAAATGTTGTTGCATAGTGTAATTATTGTCATAAATGTGCCATTAAATTCACGAAGGAATTGTGGCAAGTCGAAACAATAAATTGCGAAATTTGCACAAAATTTAACAGAAACTTGCTCGAATTTCAATTGAAACGCATTAGCACAAAACCAATCATAATCACAATCATAATAATAGTCATAATCATAATCATAATCATAATCATATGTGATATTCGTAGCACAGATTTGCAATTTGTGCTGTTTATATATCGATTTCTGATTGCCGCTTTGGGCCGAAATGTAATTTAGTTAAGCAGCCTAGCAAATATTGTTATATAGTCGAACAAACTATCCATCTACATATCTGTCTACATACTTACATATATACAGTTTGTTAGATTTAACTCTGGACCGAGCCTCATCGTCAAACAAGAGTCTAGACAAATCGAAAACAAAACGAACTTCAATATTCAGCTATAATTGAATGCACACAAACAAGGAGAATGTGTGTGTGAGTGTGTGTGTATTACCATTGGGAATACTATAATAATCTGGTCAGTTACATAAAAGCCACACTCATACACTGAGAATATTGTGAATATTGACAGACACTCAAGTGTTCACAAGCACCCTGTAAATCCAATTGAATTACGCATAAAAGGCGCTTAAACCAAAAGAAATGACAATCGTGACGATGAGGATGAGTTGAAGTTGAAGTTGAAGTTGAATTCGATGTCTCCCTATTAAACGAGCATTATTATTTCCTTTTAATTTCTTATTACACGATATTTTATAGCTACGGTGCTATGTGGCCCACGAATGTTGTTGATGATGATGGGCTCTAATCATAATCACATTTCACATACTCGTGTCGGCGTTTCCGCAAAATTTACATATCGACTTTTACTTAATGCGCCTTTTTGTAGTCATGAAAAGGAAAAAGAACGACTGCGACTGTGGAGTTTAAACTTATGCATGATTAATACATAATTACAAAGACAAACACATAAACTCCAACTCCAACTGCAACTCCAACTTCTGGCCGTGCTGGCATGCCTGTTTTATAGAGTGATAGACTGATAGTCGCAGCAGTTGGGCATTTTAATGGTTGGCCAACTCAAGAGCCCAACTAATAACATTTAAGAGACGACAAAAGACCCAAGACACAAGACACAAGTATTAAAAGACAAAAGGCAAAGTTCCCACACAGCACGTCCTGACTGACTGACTGTCTACCTAACAGATAGGTATATAACATACATATAGCTGTTATTAATATTTCGATTAGGTAGCAGCGATTCGTAGAACTTGACACATGACTTGCATAACTAATAAGTAACTTGTGGCCAATTGTGTTGCCCTACACGGCTCGATTTTGGTATGGGGCATATCGCTTCAACGCCATTTACTGATTGATGATGACAAACTTGACTTCATCAAAAGGAAATCGACGTAGTTGCAGGATGTACACAAAGGAATCAGGACACTTTAGAACAATGTCACACTGATAAGATGTGTGTTCCTTCCATGATATTTAGATTCATTTAGTATGCTTAATATTTAAATCTGAGTTCGTATAATTAATCAATTGTGTGTATTGAACAAAAGCTATTATCAAATTTTCTTTCATCTGAATGCACATCAAAATAAATGTCACTTTTAAGCAGCAGTTATTCGAATGATTCAATATTTTCATAGAAGATGCATCTGCAATTTATGCCATATTTTTTTATAATTTCATTAATTTTTTATTAAAGTTTTGTGTCCATTTTATTTGTGCTTAATGTGAAAATATTGTTTATTGAAAATTATTTTGTGCAGTTTATTGAATTTTATTTATTTATTTATTTTTTGGAAATTCAAGATAAAAAATTAAGAGGTCATTCTTACAAAAAGAACATCAATTTCTGTTACCAAATAAATTGTGGTTCCTAACCTAATCTCCAGTAAAGTTTATTGAGTCTTAGAATACAAAAATAATCTCTTACAAAAAGTGTTAAAAAAAAAATTTAAAGAGTCCTGCGTAGCTAATGCTTTTTTTTTATTACACTTGCAATAATATATTAAATTAATAAAAAAAAATAAAAAAAAAAAAATTAAAAAAAAAATAAAAAAAAAAAATTTAATGCCGAGAAACCTTCATGCCTTATATACTGACTGGCAAGACCATTTAGGGATTATAGATGAGCAGGAGTGCAAAAAACAGCGCCTGAGAGTATGCAACACTTTGTAATTATTTTTTGTAAATTTTGCTAATTTATTTACCTCATTTATTTACCCTTTTAGTACAATATTTTTTATTATAGAAAAATAAGAACTTGTTTCTTATACTTAAAGAATAAATGTAGAACCAGCGATATTATTATTAGTAGCGATGAATTGAGAACAAAATTGAATAAATGAATTTTGTTTAAACTTCTAAAAGGGTTTTTTGTTATCAAATAATAAATTTCTAAATTTCTTAAATTAATTAGACATTTAAGTACCACTTCCTGTTTTCTAATTCTCAATCTGAATTGTAGGTGATTAGCATGTCGCATTGACTGCAAGAAATTAAAAACCTTGGCATAATCATTATTAATTCCTAAATATGTGTGTGGTGTGTGTGTGTGTGTATAGTGTGTTCCATTGAAGATATGAACACTTTAGTCCATTCATAGACACTTTTCAGTGGCTTGACAAACTGCTGCGGCATTTGTTGATTGCCAAGTGGGCAAATTGCATGCCCAGAGCCAGAGCCAAAGTAGAGTCGGGGCTTAGAGTCAGTCGGGGCTTAGAGCTAGGAGAGCTGGGTGAGCTGACATGCGTTGAGGATATGAGCATGGAATGCAAGTGAAGTACTACGCGCCACAAGTAAAAGCCATTTAAATGTATTTCTTATCTGACTTTTCAGATCGTCTTTGCAACATCAACGTAATCCAAGTGCAGCTAATGCCAGCATACCACAGCAGCAGCAACAACAGCAACAACAACAACAGCAGCAGGTGCAATTGTTGGTGTACAGGAAACGCAGGACAAGACAGTGACAACAACAACAACAACAGCAACAAAAACAACGACAACAGTGATAAAAAACTGACAACGAAATATTAACGAGGAGTAAAGAGAAGAGCAACAACAACAACGACAACAACAACGACAACAACAACAACGACAGCAACAACAACAACAACATGATGTTGTTGTCATTGTCATCGGTGATTAATAAAGCCGGAAATGTGATTGTAGTTTTAGTAAGCCTGCAGCTAATATGGCTAACATTAGCCGGCTGCCGGGAGCTGCCGCTTGGCGGTGGCATTGATTATGACAGCATGTCCGCCTCCGCGGAGGATGTGATGGACGTGATGGATGCACAGGTGACGGAGGAGAGTGCAGCTCATCGCAGCAACATTGAGGCGATACTTGGCAACAGCAGCGAGGATGTCAAAGGAGCTGCAACAGCAACAGCTGCAGGATCAGCTTCAGTTGCTGCCGGAACTGGCGCGGGCATGAGTGCTTCTTCTGGTGCGGGCACTTTGCTCGAGGAGTTCAATGGCGGCAAGCTCAGTCCGGCGGAGGCAAGCAATACGCTGCCCATATTCCTCAGCGAGCCGGAGAGCGTCTTTGTGGTAAAGAATCGTCCGGCGGTGCTCAAGTGCAAGGCCTCACATGCCCTGCAGCTGCACTTTAAATGCAGCGGCAGCTCACAGCCGCCACCCTCAACGCACGACAAGCACGTGGATCCGCATACAGGCGTCCACATGGAGGAGGTAACTGCCACCATACATCGCGATCTTGTGGACGAGTACTTTGGCAAGGGTCCCTTCAAGTGCGAGTGCCAGGCGTGGTCGTCGCGCGGCGTGGTCAAGAGCCAGGCGGCCACAGTTCACATAGCATGTAAGTATGCGACGCAGAGGGTTACTTGGTTACCTGGTGGTGGTGGCTTCGTCATGCGCTAAAACTTCCCCTCTTATACCCTTATTATTGTTACAAGTATTTTAAGTTTGTTAGTAAATGTACAACTAATAGGAGACGCCTTGCAACTGCATTAAGTATATATATTCGTGATCAGTCATTATAATTCGTCTGTCCGTCTGTCCATGCAAATTAGGCACACATATTTCCGGCAGTACATATGTCAGACACAAATAGTATATCATATAGTTATTCTAGGAACGATTGAGTGAAAAATGAGTTTTTCTATACAAATCTTTTTTTTTTTATATATCAAAAGCAAAACTTATCAGGTCGATAAAGTCAGCAAAATCGGACTACTATATCATATAGCTGGCATAGGAACAATAGTTTGAAAAATGTTTTGTATGCCTTTTTTGTTCTTCAGGATATCTCAATCAAACTTGCCAATTCTAATTTTAATTATCCTATAAATAATCTAATTAAATTTATATATATTTTTTTTAAAAGACCATTATTAGGGTATATAACTTCGGCATGCCGACTATAGTCGTTTTTTTCATGTTTATGTTTAATTTACCCTCAACCCTCTGTAGATATTCGCAAGTCCTTCGGACAGTCACCCACCTCGCTGCGCCTCGAGCTGGGCAGCCGTGCGGAACTGCATTGCGAGCCGCCCGGCGGGTTTCCGGAGCCGAAACTCAGCTGGCACAAGAACAATGCGGTCATAACCGCCGACAGTGAGCCGGGGATCAGTGTAGCCGGCAGCAGTCTCACCTTTCGCCAGGTGGTGCTCCAGCATATGGCCAACTATAGCTGCAGTGCGGAGAATATTGCCGGCAAACGCGTCTCCGATTCGGCCGTGCTCATTGTCTATGGTCAGTATATGCGGTCTGTTTTCGAATATTTTCCTTGCACCACAGCTAACACCCCTCTTTCCATCACTCTCCTCTCTACTTCTACAGTTAATGGCGGCTGGAGCGCCTGGAGCCCTTGGCGTGAGTGCAAATGCAGTGGGAAACCGAGTCAGGGCCGCAAGCGAACGCGCACCTGCACCAATCCGATGCCCTTGAATGGAGGCGGACAGTGTGCGGGTCCCCAGATACAGAAGTCCGCCGACTGTGCGGCCTGTCCAGGTATGAAAGCATTTCTCTGGTTACCCACAAATTTGTGGGCCATGTTGGCGCCCACTTTGCGTTTGCTAACTTTAAAATGTAACCGTAATTGAAGTGCCAACAACAAAATTGTCAATTTAAATGGCATCCTCTGATGCCTGTGGGCGGCACCCAGCCTCACCTGCGTCCCTGCGACCCCACCAACCAACCTTCAACCCGGGACAACCCCATTCCCTGCAGCGTCGAGAACGACGCACATTTTTCACACCAGGCAACGAGCAGCACCAGCAAACCGAGTCCAACACAAAGCACTGCGGCGCAAAAGTTTAAGGGGCGTTCCAAAAAAAGAAACAACAAAAGCTACACAGAGAAATTAGGCAAACCGACAAACAAATTCGCTTTCCTTAAAATTACAGTATTTAGGATAATAGCAAAGAGTTTAGAGAATATTTTTTCATTAAATAAGGATTATTTTTGAGTTTCTTTTAACTAAAAAGTCATTATTTTCGATTTAAAAATTTAAAAATAATAGTTGTAATTGAAAAATATAAAAATCATGCAAGGATAACATTAGTGCAGTCTTCTTCTCCATAAAGGCGATCCAAGTATAGAATTTTTGACTAATAAAATATATATTATACTAATTTAATTTAATTAATAGAAGTGACCGTTGAGAGCTTCAATTTCATCAAAGAAATATTTCAAATGAATAGAAAGAAACTTTAAAAATATTAAAATCTAATTCTGAGCTGTTTATATTTCGCGACGACATTTTTAGCATTTTAGTTATGAAAACTTTGCTTTTAATTTAATTATACATAGTCATTTAAAATTAGTAACAACTTACACAAGTCGCATGGCAAAGTCGTAATGCCCAATTTAGACAATAGTGCAATAAATTTTTGAGTGAACGCTGAGTATTTCATTTTAAACACGCATTCGAATGCGGCTGCTCTTGTGGCGATGGAAGCGATGGAGGAGATGGAGATGGAGCTTTGGAACGACGACAGATATCTCCACATGCACGTATATATATAGATATACTCGTATAGATGGATAGATTGGACTTGGACGTAGTACGTACTGTGTATGAATGGACTCGGGGGCGTCTGCCGGCGGCATACCAGAGCCACCAGTCAGGGGCACTGACTAAATGGTGACAAAGGCATTGACGCAGGAAGGGACAGGGCAAGGCAGGGCAACAGTATGGAAGTGGGGGGTATGCACAAGGGGATTGTGAATTGGGTTTGGGATTGGGATTCGTATTGGGATGGGGATGCATGAGCGTTCTCTGGGCTGGCGCTGGGGCGCTCTTTTTGACAGACGCACGGGCGGCATGTGTTTGAGACTCTTCACTTTTATTCATGTAAATTTATTGTATTGCACATTGTATTGTAGTGCACACACACACACACAGATACGCCTGCTGGCTCACACAGATAGAAAGTTACACAGATACACAGATACACAGATACTGAAGCGCACAGCGGGCGCAGCAATGAGCAATTGTTGACAGACAAGCGGGGCAAATGGAGCGACATGGGACGAAGGACGAAGGGGGCAGGGGCGGAATATGCTGCTGAAGCAGCAATAGCAATACACTTCAAGTGGGTGGTTGGAGGTGGGGGTGGAGGGGTTCGCTGCTTTTTCTATGAAAAGTGTGTCATAAAATTAATTTTAAATTTCGCTTCGGTTTCGCTTTTTTTTTCATTCTTTTATTTTTTCTCTACGTTCAATCTTCATCCCGTGACTTTTCATCCCCATGGAACCATGCCAACCTTATGGTGCTTCATCTCCTGCTTCTGATGCTGCCACGCCCACTACGTCCGCCTGCCAACGCCTGTGATTACGTTGACGCTGCTGACAACAACAACAACAATAACAACAGAGGACACTCAAATTGTGAGCGCTGATGGATTTGACATTTCGTCGAGTAAGCGCAGTAAGTTAAACCTGAAAGCCTGACAATGTGCATCTCATTCAAAGGACTTGGCCGAGAGCCGAGAGTGCCTACAAGGGGTATACAGAGGGGGGTATAGGTTATACAGTTCAATATGACATTGTGTGCGGGCCGTTAAAGTTGAATGTTTAACGAGCCAAGCCAGAAATTGGGTAGTCTGCAATTGGGGACAGAATATTGAGAGAGTTGAGAGTCGAGAGTTGGGGGCTGCGCTTTACAATTCAATAAACAATTGTGTTAAACTGAGCCGAAGGCCATAACAGCAGCATCCGCAGCTGTAACCAACTCCAACGAACCATGGAGTTATTTATTCAAAGCTGCCCAGCTGAAACAGAAACAGAAGCTAAAGCTGTGAATCTGTTGCTGATTCTCCGCTGGGTGAACCCCCCGAAAAAGTGACGTCATTGTTGACTCTGAACAGCGGACAGCAACTTAAAAATCACTTACCACGATTTACGCTGTCTGATTCATGCAACAGTCTGGCGACGACCCTTGAAGCTTGTAGCTTGTAGCTTCAAGGGAGCAGGAAGCACTGCCACAGGATGCGTATCCTGGAGTGGGTGGAACACACACACAGCACACACAACTAAAGTGATGATGGGGCTGTCGAATGTCGACTAGTATTCTTGTTGTTGTTGTCGCCTTCCTAGGGGTGGTTTTAGGTTTCGTAGTACACAGGAAGTGGCAAATGCCGATATATATATGAGTTTGGCATAGGCATACATCTTACCATACCAACACAGCACAACAACAAGACAATTCACAACAACAACAACAACAACATGCACATTTTGCGCTTTTTGTTTAGTTTTCGGACTTTCCCCCAACAAAAGAAGAAAAAAATTGAAATAAACGAAGCAAATGCGAAAATAGAAAAGCATTAAAATGACAATCACTTTTACTCACACACAACTCACAACACACAACACACAACACACAAAATACGAGACACATTCTGAAAGGCGAAACTTTAGGAAGGGCGATGGGGGCAGAGAAGGGGAGGATGTGCTGTTAAATACGATGGGAACATTTTTTTGACTGCTCCCCTGGGCAGACACTCATTGGAGGAGGGCCCTTAACTGCCATAAATTCTGGAGCTGCATTTAGTTCAAAAGGTGGCATAATTGCGACGCATCTATTAGCCAAAGTATTGCTATAAAATGTAATGCGAGGCCATCAAAACCAAATCCAGCTGCCCCTCTCTCTCTCTACCTCTTGAATGCCTCTATTCACATCTCTATCCATACACTAAATACATATATACACTGAGGCAAAAATATTATGTTCCAAAATGCAGAATAATCGATTTGCTTTTATTTTGTTTTCAATTATTCGATTTACGAGCAAGTTCCAAATTTACCATAATAAGATATTAGAATATTTCAAGTTGCATACGCAAATAGTAGTATATTTGTAGGCGCTGTTTGCTGCAGCCTCTGTGCGCCTATAATTATCAAACGCATTTAACAATCTGTATATAAGGCATACATTACTTTTTTTTTTAAATTCCTTTGCAAGATATTTATTTTGTGTTCCAAAATCAAGGAAATGTAATTTATAATTTTCAATAAATAATATTTTCAAATTAAGCACAAATAAAATGGCCAAAAAATTTTAATAAATAATAAGCGAAATGTTGAATTATAATCAGAATAATTGGCAAGGTTTTTAGTGACGAATCATTTGTTAAATTGTGAAACTCTTAAATTATTATCAGCTCATAATTGAAAATATTTTAAATTCCTTAATAAAATATAACCAACTTTCTTGGTATCATAAAAACACTTATATAGTAAACAACTTATATAGTGTCAACAAATGTTCATAATTTTAAAACTATTATTTTTTCTCAGTGTACTATAATATCCTCCATATAGCTCTGTATTTAGAGCCCACGTTCGGGGCCTTTGATAAATGGCACTTGGGCATGCCGCTGTCGGGAATGTGTGCTAAATCATGTTAATATGACTTTTGATTTCTAAACTGCCTTCGTTCCTTTCAATTTCTGCCATTTTTGCCTCTTGCCTCCTTTCAGTTGCCCGCTGGTCGTCGTGGAGCGAGTGGAGCATCTGCTCCGCGAAATGCATACAAGTGCGTCGCAGAAAATGCCTGCCTCACGCTGCGGCCTCTGTTGCCGCTGCCGCTGCTGCTGCTGCTGCTGATGTGGCAGATGAAGCCGGCGAGCTGCTGCCTGGATTAAGTGGAGTGGGCGCCGCGGCACTCAGCATTGCAAGTAGCGATGGCGCCACCAATGGGAATGGGAATGGAAATGGCAACAGCAACAGCAATAGCAACAGCGACGCTGATAGCCCAGGATATGGCAAATCATTGTGCGCCGGAAAAGACATCCAAACGGCCGAATGCCGTGGAGAGCAGTGTCAGATTGGCAAGGATGGTAAGTGTGTTTATGACAACAACAGGCAACATTCAGTCAGTCATTCAGTCAGTCAGGCAGCCAGTCAGCAACAAAGTAGACATTTAGACAACAATAACAATCACAGTGGGCACAACAGACACAATCCAGACCAGAACAGAGAACAGAGCAGACCACACAAAAGCCGAGCACTCAACACTGATTGTCACAATGGGAAATTAACCAAGTGCATTTTGTTTGTGCATGTCCGCCCCCTTCTTGGGCTATAAAAATAGCAAAATAAATCAGCCACCCTGGAGCTGGAGCTGGAGTGGCAGGGTATTACACAGTCTGCACTTGTTGGCAATACAAATCCCAAACCCCAAAGAGCCTGCCACATTAAGAAAGGGTCGCAAATCAATCGCAGACCAAATTTGCGTTGAGATTGAGAGTTGGGCATGGGCTCTGCACAATGTTTATGTTCTTTGCCAGATAATTAGGCATGCGGCAAAGACGACGACAGGATAATATCATTCAACTGAAAAGTAACCCGCATCCCAATTTCCAGTGTTCAATTTCCAATTTCCAATTGCCAATGTCCAAGGGACAACCAATTTGAAGCTTTTTACGTGTCATTGTTGCTATTTGGACTTTGATTCTGATTCTGATTCTGAACAGGAACAGGACCAGGGTGAGAAGTGCTCGATTGAACCCAACTCAAACTCAAATATAGTTTAGTTTTTTTGGGGAAGCGATTGCGGTCCATTGGGATCAATTATACGACTGTCACAGTGTGTAATTGAAAGGATCAGGATGAAACAGGAAAACAGGAACAGGAGGAGCTCTGTTCGAGGACAATTCGCACATAATTTCTGGTCTATTTTTGGCTTTTTTTTGTATGTTCTGTTATTTGATTGCTGTTGAAAAGTTTCTGCGAATGAAGAGTGACACTTTGTTGGTTTTGACTTGAGCCTTTGGCTTATTTTCCATTTTATTACATTTGCTGTTGCTTGTGCCTCGGTTCCGGCCCCAGGCTAATATCCCCCAGGGCTTGTGGCTGCATGGGCAACAGTTGAACAGTTGAACAGTTGAAGCTGCGACTGAGGCTTTATTATATGGCCATTGTAATGGCCAGGAGTGGGGGCGGAGATCGGGAGTCTCCCTAATCTCTTAGCATGACAAATACGCTTTTGATGTCCCGGGCAGGAGTCTAAAAAATCAGCATGCAAAATGCACACAGTAAAAAATAAAAAATAGACGAATGGAAAACGAAAGCGCAAGAAAAAAGTCTAAAGTTTGAATAAGGAAATAAGGGGGAGCCAAAGGACTAAAGACGCAGGACGAAGTACGCTTCCGATGCTGCAAATGCAGCAGCAGCGCTGTCGCTGATTTACAGCGAATATAATTGCTCATTTCATACATTGTATAATGCGTTCTCTGTGTATGTGTGTCTGTAATAATCATAATATAAATATATATACATATATACGAGATGTATTCCGAGTAATTCCTTGCGCTGCAGCGATTGCGATTGCGAGGATTCCTTTTCGCCGGCACAGCGCCAACCAGTCACCGCCAGCGCCACCAACAATGACGACAACAATCACAGCGAACGGAAACAAGCAGCGCAACAATGGCGCTTGCCTCTTGGCTTGAGAGGGGGGCGATGTGGCAGATGTGGCAACGGGGGGCCCAACAGCATACAATAATGCGAAATAGACGCCGGACTGAAAACGTACTGGCAATGGGATTGGGATTGGGAGTATGGGCATTGGGGTATGGGAGTATGGGGATGAGCATACAAACATAAAACATTAAATACAGACATATACCGAGACCAGATACGGATACGCATGGCTGCTTTGGATTGATGGCAACTTTTGGCGAGAATGCGACCGCGTTTGCCTCGGTTCAGTTCAGTTCGGTTTTATACCCTGTATAATAGTACATAAAATATTATTAAACTGAGCACAAATAATGCTGACAGACAGAATGGATGACATCAGCAGCCATATAAAGTGTGTAGCATCAATAACAGAACCAAAGTTCATCTGTCAGTTTCAGTGAGCTAAGAGATAAAGATGTTAATAACTTGTGTATTTATAAAATTTAAAAAAAATTCAATTTTTATAACTAGTCACCCTTAAGATTTACAAAGCGATAAAACAAAATTAAATTTGACTTTTAGATAAAAAATTAGTTAAAATATTGATTTTTATGAAATAAACCTTTTCTTTGCAAAAGGTTCAATTTAATCCCAAATAACTTCTTAACAAAAATTCCAATTAAAAAATGTTGCATCACAAGTTGATGATATATTTACCTTTTTAAAAAAGTAAAAATCTTATTATGATCGGAAACTATAATAAATACTATATACAAAATTAATTTATGAAATTTAAGTTATCAAAAATAGAGTTTTTTTTTTGTTAAAATTAAAAACAACTTTATTACAATTTTTTGGAATTTTTTTTTCCTCTTAATCAACTGATTTTACATATGAATTTACTCTCAGCAGTTCGGGAGTTTTTCAAAATAAATTATTATAAATTAAAATTAAAGACTTTCCTTATCGCACTCTCTCAAATCTATTCAGACGATGTACAACTAAGTTTCAAATATCAAAACAATTCGATAATAAATACTATAAATAACCTAGAATCTATAAGTAGGAAATATTTATAAAAATTGTAAGAGATGCAAGTCTGTCTTAGCAAGAGGTATCTGTTAGTCGAATACCCCTACCCTAGAGCATACTTAGTTGTTTGGTTTGGTTGACTCAACTTTTGCGAATGTTTGTGGGATGCGAGTTTTTGCATGGGGCAAGAATGGGGGTTGCGGATTTACGCAGAAACATGAACGACTTTTCCTCCTTTTTTTTTGGTTTTTTTTTTTTTTAATACAAAAGACAAAGATTGAGATTGGCATGCAGGCTGAACTGGAATGCGGGATGGGGTCGCACCAAAGTGTATATTAAAAACCAAAAATCAGCAGTTTTACTTATCCTCCTTTTGCCTTCTTTCCCTCTCTGTACACAGACTTCGATTGGACGCTCTACTTGGGCCTGGCCTTCATCACAGCCGTGTGCTTTGCCTTTGGCGCCGCACTCATCTGCTGTGCCCGGCGTGGAATACGCACCAATCCGCATTACAACATGGCGCGCTCAGGTAAGTCGATTCTGCGGCTTTTGATACGGACGTAGAACGGCAATTGAATCTGTACTTGCGCTTCCGTTTTACAGTTATGGATGCGGATTACATGCCCGGCGTGGTCGATAAGAAGGAGATGCGCATGCACATCGAGGCAGCCAATTTGGGATACGATTATGTCAATCCCGGACATCGTTATTTGCCCGGCGAGCACATTGTGGGCATGAGCATGGGAGTCGGAGTCGGCGTCGGCGTCGGATGCGGAGGCGTAACAGAGCATCACTACGATGTGCCCAACCTGGCAGCAAAGTGAGTTAAAACTGAATATATCTCTTAACTTTAATCTTTATTAAGCCAGAGCTAGATTCAACTCTGATTTTATAGTTTAATATTCTCAGTCAGCATTGTTGTAAGGCAGCTGGGTAATACTATAAAGTCTATCTATAGAATAAACATTAGCTAAAATTGATTTAATTTATTTTGCATATTTTAAATTCCAATTCATTCCTATTACATGACGCTAATGGAATTGATTGATAAATGTTGATGATGTTGTTTACAATTCCCTAAAATTTCCATTTGTCTTCTTTAAAAAAATTTTCTCTTTTTTCACTTGGCTTTAAAGTAATTTATCAAATCCGTCTCAATTTATTCAAGGCATAGTACATGTACTAAGAAGCATTTTAATCAAATTTAATAGATAGGCAACACTAGTACATAAAGAAACCGTAAATAAAGATTATTTGTTTATTTTTTAATATAAAAATTCATGTACTTATAGCAAATTTATTTAAAAGAAGAATTTTAATATATAATTCAGCAATAATGATTTTTATTATCAGTAATTAAACCAAGACGAACCTAATAAAAATAATTTTGAAGATTTTTAACAACTTTCAAATAAGAATACTTTTTTGGCGACATTTTTTTTAAATTTTAAAAGTATATTGTTTCTTTTATGAAGAAAAAATAATGGGCCAATAATTTTTAATTTTTTATTAATCAAAAATATTTATTGTAATATTATCCATATTATGTAATACTTTACTTTACATGTAAGATTTTTAAAATAACTTTTCTCTTACAGCTATACAAATCCTATTGACGATCTGAGCGCGGATTATCTATCAGAGACTGGAGACTCCTCTACAGCGGATACCTGTAAGTAAATCGCATATTAGTGTTGATTCCAATTCTATAATTTATATTTATTTTTCAGCCAACTCAACGTTCGACATGAATGCCAAGCTCTCGATACTGAATGCCTCGAGGAGCACCAGCTACGAGCTGTTGGGCAGCAGTGGAGGTCAGTTGCGCCTCTATGGAGGCGAGTTCCTGCTCTTTGTGCCGGAGCTGGCCATTGGCAAGCATCTGAAGAAGCACGTCTCACTGATGCTGCTGAGCGACGAGTGCAGTCGCATTGCCTGCACCATGGAGAGCTCCATATTGTGCAGCAGCGTGGTGCACACTGCACCCCGGAACTATGGCTTTGTGAAGCCCGTGATTCTGAAGATACCGCATTGTCTATTGGCGCCGGAGCAGTGGCGTGTGCACATCTACCACGCGGACAGCGAGCACGACGATCTCAATGTGAGCTGGCGGCGAGCGGTGTCCGTGGGCGAGGAGACCATCAATACGCCCATGTTTGTGCAGCTGGAGCCCACGCATGTGTACATCATGACGGAGCAGTTGGGCCACTTTGCCATTGTGGCCGAGCCGCGCATTCAGCAGTCGGCAATCAAGATGAAGCTGTTGGCATTTAGTCAGCACACGCCGCCCAGCAGCGCAAACTGCAGCCTGCGCATCTATGTGGTCAAGGACTTTCCCAACAGCAGGGACATTTGTGCGAACGTGGAGTGCAAGCTGGGTGGCAGTTACCTGGGCGAGAGTCAAGTCTTTGGCTTTGTGCTCAACAGCCTCAACTTGAACATTCGAGTGCGCTGCACGGACGCCGATGCGGCGCCGTACGAGCATGCAATTCCCTACCAGCACATCCTGAGCAACAACTCCATATTGCACTGCGAGTTCAGTATGCGGCGCCAGGAGCAGCATGCGCTGTGCGTGGACTTTGGCCAGGGCGACGATCTTGACTTTTATACGTTTAGCATTCCGGCACAGCCACTGGGCGGCTCAGCCGAGGAACTGGCATCCACGACCAATACAACCATCTCCATAGACCGCCAGGGCAACTATGTGAACGAGAGCTGTGTGCTGGACTTTGTGCAGCTGCCACATGCCACAAAGCGTCTGATTTGCGCCGCGTTGGATCCTCCTCGAGCCGACGAACGCGACTGGCGGCTGCTGGCGAAGAAACTTAGCACGGATCGATATATTGCATACTTTGCCACAAAACCCTCGCCCACCGAGCAGATCCTCAATCTGTGGGAGTGTCGGGCCAACAACTGCAACGGTAATAGTTCCAGTTCCACATCCATCTCGCATGCCAATAGCATCATGTCGCTGCTGTTGACGCTCAAGGAGATGGGACGCCAGGATGTGCTGGACATTATAGTGGAGACCATTGGGCCCCTGTGGATTTAAGGATTGGATTGAAAAACAAAACAAAAAAATGTTCATGAGTTGCCTTTTATTTGAAAAATGTATTTCGAGGAAAGAGATTGAAGTGGGGAAGATACGCACCTAGAAATGGATCGAATCGAAACGAAACACAGAATTAAAACATTGTAATCAAAGTCTAGGCTTAGACATAGGCGTAGTCATAGTTTATACTAGTTATATAGAGAATAAGTTAAGCGTAGTGTGTTGTGTTCTTGAACTTGAACTTTGCTCAACGAACTCTGTTCCCCTGGGTGCCATGCATTTTTGATACTACTTACATAAGTACGAGTACTGTAGCGTAAAGTTATTTGTGGCTTAGCAAACTTATAGTTTTAAACACTAAATTGTAGTATTAACACTATTTATATACATTTATACAGTATGCCTAAGTTGTAAGTTCTCAAGTTTCTAGATTAACTCCGGCATATATAGACCCGATTATATGTGTACAGGCAGTTGTAAACTACTATTTGCCAAATCGTTGAATTTCTCAACCGACTCTAGTTATAGCCGATAAACAATGAGAGCATTTAGTATATATATTACATATATATAATTGAAAACCCGTAGCATACCTATATACACTCACATATAACGCAAATAATTATATACACAATGCATACATAGTTTATGAATTTAGTTGGTAGTGTGAAGAAAAACAAAAATTAACAAAAGAAAAAAAAACAACAACCGAGTAGCTTGTTAGACATACTCAAGTGATATCCTTTGTATTTGTCTTTAGTTCATAAGTCCAAAACTGTCGTTTAAATCGTTAATCAAACAAATAACAAACAAAATAATTCAACAAATCGAGTAATAACGAATATTTAAAGGCCCAACAATACTACAACACTACCATAAAGAATATGAATACAATTTAGTCATTAATGCAAAAAAAGGAACAAACTGTAGTTGAAGATTCTACATTAAATACAAATTAAAATACAAAACAGTTCCCGTTGCTGTTGTCACGTTTTGTGTGAAATGCAGTCTAACGACACTTTTTATTAAATGCTGTAGTTTTTATCTATTTTATATATGATTTGACTAAATGACAAACAGCAGAATATGAAATTGAATAAAGACGTTACTTACTGTAAACATGCATTTTAAATTAGCTAATGATATTTTTCGATGACCCCCATATCCAATCGAAAGCGCTCGTCCTTACGATCCCAGCGAACCAAAAATTCTTAAAATCCGTAAGGATATGCCGTAATGGTAGCTATTTTTCTGTAAAATTTATTTGAAATAAATAAACGGTTTGATTAGGATTAATGTTTTTTATCTTTCAGAAAATACGGTACGCAATTAAAACTATAAATACTGAACAAAACTCATGCAGACAACGGCTATCATCTTCAGATCAGGCGAAAATCAGGATACTATATTGACCTATAAAGATTAAAATTTGGCTATTAATTGTTTCTGATAATAAAATATCATTTAATATAATTTTTAATAAAATATGCGGTTTTAATTAAATATCAGTCTAATTTATTCAAAAGATACCGACTCTTATCAGAATTTGCCGCACTTGCCAAACGATAGTCAAAAAGGCAATCTGCCAGCCCGAATGCCCAGAAATACCAGGCGAACAGAAATCTCAGAAGGTCGCTGCTTTAATGCCCGCCCCTGAAAGTATGCCGCAAGTTTTTTCGAGCACAAAAGAAGTCCGCAACTAAAAGTATGCAACAATTTTTAAAATTTATATTTCATTTTATCCAAGTTTCAAACTAAAAAGCGTTGACACATTAATTTCAAATTCAGGTTGTCCACAAATAAAAACCAGCCATAGATGTCGCCAGTATATTGCATTGCTGCTAGCGTTGCCAGACTGCTGCTGCTTGTGTGACTGATGTTTTGATAACAAGCTGTTCACGCGATATTTCTCGATACCTTTGGCGGGCTTGTTACTTAATTTGAAATGATATCTCTTGCTTGAGTTGCATTTTGAAGCTAGAAAATAATAAAATTCCAGTTAATAAACATTTATTTATATGGCTATAAGTACTAAAGATATTTTTCTCTATTTTGCATTAGTTTATATACTGGTAAGTTGTATTTGTTCTCATTGATCAAATTGCTTTAACTGGTATTTCTAAGAAAAAAAAACTAAAAAATTTACCAATTAAGTTGTCTAAATGATTTAAGCTCTTACAACATTTTTTGTATCACATTTCTATAACAAGTCACGCCAATTCGCAATTGGGCTTAATAAAACAAAATTAAGATACAATTATTAGTTTAAGCAATCAGTAGTAGCAACAACAGTAACAACAACAACAACAATATTAACAGTCTCATGCACACTCAAACATTTTAACAAGCCGCGCGGCAAACAATCCAACAAATAACAAATCAATAATTTCATGCAATACAAAATGATTGCTGTTGCTGTTGTTGTTGCTGCTGTTACTGCTGCTGTTGCATTGGCGGCGCCTTTTATATCCAACAGCATCGAACGTATAAATAAATTTAAACGATTTGGGCTCCTTATAGTATATACTCTTTTTGTGGCTCTGGCAAATAGAAATCTACGAAGGCCACTTACAATAAGTATGTGCCGAGAGAGAAAAAAGCGTGCAACGGCGCTGGCGAATCGATGCCTGTCCACAAATCCAGAAAAAAAGCAAGTAAGAGTATTGTAGTGGACATCTCCCGACTAGGATATACTCTGCCACCAGTCTCTGTAATTGTTGCAAAGAAGAAGCATGTTAGAAGTTTTAATAATGTAGAAATGGGAAGGGTTTTTGCGGAATCTAATCTTAATCTAATATCTAATTTGCCCTAACTTGAGTAGACGCAGCAGAAATATACTCTATTGCCCCTTTTTTTGAAACAGAGTATAAACATTGCTCCTGCACCCAATTGCCAGCAACTTTTGCCGATTATTGGCCAAACGTTGCTGCCACAGCAACGACGACGCTGACTGTGACTGCGACTGTGACGCCGACTGCGACTGCTGTCATCGTCAATTAGTTTTCTCACCGCAGACATAACAATATATTTTATGTATCGCTCGATTGTCGCATCCTTGACCACTGCGAAGGTTTTGCATTTTTCCGCAGAAAGGACAGCAGAGTCAGCAGCAGCAACAGCAACAGCAACAGCTACAGCAGCAGCAGCCGTTCAAAGTTTGAAAAATTTCCTAATTGGGTCGAAATTCCAATCTAACAACGATTTCAAATCGCTTGACAATTTCTTGGCTGCTGTTTTTGGTTGTTGCTGCTGCCACCGCTGCTGCTGCCAACTTATTTTGACAGCCATAAAATTGTGGGCCTTGATAAGGTCGCTGTCGTTGTTGTTGTTATTGCTTCGAGTGTTGCAAGCTGCAAGGTGCAGTTTGAGTATTTAAAGCGCTTTGTTGCGTGCTTTTATGCGCACTCATTGAATGTTTATTCCTGATTCAAACTCAAGTGTTGCACAAATACGAAAACAGCGGAAATGTCCTCTTACACACACACACATACACTCTCGCACACTCGCATACTCGAAGTAATGAGCAAATACCTCGGCAAAGCGGAAGTTGACACGCCACCAGCAACAACAACAGCAACAATAACAAGAAACACTCAATGTTGTAACATATACTCAAACTCACACAGTTTGTGGCCAAGAGTATCGTGTTCTATCACTTAACCAAGTATCAATCTGGCCAAAAGCCAATGAACTATCAATCTCAGGGGCGGCTTAGCTGCCACCACAAATTTGTGCATGCCACAAATCGTATGCTGCATGCATGTAATTTTGGCCAACACAAAAAAAATAAATCCGCAAATCGAAACTTTGGTTTCAAGCTCGAGCTCAATAATTGTGCAGCTGTGGCAGCTCCTCAGCTGCCATTTTGAATTTGAATTTGTCTGCAACAGCAGCAGCAGCAGCAGCGTGAAACATGAATTATGTGCGGCTCTGTGGCACGGCTGCTAACTTGGCCAATTGGACTGCAGCCCAGACAGAGTCGTTGCCACAAAGCGTTGATCGCATGGCGTTGAAAGCGCTGGATAAGCCTCAAAACACAAAACAATACAAAATGCTCTAAAGCAGCAACAGCAACAACAACAAAAAGTGAAAAAGAACAAGTAAGAACGTTGCAATTGGGACTCCTGACTAAATTATACTCTGTTCTTTTATATTATACTTGATATCTTCCTTCAAGTAGTTCAGACTACACATTAAATTTGATAGTTATAAAAATTAGTTAGATGCAAATTTTCTAGTTAATTTAGCAAAATGAAAAGTTGGAAAATATTGATACAATATTTGATGCAGAATTATACCATATAGGGAAATACATATAGAAATACAGAAAAAAGGATATACATACATAGAAAATAGGATTAAATTGCAATAGAATAAATAAATTTTGAATAAAGGTGAATTAAAAATATACAAAATAAATAAGAGTTAAAAGTTTTAATAATAAATAAATAAATAAATAAAAATAATAATAAAAATTAATAAATTCATTAAATTCATAGTAAATAAGAAGTATGAAAATATAAAATATAAATTGCAGTTAATCATAACAAATAACACTCGCAATAAAAAAATTATGTTATATTTAAATACCTTTGTTTTGTAGTGACTACTGCTCTAATATATACGTTTTTCACTTGTTGCACTAGGTTATTAACTAATAGAAAAAATAAATTTACAAACATTACATGTTTTTAGCTTTAATCATATCTTTAACAAGCCAATATACCCAATTTTTTCCAACTCAGAAATACAGTATTAAAACGAAAAACGAAAATGCGCCACTGCTGCAACATGTCCCATGTCCAGACTTCAGACTTGGCTGGACAATGGACAATGGACAAGCTGCTGCTGCTGCTGTTGCTGTTGCAGTGGCATGGTCAGACCAAGAAGAGGCAGGCCAACTATTCAGACAGCCGCAGTTGTATTACGAATTTATCTACCTGAGCAGCAACCATCGTCAATCGTCCATCGAGATGTTGTTGCTGCTGCTGCTCCTCTTCTTCTAGTTGTTGTTGCTGCTGTTGTTGTTGTTTGTGGTTCCACAGGTCCCAAAGGAGCAGCTACATAATGGCCACCGCACGTCAACTGCTGCCGTTGCCACTGTGCTCCACAACAACGTTGCAACGTTGCGACCTCCACCAAACAGGCAACAGCAACAGCAACAGGCAACAGGCAACAGTTTTCAGTGGAAAAAGGCCTGGCTTGGACCTGGCTTTTAGAGCTGGCTCTGGGTCTGGACCCTGGACCTGGCCTGAGACCAGAGACCAG
Organism: Hirtodrosophila alboralis; assembly: GCA_035043045.1. NCBI lineage: Eukaryota > Metazoa > Arthropoda > Insecta > Diptera > Drosophilidae > Hirtodrosophila > Hirtodrosophila alboralis. The sequence continues at coordinate 355,048 of JAWNNH010000380.1, read as the reverse complement.
AGACCAGAGGAGACCCAAGGTTTCTGCTTATCAATACATTTGATATCTGCGCTGACTTCGTTCGAGTCGTTCGAGGAGGCATCCAATTGGTACGCTGCACATCCGCACATACTTACCTCCAACCCTTCCCCCTGATACCCTTCCCATCACATCGGACATTGCTGCTGCCTTTAAAGATTGGCTGCGTTTGCGTAGGACTCACGTATGTGGTACTTTGATGTGGATTGTTGGCCATTGTTGCCTGTTGCTTGTTGCTGCTTGGTTGTTGCTTCTTGGTTGTTCGTTGTTCGTTGTTGCTTCTTGGATGGAGCTGCTGGAGGAGCTGGAGCTGCCATGCAGTTAACATTTCGAATGCCATACAAATCGACTAGCGGACATTGAAAATGGCAACACACATATCTGCAACGTCTGTTGCAGTTGCTGCTGCTGCTGTTGTTGCTGTTGCTGCTGTCACTGGTTGTTGTTGCTGCTCGGTGGCATTGTTGTATTGAATTGTATCTGCTGCTTGTGTTCTGTTCAATGTTTCAATTCGATTCCTGTGAAATTCTACAATACAAGAAATAAACTCAAGTCCAAACTTGTTACAGTTGCAAAAAAGAATTCGAAACTCTATTTTGTATTTATATACAGTTGCAACTATTGCCAAAGCCAACGCTTCGTATACGCAATCTGATCTGGTTAACGAGAATCCGAATCCCTTAAGTGGCTTATGGCCCAAGCAGCTTAAAAAAGAAATAACACTTCTTTTCTGACAGTGTATGCTCTGTTCTTGGCTTTTAGCTCTTGGCTCTTGGCCTCGGCCATGTCTCGTATTGTTTGGGGATTTGCTCGTCTTCTTGCCTCCGCACATAGTATTATTGTAGTTGCAGTCACGTTGCAACATTGCAGCTATTGTCGGCAACGTTGCATTAGCATTGAGCATGCAGCATGCAGCATGCAGCTTGTAGCAGTGTCTAAGAGTTGCAACAACAATGCGGCAAGCAAAAGGGGCATAATCAAATTTTCTATTTCGATTCCTTTTGGCATTTGCATAATTCCATTAAACTGCTAAGCAAATGGACGTTGCATGAAGTTTCCAAATGGCCATGAAGACATGAAGAGGAAGGTTGGCAAAAAAAAAAATTATACAACCTGAAATCTAAGGCATATTATTAACCAAATTGCAAGAAATAGTTCCATAAATATGATATTAAAGTTCATAATTTGTTCATTAGTTCGAGGGCTAAAACATGATATTGAGTATGAATTAAATCAAATTAATGTTTAGTTAAACGAGTTTGCTCTTTATCAATTACGTTTTAATTAATTAAACGTAATAATCCTTGCAAGATTTATATATTATTAAATACTGTTTATTTATGTAGCTGAATTAAAGCTTTTGATAAATTATTTAGCTTTAATTGAAAATAGTTTGTTTGTCAATTGTTTTTATACAAACTTCTACATCACTTTTGTAGGAAAGTCCCAAAACAAAGCCCAACATTAAGTTGCAATGATATTCAAGAAGCTTTAATGATGGCCAGCACAAGTTTAAGCCAAGTTTGTCAAACTTTGTTCTGTGATATGCATTGGCAGCCCAAACTGAACTTGTGTCCATACATTTCAGCATTTATTGCAGATTCAGCTGAATTGCAATTTCAAATACTGACTGGACATGACTGGGCCTTTTTGCACTTAGAGAAAAATATATCAAGTACAAGGAAAACAATTAATAAAGAATAGAAAATACTCGTTGAATAAATTAAATAAATTGTAAGTAATAATAATACGAATTTAAGTTAAACTAAAAGAATACTTTGCTTAAAAAAAACTAATATGATTATTATTTTTTTAATTTTTGTAATACTATAAAAATAAATTAAATAAATAAATAAAATTTGACCAGAATGGATCGTATTTCAAAGACATTTCTAAAGCCCGAGTTGTTGTCTGATGAGCTCAAAAAAATCAAAAATGTGATTTTCAGGGGTATTTATAAATTAAATGTCTAAGGGACACTCTTGTAATTAAACTGTACATATTTGCAGAATATTGAGTTGAATAATAATATTTTTATTAATCATATTTAAAAAGAGAGTTTTGGAGCTGAAAACAAGTATTTTAAACAAAGAGTTGTGTTTCCAGTGTTGTCGCATTATTGCTATTGAATATCGATAATTTTTTTTTTTCAATAATCCTTCCTAGATAATTTCTCTAAGTGTAGTAAGGAAAGCGTCAGCTTAGAACTGGCATAGGCATTGGCCAAGTTGGCGCTGTCATGCTGCGTATTCTATTTATTTATTTATGTATTTATTTCTAGTTGTTGGCAGCATTTCAGTTTGTTTTATTTTATTTCTTTCTTTTTTTTTTTGTTTTTTCGCTGCGTTTGGCAGCTGCGTTTGCCGTTTGCCTCGTCTGCCAAATGTCATGAGTTATGTTTGCCGCAATAGAGGAAAAACTTTATAGCCAATGCCTGGTGCCTTCTGTAGACATCTGAACAGATCCCGAAACCCGATGACGATGACGATGACGATGAGGATGACGATGAGGATGAGGATGAAGATGAGGATGATGTCTTTTATTTGCTGTTTGGCGGCCATTTCTTCTGCACTGCGCCTGTGCGCAAAAATGTTTTTGTATAAGTGTATTTGTGTGTGTGTGTGTGTGTGTGTCGCCATGGGAGCACAAGAGTCGGCAATGTATTGTAGTTGTCGCTGCTGTTGTTGTTGCTGTTGTCGTATTGTTGCTGCTGGCACAACCACTGTCAGCAGCATCGGGCTGAGGCAGAGGACGGGGCAGTGGCAGAGGCAGCCATTGTTTGCCCCACCACGCACCCCACAGCAACAGGGAGGGGGCAGAGCAGACACACAACACAACCCAGCTGAACCCTGCAGCAGCTTCTTTATCATGTTCTTTTTTTTTTAGGCAACAAAAATATCTTATTTTTACCGAACGAAATAAAAACAAATGTTTGCCTTAAAGCCATTTAATTTCAGGTTTTGTTTTTATTTTTTTCTAAATATGAGAAATGTACGATATGAAATATTGCATATGCATTCTTTTAGCATACCATATATCACGTATTGCTTGAATATTATAGAGAAAAAAATATTGACAAGCTGAAATATAAAAAATATCAAAATTGATATTAAAATATAAAAAAAAATAAAATTTTCTTTATTTTAAATTTTTATAGCAGAATTATGCTGGATTTTTTAAAATTACAAAGTAAACTGCTAAAAAAAATGTTTCCTTAAGCTGAATACAATTTTTTAAGCAAAAATAGAATTCTTTGTCTAATTTTAAACAAGATAATTAAAAAAAAATAAAATAATATATGACTTAATGATTTTCTAAAAATGAATATATCCTTTAAAGTCGGGTTCTTCTGGGATTTGTGAACCATTTTCAAGTTTTTCTGAATTCGTTGCGATTTACAATTGCATTGTTGTTGTTGTTGTTATTGTTGTTGCTCTCGTTGTGATTTCCATTTCCATTTGCAATTCTTTTTATTTTTTTTTTTTTTGTATTTTCCTTTTGGGTTTCTCTCGTTCGACGTTCGAGGTTCGAGGTTCGACATTCATGTCTTGTTTGTTTGCCCGGCTGCTGGAATTTATTTTGCCATTTTGCGCATGTTTTATTCATAACTTGCAATATTTGGCATACAATGAGTGCCCCGAGTTAAGTTTATGTAAATTTCCACTGCACAACTATGTATATTTACCCCGAACAAACTGCATACAACAGCAACAGCAACAACAGCAGCAACAATCAGTAGCAACATCCAATCAACAACATAAAACAGTCAACGTCAACAGTTTACTTTTTCATTGTTAAATTGCATAATATTCGTAATGAATAAATTTTTGCATTTTTTTAAGGCATATTTCCAATTTGCCATAAATATTATGGCGGCCATTTTAAAGAGCTGCCATTTTGTTATCGCTGTTGTTGTTGTTGTCGTTTATATGTTGCTTATGCGATCAATAAAATCGCAGCGCCCTTTCTCCCTCTCCCTATCCCCTCCACACTTCCATACAGCCCCTCCCCACCAGCGAAGTTCGTTGAACTTTAAAGCTTTGGACGTGCTTTTGGTCTGGGCTTTGGCCTTTTTCAATTGACTATTTGCATATCTAAATGTGTAGGTGTGTGTGTGTTGGGGGGTGTGTGTGTGGGTGTGCAATTCAAGTGCAGCAGCACTCAGACGCAAGAGGGAACAAGCGAGACAGATAGACCCAGAGAGAACAGTTTAGTGAGAGTGTGAGCGTGAGGAAGCGAGAGCGGCGTCTAATGCTCTTGAAAATTTTCAAGTGTTAATTACTCGCAATTTGCCACACAAACACACAAGCACACGCACACACACACGCACACTCAGGTCATGTAGGTATATGGAACATTCATGGATACGGATATACGCCAGACCTGGACCCAGACCCAGACACCGACACCAACACCGACACCGACACTGAACTGAACGCCCGAGCCTAATTGTTCAAGGTCACAGACATGCGCATTTCTTCGGCAATGTATTCAAAATTAATTAAAAACAACTACAGCAGCAGCAACAACAACAGGCACACAAACAATGTACCAAAATGGAGCAACAAACAGCAGCGGCAGCGACAGCAACAACAACAACAACAACTGCCAACCCGACGACCACAATTACAACAACAACAACAACACTCAATTACTAAACTTGGACGACGATGACGTCGAGGCGACTGCAACGTGCAAATTAGCTCAATGGCCGCAGATGCTGCGTTGTTGTTGTTGTTGTTGTTGCTGCTGCTGCTGCTGTAGAGATTTCGATTTCACTTTTAACATAATTGCAAACGCCTCTGCCTGCTGCCTGTTAACTTTGGCTCGCCGCGGCGAAAGTGTTTGTTGATGTAATTTAATTGCAGCGACTGAAAAGATCCAGAGACAGAGACAGCAATAGCAACAGTGCAATCAGCACTATTCAAAGCTCTCAATTCGCCATCCCGCCGCACAGCCGACGCATCGCATTGCGATGCCTCCTGCTCCTGCTCCTGCCGCCGCCGCTTTTTTCTGCTGGTCAGTTGGGCTTTTAATCGCCGTCGCCGTCGCATTTAACATGTGTTTGTAATTATGGCGACAAAACATTTGCAGCTTCACAGATCGTGTAGAGGTGACAATGAGTACGTCCGTGTGTCGTATTTTAATTTTTTCTTTTTATTCTGACAAACTTTATTTTCTTTTAATTCTCTGTTGTTGCCTTTGATAGTGACCTTCTGTTAGCGCATGAATATGTTATCGATGTTATTATTAATATCGATTTTAGGTAATGCCAAAATGAGCATGATGTTGTGTACGATTGATAGTATTTAGCTTTTATGCCGACAATTTCTATCGTTTAAATTAAATTATTTAATTAAAATTGCTAAAGTTAAAATAAAACATATTGCCGAATATTTGTATGCTATTCGCAAGTTTAAAATACCCCCATTTGAATATTTAATAAAATCGATTATCGAGAGCATACTTATGCTTTTCTCAATTTTGCTCAACCAAGAAAATAATCAATATTAATAATGCTATAATAAAAAAGCCACTGCTGTCCTATATTTCAATAAAAGCCTTATTCCAACTCACTTACCATTGGTCATTCGATGCATGAATTGCCATCAGAGCGGCAATTTACTCAAACATGTGTTTGTAATTACCGCGCCACGACACTTGCACTGTCGACTCCATTGATCGCACCTGCTGGACACAGGGTATTTATATACATACACACATATGTATGAATGTGTGTGTGTGTGTGTACGTGGTTCCGGATTAATTCAATTAGTCGCAATTTACGTTTCGCTTAGTTATCATATGGCGCACGCTGTCGTTGACACTTGTAAAACGCAATGAATTTGTTTGCCTTTGCATTTGCCTTTTGACTCTGTTTTTTGTGGCTCGCTTATTGCTCATTGCTCATTCATTGGCGTGATTTACGCTCTCAGTGCTCTGTGCCAGCCCCCAGTCCTCCTAACCCAGCCCCAACCCTTCATTCTCTCCTTCCTTTCTTTCTTCCCACTCTACCCACTTCCCTTTTAGTTTTGTTGGTGGTTAGCGTGCCTGTCGCCGCTGTCGCACCGCCAAATCTCAATGCTCACTCATTTGTTCGCTTCTCGCTGCCTCTCTCTTCTCCTAGCCCTTCGCTGCACATGCGCTGCAAATGTTTATTCATTTTCATTTTCATTTACATTTACATCCACATTCACACATTCACATATTCACATACTCACACATTTACATTTACATTCACATTTACATTGCAAATTGCTTTTCATTCGACATTCGCCGTTTTAATCGCGTGCGTTTCACGATTGTGCGAATAAAACGCAGCCAACTCTTGTAATATGCATGTTTGTTATTTACTTCTTTTTTTATTTATGTTGTCAACACTCACAGTTATCCAGCTCATACACACATACATAATAGTGTGTGTTTAGATAGGCAATTGTATGTTATCCCTAAATATGAACAACATATTTTCTGTTACCTCTGTTACTGGACTAATAAACATTTATTTAACTGAAAGCTTTCAATTAACTATTTAATTCAACTTAAAATATGTATATTTATATATCAGACTATCTGAGAATATTTGTAACCCTGGGAAAAAAATTATTTAATGAAATTTCATCTGTGTATAATTTTATTATACCAGGAACAAGAAATAGCAGTTATAGCATCAAATTTTAACTAAATAGCGTTAAATAAAATAAAAATTTCAAAAATATACAAATTGTTAATATTTCTTAATAAAAATCAAAAATAAATGTTAATCTTTGCCAATATAAAAAAAAATTTAAAATAAATATTATAAAGTAATTTTTCAACGTTATAACAATTATTACCTAAAAAATTTAATTTCTTTAGATTTTACAGGCCTTCAAACTCGGTTGAACAAGAAATTGGAAATTATTTCTATTTCTGATAAGCAAGTAATTTGTATTTCTTAATTTTACCAATCTTGATAAATTTAAATGGCTACCAAGATTAATTTTAAATGAATAAGTAAGCTCTACATCAAAATGTAGAAGGTAATACAACTAGATATAAAGGGTCCAAATAATCATTGTATTTAACTTTAGAAAATGTAAGAATTTCCGTAGCATTGTAAATACATATTTGATATGATAGAATAGTTAAACTTTTAGCATTGATATTAATTTTGTATAACTATACAATTTGAGCTGAGAAGTTTCGAATGGGGGCTCTTGGTTGCTTTAAGCATTCGGGTACTCAGAAATCGCGCCTTGCCATAATTCATGTTCACAATCAATGCACTTCAATCAGCGTAACCCTCGGGGCGACCTAGTCCCTCCATTCCTCTGTCAACCCAACCCCCAAGCCCACATCGAAGTCAACCAGAAAGCTCTTGAATAAATGTAAATACTCGAGATTTCATGGAATTGAAGTGTAGGTAGCTCAACAATAAACAAAATTCCAAGTAAGGCGCACACGAATCTGAACCTGGTCCTCGTCCTGGACATAAGAACAATGGGCGCATATAAACAACATTTTGTTAAGTTGGTAGGTAGAGACTAAAGGGAGGGGGAGAGGGAGTAAGATTGGGGGAGGGTAGGGGCTGTGCACACACTTGCACAATTGTGTCGCCGTGTTGCTGTCAAACGAAAGGTCCTTGCTGCAAGGGGCAAGCATTTTAATCGATGCCATCGCTTGCCACCTTCGCTCTTTTGCTATTAGTTACTTTTTGTAGCCGAGGCGCCACCAAACCCCCTCCCCGTACCCCGTCACCCTCTTTCTGTTGGATTTCAGCTGTCACTGCGCAGCACAGCGCACATGACACCCTGTACTACGACGACGACGACGTCGACGAGTGGTGCCACATCTCAGTGGCAGTTGTGTTATTGCTGCTGTTGCTGCTGTTGTTGCTTCCTGCCCCACGGGCTGCCATTCGCACGCGTACTTCACACGTCGCCCTCATCGTTCCCTCCTCTCCCCTGCCGTCCCCTCTCCACCCCTCTTCTACCCTTGGAAATGTGTCGGTGTCGCATGCTCGCTCTCATATTCCGATCATTTTTTCACACGCAAATTCTTATGCTTATTCTTTTCTACACGCCGCAAGGACCAATCGCATAATGGGGCGTGGTGACGACGACGACAACAACAACAGCAGCAGCAGTTGCCTCCCTGCCTGCCTGACTGTGCAACAAAGTCGTCGTCGTCGTCGTCTCTCCACTTGATGTTGCTGCTGTTGCTGTTTATGTTTCGTTTTGCGCAGCGACAACAACAAGCAGCAGCAGCAGCAACAACAGCAACAGCTACAACAGCAGCAGCAACAGGGCGCAGGGAGCAGCTTTTTCTCAAGCAGCAACATAGTTTTTCCTTCTGCTCACGCGTGCAACCAGACGCAGACTTCCCTTCCCTCTGCTCTCGCCTGCCCTGTGGGCATTTGGACTTGAAGCTGACTTTTTGTCTTCTTTTTATTTATTTTTTTTTCTTCTTTTTTTTTTGGCAGCCATTTTCCGTTTGCGTGGCTTTGGCTTTGCTTCTCCATCGGCAACATCATCATCATCATCAAGAGCATCATCAGCAACATCATTCTCATCAGCATTATTCACTTCACTGACTTGCTACCTCAATGGGGAAAATGCCGCGTGGAAAATCAATGCGTTCAACGCGTTTGTATAGGCATTGCGCATACGCCGCATGGAACCAGCCACAGGAAAGCAACTTGGCTGGCAACGCTATCGAAGCTATCGACAGCATCCTCTTGCCACATCCAGAGGCAGACAATGGGCTTAGCATTTCTTAAGCTGCTGCTGCTGCTGCTGTTGCTGCTTTTTAAATCTGCCATTTTGCACGCCCAGCAACTGTAAACTGTAAATGCTTGTTCAAAGTGAAACCAATGGCAACAATTCAACTACTGCGACTACCCAATGACTATACAAAGATACACACACACAGATACACACACACACAGATACAGATACATACTCTTAAATATCGTGCACACTTTAGGCATTTACCACGTTTTGTCTGTGAAGTTCACGTGACAGAGAAACAAAAGCGAAATTTAAAACGCACACAAACAACATTCGCACGCATCTACTACAAAGTTCAGTTCACAGTAAAAAAAATAAAATACAGAAACAAAATAAAAAAAAAAAACAGGCAGGACTAAAATTCACTTGAATCCAACGATAATTGGGATAATCCGTGATGTCTTCTTTGCCCGCACAATGGGCATACAAAGCTTAAAGTGTGAACAAAAAGGGCAAGGCCAAAAAGTTTACCTAGTTTGATTAAAATGCTTCTGATCTAAATATAAATCATTTTTTAGGAAAACTTCTTTAGAAATATTCATTACCTATTTTTATCACTTAATAAAAAATCTTTTACAAGCTTAAAAAATATGTTTATATTAAAGAATGATTTCTTTTTTATAACAATTACAAAAAAAAATAAAAATCTTTTAATAAGAGTTACAAAAATATTTTTTAAATGAAATTAAAAACAAGACAAATATTTTTTAATGAAAAAAAAATCATTTATATAGAGAGTTATAAAATGAGATTTATTTGCCGCTTAAGAATTAAAATCATTTTGTTACATGTCCTATAAAGATATATGTATATATTGTTGCATATTCTTATAAAATGAAACTGAACTAATTACCCAAGCCAATTTCGGAGGAAATTAACTGATATGTTGTGGCAAATTCAGTAACATATCCATATATAATTATGTAAAAATATAATTTATTATTTATAATTGTTTTATTAACACAAATTACTTTCTGCACATTCAAGTACTTCTGAACTAGTTCTAGAACCACACATATGAATTTTTTACAATAAAACCCAACTTTTCTCCCGATGATTCTTGTTTTACCCACTGTACTTTAGCTTTTACGCTGTTGCACAATTCCAATCCTCCTTCGACTTTGTCCACAGTTGCGTGTCCATATCGTATGCGTGGGTTGAACTCTCCTCTCCGTCTTTGTGTCTTTGTGTCTCTGTGTCTCTGTGGCGGCTGTGTCGGGTGCAAAATGCCGGGCTTTGTTTGCAACCTGGTTACAAACTGATTTTTCAAGTGATTTCACGCCACTTGCGCTAGCTACACTACCCAGTGCGGGGTCCATCGATGCTGGGAGTTGGGTGGGGAATTATGAATTGAGATGCGTGTACACATTTATCGTTTTGTTGTCTTTGGCGACTTCGGGATAGAAGAACCTGCTAAAAGGGTCACAAATTGCACAGAATGATGACATGCCAACAAGTCTCGCATTATTTGCCATGGTTTTCTGAAAGGGCAACGCAATTGGTTACAACACTGCAACCACTGAGGGGGTCAGAATCAAACACAAGAGGGGGAATCACAGTTACAACAAACAAACAACAAATAACAACAACAATAACAGTCAAAGCTCAAGCGACAGGTTGCCATATGCATTAACATTTTGAGCTTTTGGATGGCAGCCATATTTGATTTGCATTGCGATTTAAATGCGACAAAAGGGCGGATAGTGAGAGGAGGGAGGGGAGAGAAAGGGAATAAAAAAGGACAAATGCAGCACGTGGATTGTTTGTTCATTGGATTATCCTTTTGCTGTCAGCTGAGGTCACTTTTTACAGTTGGCACTGCGCATTATCATTAACATAAATTTCAAGTCGAACTGCGAATACGGATGTGAATGCGAATGCGAATGCGAATGCATGTGCGGATGTGAATGTGAATGCGGCATTGCCTTTTGAAGGGTTATCTGTGCAGCTGCACCTGTCACAAGTGTCTGCCTCCCTTCCTGCCCCGCCCCGCCATAGGTACTGACCCCATTCGTTGCAGACGCCTTTTTAAATGATTTATTTTAATTTAATCAGCTGCCAAACAGAGCAATGATAAGGACCAAGCCCAACGACTGACGAGTTGGCAGCCAAAGCCATCGCCAAAGCCATCGACATAGCCATAGCCATCGACATAGCCATCGCGAGAGTCAAAGCAGCTCCAATTATAGCGTGCAAATCGGCAGCAAAAGCCATGAAGCAAACACAGACATATGTTGCACTCATTTCACAAAGCAGGAGGCAGCAACAGGGCGCAGCGGGTCGCAGCGGGGCGGGCTGGGCGGTCGAGTCGGCAATGGCCACATAATTGAGGGTTCAAGTAGCGTAGCTCAATTTGTGGGAGCGTTTCGCTTTATTACACACTTTCGACACGGCGACGACGACGACGACACAGAACAGCGGTAAAAAGTACCCGATACCCGGTACCGAATACTTGGATACCCAAATGAGTTGTTTGGAATCGTTCAAACGAACGACTCTCTTACAGCGAAAGAACGAACTTGGAATTCAAATGAGTGAACGAATTAAAATGTCACTTTAAAGAGCAAAAGTAATCAACGAAAAATGATTTGTTTATTTAAACTAAAAGCAAGTTTAGTACCTTGATTTAAAGTATAACTTTTAACTTAATTACCTATACGAAGACAAAAATTATTATACGAGAAAAAAGCCTTCCCAAGAAACAGAAAAGTAAGAAAATGAGACTCAAACGATCAAATTAAAATAAATAAATACAAAAATTAAAATAAATTTAAAAAATATTAATAATAATAATTAAAATATGAATTAAAAGTTTTTTAAAATAAATAAAATAAATATAAATATAATATTTAATTGCAAATTCAAAGTATGTAAAACTCAGATGATTTTCTTACTATAAAGTTTTACCAGGAAATCAGAATAAATAAATAAATAAAATTACAATAAATTATGAATTAAAAACACTAATTTAATAAAAAAAAGTTTTCAATATTTAAATCCAAATACCAAAATGATAATAATATGTAAAACTCAAATGTTTTACTGACTATAAAGTATCACTCTGAAACCAGAATAAATAAATAAATAAAATTACAATTTTAAAAATTCTAGTATGCTGATTTTTCTATTTTTAAATTTGCATATATATTTAACATATATGGCAGACTTATTTAGTCCTAAAACAATATAACTGAAAGTAGAGTTTTAACTGATTGACAAATAACAGTTACTAGGAATATCTTAATGAAATTTAGGGAGAATATGATATTACTAAATTTCCTGTTTTAATTGAACTGTTTTGGACAACTCTAGCAGCCAGTTTGCCGGTTTGGCAGTACATATGAGAGGTGAGTGCATTTTACGGCTAGTAGCAGTAGTACTCATCATCCGGGTGCACTTGGGCTATGAGCAAACCAAGCGTACCGTATACCGCGTACCATGAACCGGGCTCAAACGCCAAGCAAGAGCTCTGAGATGGCAGCTCCTGCCTGATCCTGCCTCCTGTTTGCTATTTGCTGTTTACTGGTGGCTCTACTGCTCTTCTGCTCTAATGAGTGCCTAATAGCAAAATTTGCTCACTGGCAGGAGGAGATGCAGTCCTGACTTGGTTTGGTTTGGTTTCGTTTGGTTTCTTTGACTTGCTTGACGTGCGCACGTTTCTTATGTCGGATTGTCGTAATAAACTTGTGTAATAGAATAAACGCCACACGGCACAAACAAACTCCCGTCGAGTTGCCTTTGGTTGAGTGGGTAATGGTGGGTTGGTGGGTTGTTCTTTGGTTTTGGGTAGCACTCCTGTCCTGCCCTGTACACGTGCAGCTTGTTGGCCATTGGAAAAATCTTTGCTTTGAGCACGTGCACGGGATTTTACATAATCAAGCACCGACAACATGCATCAGAGCAATGTCAGTCACGTCAGTCTACATATATATGGCTATAGGGTAAAATATCATGCTTTGTAGTATGGACAAACCCAGCAGGCATCCCGCTGGGATCGCTGCTTCAACCTCAACTCTCAATACCCAACCCTCAACCCTCAGGCCTCAACCCACCTGGACTCACAACTGAGTTGGGCGTCAGTCAGCTTCTGTTTGCTCAAAAGATAGATTTTGACTTTTACAAATTTTCGCACAAGTTGCCAGCAACAGCAACCATCCAAACCACCCATACCATCCATACCACCCAGACCACCAAGAGCATCAGCCCAGCATGTGACCGGTATAATAGCCTTGGTGGGGTTGCCAGCACCGCCGCAGGTATTTCCACGGATTAAAGCACGCAAACCGTGTCATTTGACACCACTTGGGTAATCTGAAATGCCGCAGCAGCCACCAGGACAACGAGGACCCACCCATTCACCCAACCATCCCGCCCCCAATTACAATTTCGATTCCAATCCTCAGTCAAATTGCAGGCATATTTATTTTTAATGACGCAAATTCTCAGTAGCAATAAGTTACAGAATTTGTTTAAATACAATACCTTATGCATTTAGAAGGGCGTGTGTTTGCCTTAAAGTTGTTGCTATTATATATTATCCATAATCAATTAAACAAGTACACATCTAACATATATACATATCTCAGGTTGAGCCTGATTAAATTACGCAAAGTTCTCAGATGCTTAGGAAATAATTTGTAGTTGTTAAAAGTATCGAATTTAATTATTGAAAGTTTTAACAGTTTAAGATTACACATCGCAAAAGTTAAGTATCAAGTCACATAAAGCCTAAAAGTCTAAATTTAATTAATTTAAAATATATTTATTTTATTATTTAAATAGAATAGAATAGAAATAGAAACTATTAAGATGAGTCTGGCAATGATTAAAGTTTTCCTGAAAACTCAATTCCTTATTGCTGTTAGGATTAAAGCCAAATAAAAACAACAAACAAATAAATTTATAAAGCTATTATTATACATATATTTATTTATTTTTGGCTATTACCAAATTCATGCTCATAATAAAATGATCAATACAATATATAAATAAGAAGCCAATCGTTTAACATCAGCCCACTTTTATGTTTGAAAAAAATGATCAAAGTATTTCACACCTTGAGCCGAACCAAGCTGCTAATGTGTTATGTTTTAGAGATGAATCGAATAGTTCCGAATGGGTTTTATAGAACAACTCACTAAACTGAGAAATTGTTCTTTATTGTCTTTAAACTATATAAATGTTTCTATTTTCCTTCAATATCGATCTTGGTGAAGTAATATTAATTAATTAAAATTGAATAAAAACCAAAATAAATAAATGTTTTCGTCATTTGCTCTTTATTAAAAAATACCTTATTTAAAATTATGAAGGTTAAAGATCATTCTAATATAAAAATCAACCTTCAAAAATTCATATTACGTATTATAAAACAAAGACCAAAACATTCTTATTCTATATTTATTTTATTTTTTTTATTCAATTTTAATTTAATCATTCTCATTTACAAAAAATCATTAAATTTATTTTTAAAATTTTTTGTGCCATTTTATTTGTGCTCAATTTGAGAAAATTGTTTATCGAAGAGTTTTATTTGCACTTTGTTTTACTAAAGGATTTATAAAAATTTTAATGTAGAGAGACATGTAGGCCTTATATGCTGTCTGCTAATGTCGATTAGAAATTATAAAATTAAAAAAAAAAATATTATGATAAAATATGATATTGGTAGTTCTTTTCATAATCTCAGAGTATAGAAAAGAATACAGAATAGAGAAACAGTGTTCGTTTTTAAACACAGATTAATGGCGAAAAAAAATAAAATCGATTAAATATTGGAAATAAATTTTTCCCTTAATTTACGAAATTCCTTTCGATCGCTACAATCTTAACAAACGAATAAACTAAACAAATGAATAAACCGTTTTGTTAGTACTAAGCCAAATAGGGGGTTACCCTTAAATTGTAACTTGTTTTGAACTAAAATGCACAACTCTAATGAAAGTTTTAAACATTTTCTAAAGTACGCCTCCAATCAGCAGATGCTGGACTACCGAACTACACGCTGCATTGGCGTTGGCGTTGATGTTGCAACTACATAGATCCAATCTGGGCAGAGCCGGCAGAGACGCCATTGGCAAACAATGTGAGGTTGGAGTTGGAATTGAGTTTGTAGAGAAGTGAGAGAGGGGGAAGTGAAGTCAATCGATCAGTTGCAGTGACCAAAAGTCGCACCTACGCCTCGACTCTGCTGGATATTGGATGGGCATGCATATAATCAATATAAACAAAGGAGATAGCTTCTATGTGTGCTCAGCTTATTAGTGGCTCAATCTTAAATACTTTTTATGAACTCATACAGCCAAATAAGAGTCAACCAAGCGGGGCATAAACAAATGGTTAAATACACACACAATAAACAAATATCACAAGAAAAAAAAAAACAAATAGGAATAGCATAATAAAACATCATAAGGTTCCTTTGAAGTGTCTCGAGTCTCAGAGTCTGTTCTCAGTCTCAGGCTACAAGTCGAGAGTCGAGAGATCAGGCTAAGGTATTTTTAAGCAGAACAATGTGAACGTATCGCTTCCGTTTGTCAGCAAATATGCCAGAAGATTTTCGAAGTGGAATTGGGTTTTGAAATGATCGAAGAATTGGGCCAGAGACGCCAAAATGATAAAAATTACCACTTAATTGGATTGCCATTGGACCCACAAAATCAGGCAGCCACCCAGAGACGCCGCTAACGCTGTTTTATTCATTCTCCCAATAAGATAAGAATCTAATTTATGGCAGCGCCTATTCCCTGTGTCCGTGTGAGATCATGTGATCCTACAGTTCCATCTTTAGCACGCAGGTAGCCTCGCCCTGGGCCCTTTTTGAAAAACATTCTCAATCGAAATATTTTGTTGAATATATTTTTAATAAACGGCTACCGAATTTCGCATTTCCTGTCTCCTTTTTAGCTGAAGGCCCAACTATATATATTGCTATAATTTGGCTGGCAATTTGGTTAACGCATTGTGTCATTACGACGCCCTCAGAAACCGAATTGTAGAATTGCTCAGAGGGCGTTTGGTTTTATAATTTCAGGCGTACGTGCCGGCATTTGGACGAGAATCGAGATTCGAGAATCGAGAAACGGGAATGAGGTTCAGACAGAGGTAGACCAAGTGAGGCAAATCCCACGACAAGTTCATGTCGATAGGAAATGCCCATGAAATCAAAAGCCGGCAATGATCATGCAAAAATGTTACCGAACAATCAATAAAATGTTGACGATTTAATTTTACGCTGACGCATCCAGAGAGCACATACAATCCGACATGGCTATAAGGCTTCCAACTTACCAATGATGAGCACAACACCGGCAACTGGTTTCGGTATCGTCTGGTCTTTGGTCTTGAGTCTTCAGTCTTGAGTCTTCAGTCTCTGGTCTTGAGTCTTGGATCTTTTTTTCGGGTGCCCCCAAGACCAGTAGCAAACGGAAGGAGGCCTGTCAGCTGGCTACAAAGTAACTTAATTTACACTACCGACGCCCCAGAAAGTGTCCAACAATTGTTGTACCCTGTATACATACAATGGCTACAATTGGGTATATTGAATTGTTGGAAAAACAAGAGGGCAGAATGGTTAAAGTTTATTTTTAAATTATACTTCAAATTTAGAGCTCAGGCTACAGTTTTAATGAGCCCAAAATAAGAAACATTTCTTAGGTTGTCAAAATATTTTAATTTCCAATTGTTGTGAAGAAATTGTGAGTTGATTTCTTAAAAAAAAATTTACTAAGAAAATGATTTAAATAATATTGTAGGCACTAGAATAAATAATTCAAATCAATAAAACTCGTTAGCCTGATAATCGTTGCAGTAATGTAATATTGTAAGAAAAATCACACAGATATATCTTAGATTTCTCTGATTAAAATTTCGATTGAACAATAGGAAAACATTCTCTAGACTATTTAAAAAACAAATAATAAATTGTCGCATTAAAGATTGTTGATTGTTTAAATCTCAGATAGAAAAACAATTTTTATAATATTTTATATTATATTCAGATTATTTCCAGAGTATTTCAATATCAGTCAAAGAAAAGTGCAGCATTCTATTATTATTTTTTTTATATGAAATAAAATAATTTTTTTTCTAGGTTTTTTATTTAGTTTTGCGCCCTGACGTGCTCATGACGTGGTCACAATTATTATTACGATTTCTTCATTTTGATTATTATACTACAATATATAGTACTATATCATTGTTGTTAGTCTCTATTGTTGTTAATCATTGTCCGCGACTTTATTCACACTTTCTTTTGCCTTGTTCGCTGTTTCCTATGTTTGCTGTGTTTGCTCTGTTTGCTGCTTCTGTTTATTGTGATTTACTTTTCTTTGGCTGCTTTATCAGCCGTAATCACAACAAAGTTGTACAAATACAAATACGAGAATACCAAAAAAAAGAGAAAAAAAATTATAATTTTGTGTGGACAGCGAGAGTTGTGGCTGGACAGCTGGACAGCTGCTGGGCTCCCAGGGGGGGAACTAGAAAGTTAACTGGAGCTGCATGCATGACGTCATCGAGGGGCAAAAGCCACACAAAAGTAAGGGGTAGGGGTGTAGGGGGGCAGAGTGCCACAAGAGGCGGTTGCCGCACTTATTTAAGCTCAACTAATTACAATTACCGCTTGTTTACCGTAAACAAACCAAAATATGCTCAAGAGTCGCTGTTTATAAACAGATTGAATGCATATATATATATGAATATATATATGGAATATAAATTGGAATATCTGCACCCCTTTCTCCTACCCCTTTGCCCCCTTGTGCGATTCATTGAGACATCAAAAACTGTTTGATGAAAAGTGAGTATGACGTTTATTTAATTCGAAGTAATGATTTCATCGCGCACTGTGTAATCGATAAGCATCTACAAACACAAACAAGCTCACACACACACACACACACACACACACATGCACACACAAGGACCAAACTGTGTCCTCATTGCATACTTTACGGCCAGGCAGGCAGGCAGGGGGCAGGGGCAGCAGGCCGGGCGAGCACTTGAGATAATCGCCTTAGGGTTGTTTTTAGGTCGACTACGGGTACCCGTTGCCACGTACTATAAACGATCCTGTAATTTTGCCGGCTCGCGCATGTCCTGCGGCCGATGACAAGGGGTGTGGGGCGGCACCCTGTACACAGGACAAAAGGCCATTGTTGTTTATGTCGATTATTATCGCGGCAATGAGCAAAACTATTGCCGACACATGTATCCGTTTATTTGTCATGACTTTGCTCAGCCCTCGCTGGTCCCGCAGGACCTGCTCCTGCTACTGTTCTGTACTGTGCTCCCTCTCCTCCCCTTTGGCCTTGTGTGTGCGCACAGAGCCAAGCTTTTTGACATATTGTCTGCTAATCAGTTCCGCCGCAAAAGGTTCAGCTGAAATCCTTTAGCGCTCCCTTGGCAATACGTGCGCCCAAACGAGCAATCGCTGCCGTGACATGCCGCATAATTTCAATTAGGGTTGTTTGCTACTTCTTCACCCACTCACCCTCTATTCTAAATCCTCTATCTAAGCCAAATAGAAACCCATTGCTGGGGCGTTGTCGGCACGCTTTAGAGCGCATTATCGCAGTCATAACTCAATTTGACACTGTGAGGCAAATCAAGGACTGACCACTTCATTAAGATTGTGAATAAACCCATTGCTGATGTCGCTAATCAAATCAAATGTTTGAGCATATGTCGCTCATAGTATAATCAACTGAGAGAAAACTATAAACATTTGCACCTCCCCTCGCAATGGAATCAGTTTTTATGACAACGCCGCAAGAATTATGGCATTTGCCTTGGGGACACATAAAAGTTGTCGTTGTCGTTGTCGTTGTCCATGTCGATGTCGTCGTTGTGCACACGGATCTCGTGCCATAAGGACAAAGAGTCAATCTGCTGCTGCAGCATTGGCAATCGACATGGACATCGTGTTTCACAATACGAGAGCACACAGACCCAGAACCAGACCCAAACCCAGTCACAAATTAGGACCCAGGGGATCAAATTATTTAAAAAGCCTCGCTGAAACACAGTATAACATCATAACATAGAGTTATAGACCAGGCCAAGACCTGCTCACATTATTGTAATGGCTCGCATGCGTCTCCCATTCTGATGGCAGCTCAAGAAGAAAAATTGGCAACCTTATTTGGCCAACTCCATGCACCTAACGGGACTCTGATTCGGATTGGGACTTGGGACTGAAAACGGAATTTGTGGCCGCGCTTTGCTTCCCTGAGTAGTTGACAAATGTTTGATTCTAATTTGGCATCTCGACAGCAGCGCAGTTCTTGATAGTGTGCCAACTGAAAGTTGATTTCATTCTACATTGCATTTGGGCATGACTTTTGATTAGAGTATCAAGAAATGGAAATTTAAAATATAAATAAATACTCTTTTTAGAACTCTTATAACTTAGTATAAACTGAACCGATTTTTATTTATTTTAATATATTTTTGATCACAATTTATCGTTTAGATTGATTTGCCATATAAATTATGAAAATATATTTTTTTCGATTTTTCATGATATTTTTTTAGGTATAAATATGATAAATTTATCATTAAACTTTAAGCTAACATATCTCACCGAAATCTCAACCGAAATCTCAAGAATGTATTTTTGGCCATGGCTTTTTATTTTGTCATTTAAATTTAGAAAATAAATTTTTTTCTATTTTTCATGATTTTTTTTAGGAATAAATATGTTAAGTTTATAGTAAGGGGCTATTATAAGATTTTAAACTGCCATAATTCAATGGAAAGTCAACCGATTTTCAAGCGGAATTAATTTTTGATCATGGGTTATCAATTAAACTGATTTAAATTTTGAAAATAAATTTTTTTGAATTTTTTTAGGAATTAATATAAATAGGGATCATTCAACTTTTTCTATTTTTTTTTGATATTTTTTTTAAGGAATAAATATGCTAAATTTATAGTTAGGACCATTCCAAGAGTATAACCTAACATATCTCAGCGAAAAGTTAACCGATATTTAAGTAGAGTGCATTTTTGGTCATGGTTTATCAATTAGATTGATTTAAATTTTAAAAGTAAATTTTTCGATTTTTTTTTAAATATTTTCCCAGGCTCCCAATACACATATTGGGATCTAGAAGAGAAGCATGAGAAAATTACTTTAATTCCCATAAAAAAATGTCAATAATCATTTCCTTTACAGCTTAAATTATTATAATTATTATATAGCACTATGACGAATAATTCCAATTTGCAAATGAAAATCACACAATATTCAAATATTCAAAGTTTGTCAATAATCTTTTCCTTTTTTACTTAAGCCGATTCTGCTGTTCAATATCAAATAAAAAACAATCTTTCTGTCTAGAATCTAGATCAACAATCGGCATATGGTTGAATCTCTCGATTATTCAGTTAGGACAATATGTGTAGGGTTAATTCACTCGAATACTGGAACACTCGACTCTGTTGCAGTTCCACGCGTTTATTGATATCATCAAAGGACAAGGCAAAAGTTAAAGCCACAGAACGAACAACAAAGGCTCAGGGATCTTTGGGTTTTTTTGAATTTACCAGCTCTCCAGCTACTGATTACATCAACTGATAATTGCGATACGCTTATGAGCGTTAAATGCAAATGATGAACCCGCTTCCCCCCTGCAACATGTGTACTACAAACTGAACAAATAAACGACCAACCGCCGCCTGTCGAACACCGCCCACCGCTCACCGCCCACCGCAAAGCTCATTGCACCATTGTAGTTGATATCAGACGACGACGCATCCGCATCCGCATTCTCATCCGCATTCGCACTCGCATTCGCCCTGTTAGCCCAGCTAACAGCCAACAGGCAGCAGCCAGAGGCCAGAGTCCGACGGAGTGGAAGCTTAACGAGGCCGACACGTGCACGCCTTTAATTTGTTTACAAATCACTTCAGATGCGTTACACGCACGGCTGCTACACGTCCCATGGACAGCGGGCGGCAAGGCGGGGCCCAATCTGGGCGGTGCGGCAAGTTACACTAAGCAAAAAATATACTTAGAAAAAACAAGGAAAGGAAAAATATATTTTTTTGGATTGTCGAAGATTTATTTCCTTGCAGAAAAATGTATCGAATTTTTTTTAGCTGTTTGCTACTATTGCAGCTATATAATATAGCTATCCGATTTTTAAGAAAATAACTTTACAAAGCTATATGCAATACTATACTTTACTCAGTTTGGTAGATATATCTATAAGGTAGAAGAACAACATTTTTTATAGCCAAACTCATTTTACAATCGATCTATTCTATGGCTGCTTTAAGATATAGTAATCCGATATCTAAAACAAATTTATATCAATATATATCTACAGAAAAAAAAACATCTATAAACTGGAGATCAAGAATATACCTATGTACGTATATACTTTATGAGCTTGGAAATATTTTATTAAATACATCATAATCTTATTACCATAATACAGTAAAAACTCTTCTAACTCCTCTAATAGGCAGACACTCCTCTTAGACGAACATTTACTCTTTAACCATGATTAAAAAAAATTTAATAAATTCCCCTTCATTGAGGGGACACAAAATGCCAGACAGTCCCTGTCCGCCGAAGAGAGTTTTCACTGTAATTTAAATCTTAGCGCCTATTTTAGATTTTCTTAAAAGATAAAATATTTTAATTTACAATTTTCACTATTTGAGTTTCTCTCAGTGTACCGACTTATAGCTGGTCGCTGTGAGGTTCTCACAAATGCCCCGCCCGCTTGTTCCGCTCTTTTCTGTTTCTTCTTTTTTTTTTTTTACTAAATTTGTCTATTAAAGAAGTTCAACCTAAATGACCGGCACACGTTTGATGAAATTCACACACACACACACCCATTAACACACACCCAACACACACGCACACACACCCCTTCCCTTTCCCTTTCCCTCTCCCCTTCCCCATTGTCATTGACACTGCATTATTAAGTGCAACTTTAGTGGGTTCTCTGTGGCAGTAACTGTGACTGCGACTGCGACTGCGACTCGCAGTGTTGCATTGTATTATGTTATCGAATCGCTTTTGTTGAGCAATGAGCTGCTTATATGAGCTTAAAAAAATACACACGTTGCCGGGAGATTATTTGCCAAGTCCTTTGAAAGCTCTTTGTTTGCCGTTTTATATTCAAAACTTTTGAAAATTGATATTTATTAATTTCATAACAGATTTACTATATATGGAAAGCCTATTTTAATGAGCTGCTAGCTGTGATAGGTAAATATCTGAGAATTATTCAATGATATAGAGTTAATTAAATAATATATAAATACTGTAAGTAAACATTGAATATATTGAAAATATGTTGATAAATGATTTAAAATCAAATAATTCTAGGAGAAATCCTTATGACTTATATTACATGAAAAACCAAAATATCGTTTAATTTTTTTATCTTTAAGATTTTATTTAAATTTGTTTTAATAAATTATAAATGTTTTTCCCTCTAAAAAGCAAACGATCAACATTAATCAATGCATTTTTTTTATTTAGTGCGAAACTTTTCACCAAAAGTTTTCTTTGAAAAACCATAGGAAACTCACTTGATAGAAGCATCAGTCACCCAATCCCTTGCCACTTGAATCCCTCTTCCCCCTATTTACTTTCAATCCACCATCTTACTGTAATTTGCGCACATGCAACCCAATACCCTTGGCCAAACCCCTCTGCAGGGAACAAAAAAAAAAAAACCGCCGCCCTTTGTGGATGTTTGTGGTGCGCGGCAGCGGCAGCGGCATTCAACGGAGCCAAGGATCAAAATAAAAGGAAAACATAAATTTAAGTAAAAAATGGGAAAACATACGCTATTCTCAGCTCTTTGCTTTGCTTTCAGTAGTCAATGATGCTAGGCAACGAATTGAAAAATCCAAGCCCACAAAATTGTACACAATTTTCTGTCTATTTAACTTTGATGCTTATGGGCAGCAGGGGAGGAGAGGAGGAGACAGCGGGGAAGCCCACTGAGTCAATATGGCGGCAGTTGAATATCCCTTTTTGCCCAGCGCCCACATAAAGAAACATAAAAACAATTTTCGCTCTTTGAAACTTGGGCAAAAATACAACACTACAAATGCCGAAGCCGAAGCTGATGTGGATGCGGATGCTGATGTAGCTGTGAGGGAGCTGAGAAACTGATGTTGGACCTCCTTTTGGTAATACACAGCAAGAAATACTTGTATTTTACATATAACCTAAAATCATTTGGTTTATTTAAATCGACAATCTGCAAATGATTCCAAATAAGTGCTAACAATTAATATATAAACGAAGCATGCGATTCGATTCGATCGAAAAAAAGAGACAATGAAAACTGTTTTAAGCAGTCGTACGGTCGACGAAAATAATACGGAAATATACGTTTTTTCATGAATAAGCCTTTAAACAGACACAGAATTGTTAGTACCAAAATTAATATAAATATTTTCAAAATAGCAGCGACCGTAAAAAATATAAATTATATTATAAAAAATCACGTTTAAGTTTATTACAAATTAACAAATTTTTTTTGAGTGGAATTATAAAAATTATAAAAAAAAATTAATATAAATATTTTCAAAATAGCAGGGACAATTATAATTTTTATTATAAAAACTCACTTTTAAGTTTACCACAAATCTTAAGAAATAACAATTATTTTTTGAGTGCAAGCAAATATAAGAATTATAAAATTAAATTCAATAAATTTCAGTAATTTTGAGAGCGATAAAAATCATCCAAAATAAATATTTTTAAAAAAATCATTCAAAATAAATTTTATTAAATCTTAAGAACTAACAATTATTTTTTGAGTGGAATTACAAGAATTAGAAAAACAAAAATTCAATAAATTTCAGTAATTTTGAGGGCGAAAAAAAAATATTTAAAATAATTATTATAAAATGGCTATTAAATGAAATTGAAAAGAATTTAGTCACATTTTAAATGATAACAAAAAAAATATTTTATAAGGCGTTTTACATTTTACAAAAATAGGGGGCTAAGACAGCATTTCAATAGTTAAATAGATAATTCCTTTAGCGGTTGGCAGAAAATTAATTGATTTCAATTTTGAGTTGCTCAGGTTGCATAGTGAGAGATTAAAAAATAATTTGATTGCTTAACAATATCGTATTTTTTCAAAGAAAAAAAGAAAAATATTACTTATTTGGAATTGGCTGACCAAAAAGTAAACATTTAATTTCTTTAGCTAAACATGATATTCCTTTATTTCTAGCAGTGTAAAAGCAGGCTCAATGGCTGCGAGGGGCCGTAAGAGAGTAGGGTGCAGATCCTGCCTGCTGCTGCTGCCACTGCTGCCGCTGCTGACTTTGGGGCAGCAACCGTCAGCAGCAACAGCAGCAACAGCAACGGGATGGTTGTCAAAGTTTACGTTTCACTTCGAGTGCGGTGTGCTGCTGTTTTGTTTGTTGTTGTTGTTGCTTTCTATGTGTGTGTGTGTGTGTGTGTGTGTTGCAGGACGCAGCAGGATCACAGCACAGGCCAAGTGTGTATCTAAGTGTGTGTGCGAGTATGCCCTACAAAGGCAACCTTTTGGTGTTTCAAAAGTACATAGAGGCTGCAACAAAAACTACGGCGACTCTTTGGTTGCCTCTGTGTGTGTTTGTGTGTGTGGTGTGTGTGTGGGTGTGTGTTGCAGGAACCACAGTTACGTAAATACGAAAATCCGATATTACGTTTCTACTTCTCGACACATGTGTGTGTGTGTGTTGGTGTGTGCTTGTTACACAAGTGCTGCGCTTTGGCGTTGCACTCAAAAAACGACAGCAACGGCAACGGCAACAAAAACTTTGCACGCAAAACCAAAGTCCTCGTTTTCGAATCCTTTTAGAGAAATACATATATGTATTTTATGAGCAGTACGTAGCACTAGGTAGAACCTACCTCTAGCTCTAGCTACGTAGCATTCGACTACAAAAACCCAAAATCCTGACGTGGGAGTTGCTTCAAAAACAAAAACAAAAAGTTAAAATGGCAAATTCAACGGCAAAAGACAAGTAAACTCAAGTCTCGGTTTTTCGGCATTGAGATGTGTGTGTGAGTGTAGGTGTGTGTGGTGTGTATGGTGTGTGTGGTGTGTGTGGGTGTGCCTGCCACACCCTATACAAAACGTGCCAGGAAGCTGCCTATGAATACCAGAAACTCAGCAAAAGAAACGATAACAAATAAAAAATTTTCAAATTCAAAACTGATCAATTAAGAGGTACCCTGCAATTAGAAAAAAATAAAGACAACTTAAAAAATATATTTACTACATAATGGTTTAAGCTTTATGATTTAGCTTAAACTTTCTATAAAAGAAAACTCTTTTTCAATCGCTTCTAATTTCAACTGAATTTTAGATATACTTCTGAGGCAAATTAGAATATAAACTAGATATATTATTCTCCTTAAAACCCTTATACTCTCTATATTCGTTAACTGCCTGCAGGGTATATCAAAAATGCAAACTTCATGTACTGCAAAACGGCACAGAAAATGTTGAAGTGTGCGCCCCGGGCCCGTGTCCGGGCCAAGTACGGCAGCTCAGCAGTGGCAGCAACTGAGTCTGGGGCAGGGAATAGGATAGGGGTTGGGGCTGGGGATGGGGCTGAGAATAGGGGTAGAGGTGAGGCACAGCGACGACGCCGCCGACGACACCACCTTTGTAACTTTCCGCAGACATTCAACACTTTCGTGCAACAAGAGGCAGAGGCAACAGAAATACAAGAAAATGTACAGAGCTTGAAAAGTAAAAAATATATAACATACTATATAAAATAAAACAAGTAAAAATATTACTGTAACAAGCTACCGACTGTGCCATACTCTGTTCCACAGATTGGATTCTTATGCCTATATGCTAGAGGCTTATAAATCGGATTTATTTAGGTGTAGTCCACATATCAAATAAATCATTAAAAAAAAAAATATTTTTAATGACAAAAAAATTAAAATAAATTTTAAAAAAATTTAGAACAAATGCTAGCCTTTCCCAACTAGCTATAAAAGTCGCTATTAAAAATAAAACTCAATTAATAACGATTATTAAATATATTTTATTAGTATTATTTTTTATCAAAAAGAAAATTATTATTTCTGATGTATGTTTAAAAATTTTAAACTTAATAGTTTTAATAAAACAAAAACTAAAAAATGTTGCAGGATATGCGTAGATTATCCTGTTGGGATCACATGGGTGTAGTTCTCTTTTTTTTGGTAGTAATATAGATTAAGGGAAATAGAAGTGCGTTACAGAATAAAAAAAAAGTTAATCATATTCTACAATGTTAATTTATTTCTATCCTACAGCGCTTTAGCTGACATTTTTGTATAATTTTCAATTGCATATTTCAACCAATTTCAGATATATTTTAAACAAAATTTTTTTCGAGTGCCAATCTACAATATAAGAGGCAGCTAAAGTGAAAAGGTTGAAGATTTCTAGTCAATCAGTCCGACAGCTTGAATTGCTTTATAAAGTCAGAGAAACATGGCTCAAATATATACTCTTGTTGCCCTTTAGAAACAGAGTATTAAAAAAATATAAAAAGTAAATTCGAATGCGAGGCAACTGCGTTGGTTAAAGAAAAGAAAAGAAAATAAAATAAAAACAGAAAACAGAAAACAGAGAGCGGCAGCAACTTGCAAAAGATTTCAGCACATTGTTGTTTTAATGTTGCTGTTGTTGTAGCTGTTGTTGTTGTTGTTGTTGTTCTTCACAATTGCAAGCGCACACAACACAACTCAACACTACACAACACAACACAAAAAGCTAAAAGTCTGATTTTACTCTGTTGCTGTTGGTTGGTTTGTTTGTTTATTTGTTATATGCGCGTTGATGTACAAACATGCCACATACAGGCAGGTGTGTGTGTGCGTATGTGTGTGTGTGTGTGGCAACCCCCCACCCCTTGTTACCCTTTTGGAAAGCAGCGGCTGCACATGCCCAGCACTTTTGAATTTTTATTCTGAAATGCGAAACTCAATGACAGCCATCGACAACGACAGCAACAACAAACAACAAACAAACGACAACTTCAACAGGAGCAGCAGGAGCAGATGCTGGAGGAGCTGGACTAAAACCAGGAACAGGAGCTGGGAGCAGAAGAGTTCTCTAGCCCCAGTTCCAACTTCAAGCAGCGGCATTGTGGCATAAAAATCACATTGTCAAGTTGAGAGCATCTATCAATTCTTTTAATTGATCCTTCTCTGCTTTTATATCGCCTTCACATGCAGAGGCTCTGCACAAAGAATGAATGTATTCATATGGAAATATGAATAACATTCAACATATTTGTTTTCTCTTCTTTTGAATAATTACAAAAGATTCGCATTTCCATGTAGACTCATAACAAGTTATTTGATAAGAGTTTCATATACAGATAGAATGTGGCATGAAGATATTCTTGTTGCTTGTTAATAAATTAAATAAGCACTAGAATATTGAAAGAAATTTATACAAATTGTTGCAGTTTTTTTTAGTGGGTATTTAAAGTTAAGAAAGTACTTAGTTGATTGATTAGTTAAATATTTAAATGTTCAGTTGCATAATTACTATTTTTGTTGAAAATATTTGCATTGAATAAAATAAGAAAAAACAATTTTTCCCGAGTTTCATAATCTGCTAAAATATAGTTTTATCGAGTAGGATATAGTTTTCAATTATTTTGGCTTTTAAAAAAATATATAAAATATTTTTCTTTTTATTTTATATTAAATATTTTATATTGTTATAGTCTTATTAATAATAAATATTATTTTCCAGAAATATACAATGTTTTAAATTTAAAACAGGAATCGCAGCTTTTATTTTTTTTAAACATAAAAATTATGAGTTAAAAATTATTTATTGATTATTTTATTTCTTTTTTTTTTATTTTCAACTTCTGAAATAAAAGTTGGCAAATAATTTGCAATATACTTATTGATTTAAATATTTATGGTTTTTTAATAAAAATTGAAATTTAAATATTATATCATAATTTTATTTTTTGTATCGAAAAATACGAGTTAAAATATAAGACTTTTTGCTACCAGAATACTGGATCCAGAATAAGTATGTTTAAACTTTATTTTTGATATTTTTCAACAAATTTTATTTTCGATTGCAGCCTATAAAAATCAGTTTATTCTAATATACATTAAGTTTTTTGATTCCAATAAAATTCAATCTGAAAATCGATTTTCTTTTCTGATTTTATACTATTCAAAACTAATTCAAAACTGATTCTAACTTTTGTCGGATATAATATTTATCATTTATCGTCCTGGTTAAGCCCAATGCAATTGTTAAGTAAAAGTTTATTTAATTTTATTTCCCCAAGAACACTTGTGTGTGAATATAAAAGCATTTAACGGAGCACTTGGCAAACATTTTATTTAAAGGTAAATAAGCAGCAAAGCAAAGCGATGTCAAAACTTTTATATATTTACGCAAAATATATATATTTAAATGTATGTAAAGTATATTATATACTACATATTTATACATGTTTATTTTATTTATTTTTTTTTTAATTTTTTTCTTTTGAATAAACCAAATAAATACGAAAAGCTGACAATGCGAATCCGATACTTATGGCCAAAAAGCTTCAGACTGCGTCCCCATCCTTGAATTTTTTTTCTTCATTTTTTTTATTTTTATTTTTCTCAATTTTTAATATCAAAGTAATACAACAACAAGGCAGAAGAGGTAGCAGAAAAAAGAAATCGACAACAACAAAAACTTTAAAGCCACGCAAAAAGCAAAAAAAAAAAGGAATGTGAAAAAATCCGTCGTAATAATAAAATGAATAAAAAAAAATATTTATATATATCATAAAATGCCAAAAAGAAAAAATCTAAATAAATAAGACCTGCTCGATTTTCTTCAAACTTTTTTGCCTTTTACAGCGGCAACAACAACAACAAAAACAATGATGATGGAGGGGGGGCAGCCATAGAGATTCAACCCAAGGCAAACGCACACACAACAACAACAACGGCAACAACGACAAGCAACGTCTTCTTAGCTGTGTTGCAAGGAAGGCTGCTGCCAAAGCCAACATCTTTTGCCAGCCTGTCATGGGGTCCAAGTGATGCCACAATCGGCGGCTGCTGCTGCCACCGCCAGCGTTGTCGCTGCCGCTGCTGCTGCTGCTTGTGCTTCTGCTGCTGTTGCATTATTCATGTTTGGCAGCCAGCCATCGTGCCCCAAACTCTGCGCTACCGCGGCGGGGGCAGCCGAAGCAGCAGCAGTGGCAATAGCAGCAGCAGCAGCAACAGCAACAGCCGCCGCAACAGCAACAACGATACCACGCCCTCAAACGGCACTTGCCGCACTAGTGCGAGCGAGAGAGTCATACAAACACAAATCAGCTGAGAGCGCCGCCATTTGCTGCGTACAAAACAGCGAGAGAGCAAGCCGGCCCAGAGAATAGAGAGCGCGTACAAGTGCAAGTGCGA
Source organism: Hirtodrosophila alboralis (assembly GCA_035043045.1). NCBI lineage: Eukaryota > Metazoa > Arthropoda > Insecta > Diptera > Drosophilidae > Hirtodrosophila > Hirtodrosophila alboralis. The sequence goes on along the minus strand of JAWNNH010000380.1, from coordinate 325,825 downwards.
TTGTGAGTGCGAGCAGGAGCACCATTCACCATTCGTTCAAGTGCAAGCGAGAGGCAGCGAAAGGTGGTTGTTTGCAAAGAGCGCGTCGAAAAGTTCGAGTTGAGCTTGATACGCTGCTCCGCAGGCCACAGAGCACAAACACACACAGTAGTAATACGCTGCTACGCTGACTGGTTGTCTGCGCGGAAGTTTCAAATCGAATCGAATCGTAACGCATCAAATCGAATCGACGTTGCCGTTGTCGTTGACGTTGACGTTGCCGTTGATGGTTGAGTCGAGTTTTCGTTTAGTTTGAAAACGCGTGGCAACAACAACAGACGCTGCCAATACGCTGATATATATACCGTACCGCTACGCTACACTCTCGGCTCGACATTTTCGTTTATTTATAAAAAAAATTGAATTGAATTCTGCGCGACCGTCGTTGCGACTTTGCCGCGGGCGTAACCCGTAACCCGTAATCCGTAACCTCTAACCTCGCAGATAACGCCGTCGGATTTCGTTTTTTTTCTATGCATCTATCCTATTGGAATTCGCACAATACCGAAACGAAACGAAACAACAGTAACAAATGCAGCAGCTGCGAGACCGTCCAAGTCGAAAAGTCTTATTTAGTTATCAAACGACGCTCTCTCTCTCTCTAATGCCTTATCAGCAGCATAGATCTACATTGCTGCCGTTGGAACACACAGACTGATCAGCGACCGGCGATTAGTGACCAGTTACCAGTTACCAGTGGACCCTAAAGTAGACCCTACAGTGGTCGCTCTACCACTCAATTTCAATTTTACTTTCCGAGTGCCATTCTCTCGCGCTGTCTCGTAAATTAATGTCATAAATTAATTTTGGGGCAACCTGCGGACTGTTCCGTTGACATTGCAACCGGTGTCGTCGTTATCGTCGTTGTCGACGTCGTTGTCGGTACCGGGATACACAGTCCGTGGCCGTTTGTATCGTTCAGGAGCCCAAGAGCGGCCTATAAAAGTCAAAGTTAAAATTTTGCCTGCCGCTAACAAGTCTAGTAGTGTATATGTGTGTGTGTCTCTGTGCGTGTGTGTGTGCGTCACCTAAAACCCAAATGTTCCTTAAATTACCTTGAAGCTGAATAACAAATAAAAATAAAATAAAATACATATTTAGTGCAAAAAAAAATCAATTAATTCAAAGCAAAATATAAAAAATAAAAATACAAAAAATAAGAAGAAGCTTCCTTGCTGACGACAGAGATTCGACTGCTGCCCGAAGAAGATATATATATATAAAAATGATCATAAAATGTTAAATCGATGTTCAAAGTGATTTCTTGTTTAGCAAACTCGCTCGTAAATTGAGTTGTTTCTTGAGAATTGAGAAATTGAGAATTGAGAGAGATACCACAGCAAACCGAACAGCCAAGTGTAAAGTGTTCAATTTAGAATCTAATAATTCAACAATAGTTATAAATATATACAAAAAAGGATATTTATTGGACCAAAGCCTTCTTCGCCTTGCGCTTAGTCGCCGCACAGACCAATCAGGATAACAACAACAGCAACAACAATTAACAACAAACAACAACAACAATAAACACAACAAACATACACCAGACAGACATCATCATCCTTGGAAATAGACCTCGTGTCATTCCAAAAGACGCACATGGGCGTCTGCACCGAGGAGCGCCCTGTGATGCATTGGGTAAGCATCGATAGAGCGATAGATCGATAGACTGATCAATCGATATCGTTCGAACGATCGACACTCAGCAGCCGAGTGCTGATTAATTTGTGATTTATCTCGGGGCTCGGGTTACAAATGTTATCAATGCCAGACCAAAAGCTACCCTCCTCGACCCCGTACAGCATCACGGAGCTCAGCAACCGTATAAGCGATAAGAAAACCCCCTTGCGCCTTTTTTTTTTTTAATTTTATTTGAATTTGAGATTTCTGAGAATATATGTACAAAGATCTTGACATGACTTTTGGTTTTTCTGTTGTTGTCGCTAATCGATAGCTTTAGCGTTTGGAGAGATCATTTTGGATGATCCTCTACTTAGTTATGATGTAAGAAATTCTATTAGTTCTCAGCAGTTTAAAGTCCATTTGATTTATTCAACTCTAGGAAAGTCGCTTATCAATCAAATGCAAATTTATGAATTTCATTTAATTTGAAACTAATTCATTTTATTAGACTCAAATGCAAAAGTTTGTTTATTTTTATGTAGACAAAATGTTTATATCCAAAAAGAGAACAAAGTTACAAAATTTAAATGAATTTCTTATGGTTTTGTTTTCATTTACATTCGTTATTTAATTTATGATTTTTGAAAAGACTTGACACAATTGCATAAATCGAGTTTTAAGTTTATTTTGTGGGCAACATAAAATTAAATATATTAATACCATATTTTGCATAGAAATAAATTACGGTTTGTAGTAAGATTTGTACAAAATTCCGAATAAAAAATGTATTGACAAAGATTGCTAAATATTTATATTTGTATTTGGCATTTTTCCAAAGAACTTTTTGACAGGTTTGGATTATCTATTATATATATATATATATCATTATTTAGGTCTTTTTAAAATCAGAAATATTCAATATTTTAATAAGCAAACTTAATTTAAGCAACAAGCTTATTAAGACATCAAAAGAATGGCTTGTTAAGTGAATTCAAAACTAGGAAAAATTGAAAACAGATCTGATTAATTTCGTTTATTTTTATTCTCGTTTTTGAGTAAGATTTTTCCGTTTGTAAATGAGATAGCAGTATTATTTTCAAGTTCTTTCAAATTTATTTTATTTCCTTGATTTGAAGAGAAAATTATTCAAAACGCATATTCAATGGGTTTTGCGGAATTCAGAACAATTTTGATTATATTACAATTAGTATTGGAAACGGTAATATTAATTTTTAGCAAAAATAAATTGAGATTTCCATGCAGAGAGAGAGATTTTAAATAGTATCTCGTAACAGTTGTATTGAAATAATATAGCTACAAGAATACAGATAAATAAATATTTTTATAAATAATATATTTCCAAAAATGGAGCTTTTATTCCTGGAATAAACTGTTGTATTTGAGGAAAACCTAATATTTTACTTCAACTGAGCTATTCGAGTTCTCTTCTTGCTTTAGATAGATCTTAAATATTATTTTCAAGAAAAAAAGAAATTCTTTTAAAATGGTCTTAAATCTTAAGCGAATTAAAGAATTTATTTCTAAATTTTCCAAAAACAATTTATGGATATTTCATATTAATTCGCATGTCACCTGTAACATAAAATTGGGAATGCCGCCAAAGATTTCGAAAGATTTATTGGGTTATGTTGTCTAAGTGTTTTTTTTTTTTTTTTTTTCGATTTGTTGCAAGCAAATCAAGCAATCATGTTGCACAAAATGTTGCCATAAAAATGTGGTTATGCCATGTCAGTTTTGTTATAAGTTGTCAGTTACTTTATAATGTTGAAATATCGAGTAAATATGGCACGATTCAAGTAGCGTTGCTAAAGTTGTTATATAGTTTTTGTTTTTTTATTTATTTTTTTACTTGGACATCATATTTGTAGGCCCCCAAAGGTAACAACATGTTGCCAAAAGTGGATAAAACATCCCAAAACACAACAGAGACAACAAAATGGTTGTTCAAATTGTGGCAGCAACAATGTTGGCAATAAATACACAAATCTGAAAATGTTTTTTGGTTTATTTTTATGTTGCAAGTTGCAAGGAGAACCTGTCATCCTTCTAAGTTACAGAGCAAACAGTTGAAATCTATTTTCAACTAATTAATCAAAAATAAGTAAACTGGAGCATCGATGATACGTTGCGACTCGACATGCCACATGCCACATGCGACTTGGATGTCGCGTATTATATGGTCTGTGCTCTCTTGTTTTTTTTTCTTCTTTTTGTTCAATGAATGGGGCATGTCTGCTCGATCTTTTGGGGATCTGTCGGGGCTTTTCCTCACATGTGCCCGCTCCTCAAATGTCGCGCAACGTTTTCGCGGAAAAACGCCGCAAAGTTGCCTAATTGAAATTAACTTTTAGCTACATTTGTGCCGCCATTGAAAATTTCATGCAACATTTGTGGATCTGCGGGGCACATCCTTTAGGATTTGTGAAAAATTTCAGAGCTGAGTGAGACCGCAATGAGCCGAGCTTGAACTTGAAGTCTCTTTGGAAATAATTAAATATATTAATTGGTTTGCATCTCTTCAATTCAATTTGCAGCAGCAGAGCGCAAGATTTCTTGGGCCCGGCGCAAGGGAGAAAAGTCCAACACCACCTGTAGCACATCAAGGGAGCAATCAATGTGGCAGTGCTGCAGGTGCAAATAACAATCATCCATTGTTTCGCACTTGCTCCACATCATCCTCGTGTCCAGATATTTGTGATCATAGTACAAAGCCATTTGGCAATGCATACGGCAGCGAGTCATATAGAAGGTAAGTCGAAGTCTAACTAAAAACATAATCAATTAATTAATCAACATCTCAATACAGCTATGAGACCGCCGATCGTGCCACATTCGAGGACTCAACGGCCAAATTCTCAATTAGCCGCAGTCGCACGGATTGCACGGAGGTTAGCGACGAGACCACATCCGGAATATCATTCAAAACTGAACCCTACGGACCACCCAGCAGTCCCGAGTCCACCAACGATAGCAAACTAACCCGTAATCCGGAAGATTGCGCCGGCTGTGGCCGACAAATACAGGTAAGTCACGAGATATCCTTGTACAAGGATAAGGCAATTGCCGACGGCGGCAAATTTTGAGTGAAATTTCAAGGCTTTAATTTTTATTATTAAATTATTTATAATGCAAATTGTTGTTTATTTTGTTAATTTTCTGATTTTTGTAATTATTTCGGAAATAGTGATTAATTCCTGTTCATTTGAATTGAAATTTGAAAATGTTGATTACAAGATTTTTATTCGCTCAAAAAAAATATATATAGTGTAACATTTTGAGATAAAATTTTAATCGTTATTATTCGTTATTAATTTGAAAAGTTTTATACCATTAATTAAAATAATCGTTTTTTACGGTATCCGAATATATCAAATGTTTGTTGTTCATCATCGTTATACAAATAGGTTTTTAAAAAAATTATATTTAAATTTAATTTTAAATTTATTTATCTAAGAAAAAACTAAAAACTAAAACTAAAACAAAAATTAAAATAAATTAAACATCCCTGATGAAGGTGTTATATGACGATGAAACGCGTAGGTGTATAATTTTAAAAAGTAAAAATTATTTATTATAAAATGAAGGACAACGTTCTAAATAACTCGAAACAATAACTCATAACTAAATTGTCTGCTATATAGTATTTGAAATTCTATCCAGAACATATTATCCATAGATTCTCTCTTTCTTTTTGCTCTATTCAAATTCAAACCAATAAAAATGAATTTAAAGGAGAATTTCATGGCTCTGGGTAGAATAAATCGTACAGTTCGCGGTGCATTTCCTTCCGAAATAATAAAAGTTTTGAAGAAATCAATGTTCTGTTGTAAGACTATTAATATTAAAAATTTTGCCATTTACAAAAATTATTCACAAAACGTAATTTTTCAATTTTACTTTATGCGCTCTAATTTAATAGAAGTTTAACTTGGCCCAAAGGCATTTCTAGACCCAAGAAAGAAATATTCTTTAATACATTTTAATATACCATATTTGTTATTTATTATCACAACAATATTACATGGTTTATAATTGTTTAAAATTGTATATATTTATCAAAATATGATAAAACCATGAATTCAAAATATGAAAGCATTTTAACCTATTTTTTTTTTTTTTTGTTTTTTTAATTATTTTATATATTTATCAAAATGTGCTAAAACCTTCAATTCAAAATATGATAGATATTTACCCTATAATTCTTTTTCAATATTTACAAGCAAATATTTTCTGTTATATCTCTTTGTACTACACTTTGTACACTCGTGTACTATAATTAAAAGAATTTTCATTCAGAATTAATGCAATGATTAATTATTGTTTCCCAACGCTTAAGCATGTCAGAATTAGTATTAAACTTTTTGTTCGCTAAATTGGAAATATACATAAATATCTGTCATTTATTCGGAATGATGTGTTTTTGATTTCAGGATCGTTTCTACCTCTCCGCCGTGGAAAAACGCTGGCACGCCAGCTGCCTGCAGTGTTATGCATGTCGGCAGCCTCTGGAACGGGAATCCTCCTGTTACTCACGTGATGGCAACATTTATTGCAAAAACGATTATTATAGGTAAGTCGGAGTGGCAATTCTGTAAAATACTTTACCTAATACTTAAATACTATAGTGAGGCTTCTGGGAAGCGGTCAGGGCTTTGGGTCTGATGAATCAGATAAAACCTCCAACTGCATGCCAAGACATTGACTGGAAAATGATTTCCAAACACGCAAATCAAAATATTTATGCATGCATTGTTTTGCACCACTGTGCGAAGGCTGACTTTGCAACTGCAACTGCAACTGCAAGAAGCAGACCGAGACCGCAGCACACAGTGCAGAAGACACAGTGCCAAAGCCAAAGCCAGTGGCAGTTACCTACCTCCCAATTCTGCCCCCCTCCCCACTCTTCTTGAGGAACTATAAGCTTAGGCGGAGCTCCGCCTGGCTGAATGGGTCTGCGTGTGTTCTGCTGCTTGCATTCCCATTCCAATTCCCATTCTCAGTCCCATTCTCATTCCCATTCTCATTCGGATTCTCATTCTGATGCGGATTCTCATTCCGTGGTGTTTCTCAAGAACGCGACTTCAACGCTCGCTCACCTTGCCGCACGCTAGACTTTAACTCAAACCGAGACTCTGCGGCAGTTGCAATCCCCGAATCAATGCCATGTTGCACAGTGGAAACTTCTTATTCTTCTTATTTAAAGAAAATCCCATTGCATAAAAAGTTGCTTCCAAATCGGTTAGCTAGCATTTCTGTTAATCAGATATTTTCATTATTTTACTAGAGATTTCTTATAAAACAAAAATGAGAAATTTCATTTTTGTAGAGTTATAGAAAATAATTAAATTTCACATTTAAGTAGATAAATCAGTAAATTGTGGAAAGATAAAAAAAAACACAATTAATATAGTACTCGGAATAATAAAATAGAATATAAACTATAAGTTAAAAAAGAAAACATTTTTAAATTTAAAAGTAAAAATATATATTTCTTTTATTGTCTAAGAATACGACGATAAAGGCCAAACAGAATTAATCGTTTATGTGTTTATTATTTAAATTGCAAACTTTAGAAATTATCAATTTACAAATTCTATAGATAAAATCCAATTCTCAAATTAAAAAGAAAATTTAATTTGACTTTAAAATTCATTTTCTATTCCTTCATTCCTAATTTAAATAATTTTTAATCTTCAATAATGTATTCAAAAGAAATTCGCAAAATTCTGACAAAATATAACTTTTGACAGTATTGGAAACTTGTCTATTTTCCTGTCTAATTATTCCGCTTTTGATTTTTGTCACATTATTCCGACATTTGTTCCACTGTTCGTCTTAGACGCAACCATCAGACGCTTTGAGGTTGACACTCTGCGCTTGGGTGGGTGCTGTGGCAAAGTGGCAGTGGCAGCGTGTCAGTGGTAGTTCCTACCTTACAAACACCCTCCCTTCCACCCGCCCCCTGACCAGTTGATAGGAAGCTGCAGTAAAATCCGATTTCACGCGCTGCACCAACATGCAACAAACCCGCGAGATTAGTGCAACAACAACAACAGCGAATACAACAACAACAACTTAAACAACAAAAGCAATAACAAAATGAAAACAGGTTATAATTATGCCAAATTTCAGCACACACATACATTAAAGCATTACACGTATTATACAAAAGTACACTAATAAAAAAAAATGTAAATATTTTGAAGGTTTTTTTGTAATGCGAAAATATTGAATTAAATTAAAAATTTTTGTATATTTTGTTGGTATATATTGCACACTTTTATAAAAATTAAACGTGTTTATTATAATTTAACTAGATTTGAAATTATTTACTTTTATTTAAAGGTTTTTTTGAGAGAAGTCGAAAACCTTTTTTTTTTTGGTTAGCTCAAAAACGACCTAAGAAAAATTTAAAAATATATTTTTTGATTTTATAATGTCTCTCTGATGTTAAATGTCTCTCTGATATTAAAAATTGTTTGAATATCGTAAATATAGAGTGTCATTGATACGGTTATAGCCATCAATAATTCTGGCTTTAAATTCAGTTTAAAAATATATTTATTATAATTTTAAAATATTAATTATTCCACAATGAGATTTTTGTTGCCACAAAGCAGAAAACAGCTTTGAGTAGAATTGTGCCTAAACATTTAAATATCGTAAAAATTATATTCTAAAAAAAAAAAAAAAAAAAATTATATTATATTTTATTATTATTATAGTCTAAAAGATGATTCATATACTACAATTAAAATAGTCTGAGACTTTGCTATTATTTTAATTTGTATTTTTTAATATTTAACAAAAATTAAATTAGATATCTGTGTCAATAAAAATGCATTGAAAGTGACGTTTCTAAACTTGTATATATAAATATTATATAAAATATAGTATTTAATAAGTGGGAAATTCGATTTTACCATTCAGTCTTTCTGTTTCTATGTAAAGTAATCTCTTCAAAACTATAACAATCTACAATACTATATCGACAATATTTGTGTAGCTGTATTATAAAAAATCTATTGAACATTTGAGTAACATAAATTCAAATCAAAACAAAACATTCGTCTGCTAAAATTTGATAGAAATTGAATTAATATATCTCGTTTTGTGCTGTTATCAATTGAATTTTGCATCTCAGCTGTAATTAATACGATATATTTCAGTTTATAATTATTTTGTGCACCTGTAAAGGCGTTTCTCTCAATTGTACACAGCAACGCCTACAATTTGTTGGAAAATTGTTGGAGCGGCAATTAAAGCTTCAACTGCCAGTTGCCAGTTTTCAGTTGCCAGTTTTCAGTTGCAAGTTGCCAGTTGCAAGTTGTTGGTTGTTGGTAGTCGCAAAAGTTTTCTAACCAGCAGCCAGGTAGCAGGTAACAACAACACCTGCCAGCCACTGCGTAAATCAAAAAGTTTATCATTCGTGCGGCCCCAAAAAAATAAAAAAAAAATAAATAAATAAAAAACAAGAGACTGAAAAACAGAGAATGAAATTTATGAAATTTCAACTTTCTGCTCATCGCACCATAAATCCAATGCAAGTCACGCTCGTCACTCGTATTTCCTCTCAAATGATTCTTGTGACATTTATTACCGCTCCATATTTCAAAATACGCAGTCACCGAGTCGGAGACGGAGATGGAGTCGGAGATGGAGACGGAGATCGGAATTGGGATGAAGTCAAAGTCGTAGTCTGTTGCGTTTGCTGTGGCAATGATGCTGCATGTTGCACGCTGCATGCCGCATGCTGTATGCTGACTATTCGGCAAGTTACAGTGTCTGATCCCCTCCGTGGCAAACAGCGCAACCGCTTCGCTCCGCTTCCACACACACACAATAAACACACACACACACACACAAATCTTGGGTCGATCTGTCAGCTTGAGGGGCATAGGGAGCTGATGGGGCTGAGGGGGCCTGGGGATGCGCTTGGCGTCCGCCATGTCATGTCAAACAGCGTCCAATCCACAATCCATTCCGCCGTAATGTTTCATTTCGTTTCATTCCGGCGGCTTTTGGCTGCTTGGCAATATCAATCAAATCGAAAAAAAACAAAACCCTGGACTCCACCCCTGCCCCTTGCCCCATGCCCCCTCCGCACAACACGCAGCGACAACAAGATTCTTTGTTGATTTATTTAGCTGATGTCAAATATGACAACGCCGAGTCGACAAAATCGTCGCACAGGGGGCAGAAGGCAAAATTTATGCCCTATGCACCGTTAACTCTATGGAAATCTTGTGGGTGTATGCACTGCACAGTGGGTAAAATTAGAGAATTTTAGCGAATATCAATTAGATATAATATAGTTGAATATCCTAAAAAGCGTTCAGAATACCTGAAAAGTCCAATTCCAAGGAATGAGAATTTTTTATCGGAAATATTGTCGTTACTTAATTTTAGAACACAAGAAAAATAAAATGCCTTATATAGTGACTGCTGAAACGACTTGGGAATTTTATGAATTATTTTAATAGAGTGTAACAAACAGCGCCTACAAATAGGAAAAGCTTTTTTATAATAACAAAAATTATTATAAATAAATACGAATATATATAAATCATTATATACTTAAATGTAATTAATATATATAATATATATTAATATATATAAATCATTATATACTAAAATATAATTAAGAATTCAAGAAAATCGAATGTTAAGTTTGATTTCAGTTAAAAAATCGTCTTGAGCATCTCTGAGCCGAATTTCTTGTATTTGCTCCTTTTTTTGATAATTTTTTTTATTATTTACTTTAGCCCACTGTGCAGCCCCTTTTGAATTGCGGTAGTCCAATGAAAAAGCATCAACGCATCATTGCAATAAATTCATGTTTTGTTAAATTGAAGAGCAAGACATTTTTCACTTAAAAATCATATTAAATAAACCAAAAACGAGCTGAACATGTGTTCTCAAACGATTTCATAAATAATCATGATTTAAAATGGGATATATATATATACACAAAGAATGTATATATATCTATAAGTGGCATCAATTGCCAAGTATCAAGTTTAAATACACTTAAAGAGATCTAAACTAAATCGTCTTAATTAGACATTGAATTGGCAAAATGAATTTAAATTCCTTTAATGTCAGCTTATTGATGTTGAAAATAGAATTTGTTTGTTTCACTTTTTTCAATAGAACTTTGAGTTGAGCTGGTGTGAGGTCAGCCCAGGTCAAATGTAATTATTGGAAAATAAGTACACACGTGTCATGAATGTGTTTATTTGTGAAAATTTCAATTGAATCAAATTGAACACAGAACGTGCCAGCCAATTCTGTGCTGATTATTGTAAAGGTCTCAACAAAATGTTCAACTTAAACCTTGACAGGTCAGAAAAATAAATCAGATTTTAGTTGATAATGCAACCAATAAATAAATAGTAATAAATAAATAGTACAATTTCAAATAGAATATTACCTATAACATAAAAGTTTTAATTATTCAATTAGTCACAAGTGAAATTAAGCTGATATTAGGTTTCCACATAGTGTATAAATTGATTTTTTTTGTCGAGTACAATTACTCTAACAAACTTAAAACTGGGCCAACTCTTTGAATTTAAAACTCTTTAGTAAAATCTTTCAAAAATATTTTTTTATTTTTTTTTTTGGAAACATCAATAAATTGCTTTAATTGAAAATAATTCAATTGTTGAGCATATCTTTCAGATGTAAGATATCAGCTTTAAAAGGTTTTCAGTATTGTGTCACAAGTTCCCAATGAAAGAAATCAATTAAAATCAAAATAATATAATAATTAATTTAAAGAATATTAAATTAAATACATTTGTAGAAATGCTTATAAAATTGTGTTATGCAAAAATACAAAACAATAAAATTTCTGGTAAAAAATTAAATTTCTATGCAAAATAAATGTTACAAGAAATTCGAATTGTTTATATTTGAACTCGGAATTAAAGAATTGAAGACAATTGAGTTATTTATACAACATACTATGACAATCGTATAATATAATAATCCTATTCGTTTTTTGTAAGTTATATTTAATATAAAAAAATAAATAGCTTCAGTTTTTCGGCCTGATTAAGAATTTATATACTTTATGGCTTCGACAACTTGCCCTTGTTATAATAATAATAATAATGTTTCAAATGTATTAATGGTCAAAATATATATCTACCTAAGAAAAATAAAAAAAATTAAAAATATATAAATCAAAATAAAAACAATAATAACTAAAGTGCTTAAATATTCTTAGATATATTCAAAAATATCCATTCACTTTGATTGCGGTCAATTCTAGTAGCTTTAATTACTTTTGCATTCAGTTTAATTGACCTTCAGTTGTCGATAGAGTGAACCAGCTATCATCAGGCTTAACCAGTTAACCAATCTTCGACAAATTTGTGGCATGTGGCATGTGGCATATTCATACCTTGATGGCAATAAACTTAAAACCAAATCATCTGATAAAGACCAAAAAACACATGTCATATTGACTGTAACTTTGACTCCGATTGCGGCTACTGGAGCTGCCCATACGAGCTTAGATCTGAATTATATTTATATCCCCCCTACACCTCCTATACTCATATACTATCCTATCCTATCCTATACTATCCTATCCTATACATATTCAGTTTTTGTCGCTTTAATCTGGCCATCAAAACATATGTTTGCCACCGCCGTTGGACGGTGTTAACTATGGATATATATCTACCTGTATATACATATATATATTTATATATATATACTGTATCACGATATAAGCGCCCGTTTCGCTTTTGGCCTGGTCATAATTTTGTTGTTTAGGTTTTTTTTTTTTTTAGCTTGCAAAGCAAATAATTGGATTGTTGTGGATTACATGAGGTTGAAACTGAGTTTGAGTTTTCAGACTGAGAATGGAACTGGGAGGGGAATTGTTGCAGTGTTGTTGTTACTGTTGTTGTTGTTGTTATTGCTCCCAACACTCGTTGACATTTTACAATCAGGCAATGTACCTGTTTTGCTCGGCAACTCTTGTTTCTCTACCAGCTCAGAGATAAAAAAGAAAAGGAATTATAACAAGGTAGAAAAGCTATCTACCGAAGACTAAACTCCCTTCTTGCAGAAATGAAAATTAATACAAATAATTCTTCAAAAACTCTACAAAACAATAACATTTCTTGAGTCAAAAGCCCAGTATCTAGTGCTCGTTAAACAATTATTAAGTTTAGATAAATAAATAAAGTTTCTCATACAACAACAAAATTGTATATGGGCATTTCCATTGTGGCGTTACGTGACACTCGTAGGCCTAAATGTGAAAAAAATCTAGAAAAAATTCAAATTTTTAAAAAAAAATTTTCTAATATTTGAGTAGCAATTCAGCTGGACTATATTTAGTTAAATAGATTAAAACATTCGTACTTTACGATTAAAAGATATAAGCATAAAACAGGTGTGGCGTTACGTGACAACAGTAGAAGTCGGCTTCGATATATTAATTTTGTTTTCATTTTCAATCGTCGACCGTACGGCTGCGTTAAACAGGACAAATTAAAATTTTTTTTTGATTCTTGCACTTGCTTCAAGCGTCTTCTTCATAATAGATTTATAATACCCTCTCTGCTACTATAGTGTATAAATTGTATTCTGTCACCTCGTTTCTGCATATTTCGTGGTCGTCCTGCCGAGACAACCTCATAAAAGTCCAAACAACCAGTTCAGCTCAGCTCTACTCCGCTCCGCCTCAGCTTAGCTTGGCTCAGCTCAGCTCAATGGAGCTCAGCTCTCTTATCTATCAAGATGATGTTCTGCTGATGGCATAGCGGATAAGCCAGGGCCAGGGGGTAGAGCAATGCGGCTTTATCAGCACAGCATCTTAATACAAACATACATAAATATATATGTGAGGTTTTCTTCTTGTAATCTACACATAAAGCGCCAGAGTGTCATAATTTTTATGGCTGCAAGTCAGAGCTGAAGTTGGAGTTGAAATTGGAGTTTTACCAGCGGCAACTCCAACTTCCATTCATGAACAGATATAGAAACTGAGAAAAATTGCTGATTGGCTTCGTTATCAGAGCAAAGCCCCAGAAAAGAGAAAAATATATAAAAAAAAAAGAGCAGAATAACATAATCATAAAATGAAAATAAAATAAAATAAAATAAAATGCGTTCGCTTCGCCGCGAAATGTCTTAATCAGCGACTAGAGAAGCGGCAGCTTGAGAGCTGTCTACGGCTCAAAGAAAAATAAAAAAAATAAAAAAAAATATAAAAAAGGGTGACCAAGCACTTGCCACAACGGGTGAGGCAAAGAAACGAGGGTTGCCCCGGGTGGACGGGTTGTCGGGTTGACCAGAGTGAAGAAAAAGTTTGGCATAAAATGTTTACAGTTTTGAAAGGCAGCCAAGCGCGTCCATTTAATTGTGGCCAACAAGTGCCTGAGATACTCGAGCACCGAATTTATGACCAGGTTGAAATCGCGCGTTATGCAATAAAATAATTTCTTGTGGCTAGAGAAGAAGAAGAAGCAAAAAATATGCTCAACCCATGCGAAAATAAAAAACTCATAGAATATTTACAGAATTCATTAACTAAACAGAGAACACGAATAGAAGACCAAGAAATTTTTAGAGCTAAAGAAAAAGATTTTAAACTCTCATATCTTTGTTAAGAACCGACTCAATCTAATCTGCATTAAAAGCTATTCCTGCATTGAGTATAAAATCATTTAATAAATATTATATATTCCTATTTAGTTTTTAAATTTTTGCACTTGGGCCAATAATTTTGATTTATTCTCACGAACTTCTTTAATGTTCTAGCCATTGAACTTCCTAGTTTCCCCCAAAGTCCCTTCAGGCACTTCATTCTGTGGCATCGTCAAAAAGTTGAGCTATGTTGTGGCACGCACAGGAGGCATCAAAAAAAGGCTGAGAAAAAAGCGCAGTGTTTATTTTTTATGATCACTTGTCAGCGATTCCCTGTAGCGCCGATGAAAAACTCTCGACATGAAAAAAAGCCATTTTACAATGGCTGAGAATTGGAAAATATTGGGCAGAATTATCAGAAATTTAGAAAATATGACAACTGAATTATGTATGTAAGATTTTGTAGTTAAAACAAATTTTATGATTGCAAAAATATATTCAATTAAAAATCAACAAATATTTGTAAACTGTTTCAATGTTTCGAAACGTTTTCGATTTTCTTTTTTTTTTTTTTTGGTATAATAGCAAAAAATATTTCTGAATAGTTTTATTTCTATTCGCTGATATTAATTATAAAGCCAAAATATTATATATTTAATTAGAAACTATAAAGGTGGACTGCAGGCTTTTATTGCTTATGTTCATTTACAATTTTCGATATTTTTTTTATTATTTATTCGCAGAAAAGTCATTGTAGTTTGCTTCTTTAAAATATTGTAGTTTTTAGCAGACTTTTTAATGTATTAAATCATTAGAGTTTTTTTCCTTAAAATATTATAGTTTTTAGCTGACTTTTCAATATATTCCACTGTCAGTTAATGGCTGCATCCACACGACGTTTTGGCCAAGTTGCAACGCAGGTTTCTCGCTTGGCTGGTCAATGGCTTAACCTTTTATTGGCCAAGGCTCTAATTCTTACCCTTTTCACCGCCGGGGTACTTTAATGTGCCGTGGGAGGGGGGTCGAGAAAAAAAACCACACAAATATATAAAAAAAAAAAAAACTACTCGCAGCGCGATAATTAAAATGTTTAATGGGCATCTTAAAAAATCATTTTACGCCGAATTTATGCGAGAACGCATAAAGACAACAGCTCGACACTTAAAAGATTTCAGAAATAAAAACAAAAACAAGAAAAAGCAGCCGCCTTAGCCAAGTTGATGGAAAGTGGCCCAAAAAGTGAGTTAAAAAGCCGAAAACGCATCGTTCCAGCGGCTAAATAACAATGGGGCGCTAATCTAATCAGCTAAACTATAAAAAATAAAATAAAAAAATTATACATGCAATTTCAGTGAGCATGCGGTTCTTGGAAGCCGGAAGAGTCCTATTAAAGAACGTTTAAGAATTCAAATTTAAATTTAAATTTAAATTCAAATGTTAATGTAAATGAAATCATTAAAAACGCTGTTTATCTTCTTTTTTCTCTTCGGTGAGATGATCATCATTTAAAATATCATCATTATCATAATGTTGGCTGAGTTTCGGTACACTAATCGCTTACCACATACGGATCTATGAATAAATAACCCAAAAGACAGCAATACAAACTAATTTTCCAGTGCATTTAACAAAAAGGAAGAAAAACAAATCTCGCTCTCTGGTTAAAAAACTTGTCGCACTGGATATTTAGGGTCATAAAACCAAAACACAACACTCAACAACAAAACAACAAAAAATGCAAATAATTATTGTATATGTTTAGGCAGGCAGGCAGGGGAGCAGGCAAGGGGCAGTCCTAGAATCGAATTAACGCCATGGGACGTCCTCGGAAGTTTTATTTTTTTGGCCTCGATGCGCTCTCACGAAATCCTGGCAGCGAAAAAATACATTTATATGTATTATAAGTACCATATATGTATATATATTTTTGTTTTTATTTTTTTTTGCAAACTGCGAACGGGGTGGAGTCTGGGAAATCCGTTCATAGTTGTTGTTGTTGCTGTTGTTGCATGTAGTATGTAATCGGAAGAGACGGCCACAGCGGGTGGCACTTGAAACTTCAGCGCCGGGCAACGTAACGCAACAACAATCCCTCCGTACACGTTACAAATGCTCTCACGTTACAAAACGTGGCCGCCGCAGCGTAGCCGAAACCCATACCCATGCCCATGCCCATTTGGCAACCGGTGCATGCCCCTTTTGTGTTGCAACAGCAGCAGCAGCAGCAAGCAGCCGCCGTTGCGCCACACGTCGCTTTACACTTCAGCCTCTCGTCCTGCCGTATGCGTCTGTTTCCGCCTTCCAAACATAGAGATCCTATTCAGGTTTTTCACTTTTCTGTTTTGCGAGCAACCCATCGAGTCATCCATGGAGTGGCCGCGAGTGGCCCGAGTGGCAACGCTGTTCTCGCCGCTTGCTACTTGCTACTTGCTGCTTGCCACTTGCCACTTAACCACGATTTCGATGTCTGTTATCAGCCTCGTCGTCTAAGTTGCAAGTTGCAAGCTGCAAGCTGCAATCCCCCCTATTCGAACTTATCTATTTGCGTAATCAGAGGCCGAAAAACTTGACTTTTTACTGTTTTTATGACCCGCACAACAAACAATAAAATATGCATACACTTGGAGAAATCAAAAGGAACTTTGTACTTGAGATTGCACTCGAAAAAGGTTTTTAAAAGTTTTATATTTTCATTTAGGAATTTCCAAGCCTAGGGTTGCACCCGAAATAGGCATGCAAAAAGTTTTAATTTACTTGTTTTCAATTCAATTCTATCAAAATATAGCTAACTAAACAGTTAATCTATCGATCATATTCTCAGAATGTTTCTTAATTCCAAAATCTCGAATATTCTCGGTTTTCTGAACTTAGTGTTGAAATTGTTGGAATAAACGTTGCTCAAAGGGCAAACTTCTAAAATTCCATTTAATTGAATTTTCCACTGAATTTTTTAGAATTGAGATCAGCTTCAAATTCCAATTCACATATTTCGATAAGGAAACAAGCCGATTAAAAAATTGTTGCTTTAAAATATGTATAACAATTAGTACCGCAAATTTGGTTTAAGTATTGATATGATATTATATTATTAATGGAATATGGAGATGAGTTTAGTCAGCTCGAAGTCAAATTAGGTTTTAAAATAAAACACTAGTTTTTTCTTTATTTGTTTTCTTCAATCCAGCCGACTCAACTCATCTCCTAACAAACTAAGGTCACCAAAAAATCCTAACAAATAATATTATATTTTATTTGTATAAATATTTTTAATAAATCGGCGATTCTCATCTAAGTTGCCCAGCAATTGACTGAGTAAATTAACTAAATATCCAACAACAATCTATCGTAAAAAAATTAAACAATAAAAGGGAAATATTTGTTGTGCCCAATTCTGTATCTGATTTTTATAATTAAACGATTCATACTTCATTTAATAATATTCTAGAACAGAATTCTAAAATATACACCTGTCTTTTTTTCTGCGTGTATAAGTCCTTAAGACCTTAGTCATGGCTATCATTCTAGAATCTAGATGCATCTGCAGCTGCTGCTGATGCGGATACTGATTCGGATGCTGATGCGGATGCTCGATGCTCACATGTGTCGTGGCTTCGCACGCTTCAAGTGGGCAACGCCTCCGAAACAAGTGCAGGACAACAAAACGTTGAACGATGCGGTTAACCGGGTTGCCGGGTTGTGGGACTTGGGATCGGGGTTCAGTTTAGTTTACTGGCTGGGTCGGTCGGTCGGTCGGTTCGTGTTTGGGGATTGATGTGCCCTATGCGGTGGGAAATAGTCGTACTGCGGCCGGCTGGGCAACAGCCAGAAGCCAAAACAGCGACAACTACAACGACAACAACACATCACAGAGCTGACATTCAGGCTGTGGTTAAAGCTGATGCTGGGAGTCGAGAGTCGGGAGTCGGGAGTTGGGAGTCGGGAGAAGAGACCCAGAGTGTCCAGAGTATGTGTGAGAGTATCAGATTTCGAGCGCTCGAAAACATAATCATATATTAGGCGTTGTCACTTTGACATTTCGCCTGCTCTTTTACATGGCAATAATCATAATTCATTTTTCTCTCGCTCTCGCGGCTGCCGGCGGTGCCACAGTTGTGTATGTGCGCCGGGGGCACAGGAGGGGGCGTGGCAGGTTGCCACGAAATGAAGGCATCGCTTGTTGTACTCTTGAAACAGTTTTATGAGTTGGTAGCAGGCAGAGCGTCGCCGTCGCATGATGTTGACGCTGCCTCATGCATCCATGTTTAATATTATTTATGGGGCTTACGTCTTGAGGCCCAAGGTATCTCGAGACGGAGAAAGATCGGGTGAGAGTCTGCGAGTCTCGACAAGATGTGCGACAAGCGAATGGGATGGGAATGAGAATGGGAATAGGAATGAGAATGGAAAAAGGGAATGTGAATGTGAATGTGACAAAAATCTCGGCGTCACATCCCAAATCATTTTCAACGAAATGAAAATGGAGCTGCAAGCTGCAAGCTGAGGTCTTGAAAGTGCGATATATCTATATATATATATATATAGTACGAGTACTTGTAGTATTCGTAAATATGATAAATTTATATGGAATTGTTTTTGCCTAGTTGCTGCGTCTGTTGAATGTTGAATGTTTATTTTTGCCAAACTCGAGGACAAAATGTGAGAATGAGTCTGTTGAGCGAAGTTGAAGTGAAATGCGCCAATTATTTTGATTAATGTCAAAGAAATCGCGTGTCTCGCGCATTTGATGTTTCCCCCTCTTAGAAACCCCTTCAGGAAAATGCCTCCAATACAGGGTCATCATTATTTGGCACGAAACTGAAAAACTCCCCAGTGATTATGACTGATGCTGGTAATCTTTGATCTGTCATTTGCGAAAGTGAAAACACGATCCTCAGACGAAGACGACGAAGATGTTGAAGACGATGACGATTACGATGAGTGGGCGTTTTGTTAACCAATCCATTGTTTGGGACTCTAGACTCTACAGATCTCGTTTGTTGCTGACGATGATTGGAGCTGCAGACAGACAGTAGCTCGTCCAGCTTCCTGCCCAAACATATTATTAGTTGAGAGACCATAATTTTGTTTGGGTTTGCCAAAAGCCTGCCAAGATTATTGCCTTCACACATAAATAAAACCTATACAAAAATAGCTTCGACTTTTGTATAGATTTCTATATTGAGGCTTCGATTTTTATTATTATCATGCCATATAATTGAGCTCGAAGTCAACAAATCAACAAATATTTAGGAGTGTTTGGGGTTATTAATATGAATATTTCAAGTAGACAAAACTCCAGTTAGAATTAGACTCTTGTATTGCCATAAATTCTAAACAGAATTTGAAATTAAACTGGGATAATTCACAGAAGAATGTCTATTGCTAGGCATAATAGGAAATTCAGAAAATTAATCATAAAACAATTCAACATTTTTCTAAGAAATTAATGAGAGTTTGAACATATAAATTATTAAAACAATTCTGCATTAAGAATATAAACAAAAATCAAATAAAATAATTTTACTCGCCTTTGACGACAATTGTAATATTACAATAAATCGATCTAAGAGTTAAGAGTTTTGTTTTTTCAAAATGAAATGAATTTTCTTCATTCTTTAAGATTAATAATTAGGTATTCATCAAACATGATAAATATATTGAGTTTTTATTTCACAAATTATTTAAAGTTAATAATTATTTTTGATTTTTATTATAAAAATTACTTAAAATATTTATTCAAAAATTTTTAAGTATAAATTAAAAATAAACATTTTAAATAATTTGTAAAATTAAAATCAAAAATATTATTTATTATCATGTTTTAAATTGCTTTTTTAGTTTGTAAAGTCCATTATATAATAAATATATTCATAAACAAATATTTTATGTATTTGCAAGACAACTTCCTATTTTCGGTCTCTGATTTTCATATATGAAAACTCACGTTATTATCAAAACTACGAATTTTTATCCAAAATGTCAATATGCTCGAACTATATACATACATACGAGACAAGGCCGTAGCCAGCTTCTCTTCAAAAAAGGACAAAGGGGGCGAATAAGTTGTGTTTTATATAAACATATAAAATATGAACCATAAAATGTAAAAAAAAATTAAAATTAAAAATCTTTCATTATAAAATTTTCCCCAATTATTTTTTTTAAAGAAATTGCAGATTTTCGTCTTGTAATACCTGTTCAATTCCTCCCTACTATAGTTATATATTGTATTATCTTCCAACGCTTCCAATATGTAGATTTTTAATAAATAATTTATTTATTGTACTTACAGTTTTTTTGGTACTCGCCGCTGTTCCCGCTGCCTGGCCTCCATTAGCTCCAACGAGCTGGTCATGCGTGCCCGCAACCTGGTTTTTCATGTGAACTGTTTCTGTTGCACCGTCTGCCACACGCCGCTCACCAAGGGAGATCAGTATGGCATCATCGATGCGCTCATCTACTGCAGGTATGCCCCACGCACCATATGCTGCTACTATATATATATATGGTATAACTGATTGATCTTTGCAGAACTCACTATAGCATAGCGAGGGAGGGCGATGCCGCCTCGTCGAGCATGAGCGCCACATATCCGTATAGCACACAGTTCGGATCGCCGCACAATGACTCGTCGAGTCCGCATTCGGATCCCAGTCGTAGTATTGTTCCTACGGGCATCTTTGTGCCCACATCGCATGTCATTACCGGACTGCCCCAGCCGGCGCGTCAAAAGGGCAGACCGCGCAAGCGCAAGCCCAAGGATATTGAGGCATTCACCGCGAATATAGGTAGGTTTCAGGTTGTAAATACCTCTTTGAAGTAGCCATAAAATGCTGCAGCAGCAGCAGCATACATACTCGTAGCTGTAGCTCATGTTGGATTCATGGTTTGCTTGGCGTTTTTATGGCCTGGCAACCTGGGCCGAGCCTGGTCCGCACTGGCGCCAGTGCAGCCGCTTTTTATGTGCACCAAAGTCTCAGGTCGCATAAAACCGCATGTTGGTGTCGTAAAACTTGTGCAGAGCTGTAAAAGTCAACCAAGAACAAGTCGTATTACATTTTGGATTCCTAATCAGAGTTGCTTAAAATTGTTCACAATATTGTTCAATTAAACGAACTAAAAGCTTAAAGAGCGAACTATGTGACTGAATGCCGTTCATTGGTTCGTTCATTTGAGTCCTACTCTTCGTTCGTTAAGTTTCGTTCAGTCAGTTTGTAAGGGCGCAAAGTTGCTCTCGTTCAATTGTTTCGTTCATTTGAGTCAAATTCTTCGTTCGTTGAGTTTGATAATTATTTTTCGTTCAGTTAGCAATAAATTTGATTTCGCAATTAGTTTTTAAATATAACAACAATAATGCTAATAAGCTAAATCAATTCAACAACAATGCTCAACTCTAATTGCTTGCAGATCTCAACACCGAATATGTGGACTTTGGGCGCGGCTCCCACATGAGCGCCTCATCGCGCACCAAACGTATGCGCACATCTTTTAAGCATCATCAGCTGCGTACCATGAAGTCCTACTTTGCAATCAATCACAATCCGGATGCCAAGGATCTGAAGCAGTTGTCGCAGAAAACGGGTTTACCAAAGAGAGTCCTACAGGTGAGACGGCAATAAAGCAGCAACCACACGACAGTTACTCACATTTGATGTGCTTCTTTCTATCTTTCAGGTTTGGTTTCAGAATGCACGAGCCAAATGGCGTCGCATGATGATGAAACAAGATGGCAGCGGCATGCTGGAGAAGGGCGATGGCACACTGGACCTGGACAGCATCTCTGTGCATAGTCCCACATCGTTTATGCTGGGCGGTGCGAACAGTACGCCGCCGCACAATCTGGACTAACAGCTGCTCCGGGAAAGGGGGGAGCAGCAGCGGCAACAGCACCAACACCACAATGCCAACACCAACTCCAACTCGAACAATACAGCCCCCGCCGCCAGCACCGCTGTAGCCGCCGCTGCAGCCGCAGCCGCTGCCTACGCAATTGAGTTGCAACTTCTGCACTCGAGTGGCAACGGACGCTGCTCGCCGGCGCTGCTGACGTTGGCGGACCTGTTGAATGGCAGTGACGATTAGCTGACGATTGTAGAACTCGTACTTGAATCAAAAATACTCACACTCGAAAAAAAACACACATAGAGACAGACGTCCACACGATGAATTTACTTGACGTAGTTTTTGTTAATATTATTTTGTAGTTGTTGCTTAGCTGCGGTAACATTTAC
Organism: Hirtodrosophila alboralis; assembly: GCA_035043045.1. Taxonomy (NCBI): domain Eukaryota; kingdom Metazoa; phylum Arthropoda; class Insecta; order Diptera; family Drosophilidae; genus Hirtodrosophila; species Hirtodrosophila alboralis. The sequence continues at coordinate 303,299 of JAWNNH010000380.1, read as the reverse complement.
GCGGTTCTTCGTTAGGCTTTCGACTATTCGACGCATTGCAGCTCTGCTTTTAATTTAAATTTGAATTTCGATAGATTTGTAATCGATATAAAGCAATATTAAGCGTTGTTATTATTTGTAAAGAAAAACAAAATTTATTTCTATTAGTCAAAATTGTAATTAAATTAATGTATGCAAATATTTCAGCTTACTACAAATAATTGATAAGCAAAATAATTAATGAAAACTTAGCTATATATTCGAAAAAAGAAAATTATCACAAACATCGCCACAGCAAATTTCGATGTTGCGATGTTTTTAGGCTACAATTACAGTGCTGGCCATAAAGTTTGGCGCACCTATTTATACAAAAACTTCATGAAGTAACTTTATCGTGTAGGCCCGAACACAGTTCAACACACACACACTCACACACACCAATACCAGTACGAGCACAACCTAGAGCCTAGAGAATGTTGTTAGACAAGCTGCCTCGTTTAGCTGTTGCATTAAGTATTTTTGTAGTTGCTTCTAGCTTCCATTGCCAGACAGACAGACAGACAGAGAGACATGAGTTAACTTCACCTTGACTGGGTTTCATAGCTCCAAAAACTCTTCCAAGGCCTTCCTCGGTAGTAGCAGCTTCTCTTTCGATTTTGTAGCAGTGACAGAGATCAGATCTTACGCACACAAAAACCCAAAATGTTGTTTCTAATTCTATCGTTCATTTGTAAATATGTACTAGAACCTTAGTAATTGCTTACGAGAATATTGTTAATACTTATATTATATATATATAATGATATATGTATATAATATATGCATATATTTATATATATCTATATCATAAACATTAAATAAACAAATCTAATATATAAATTTAATATTTATTGCCCAAATTAAATAGTTAGAGATGAATTTAGTTTAACGAAGCGCTCTATATTATATAACTATCTGTCGTAGTATTACGGTAATTTACTTGCTTCGAACATAATAATTGAGACAGACGCTGAATAAACAATGATCCAAGTTATGATGAGCAATGGCAATGCAATTGAAGCAAAGTGAATAACAGAAATTTGTACTTACAAATAGTTTAACCATAAGTCGTACCATAGAAGCCAAATAAAAATTATTAAAAAAAAAAACCAAGTCGTTTACAAATGAAAATAATTTAAAATAAAATCATAAATTGTTCCACAGATTCATCTATGGTATTAGTTAACGCATTAACTTAAAAAATATTCATTAAAAATCTTGTTTATGATTTGTATCATACTTTTGTGAACTTTTTGTCAATAGATTTTCATATCTACAAGTATGATAATTATCTATTATTTTTTTTCAATTCTTCAAATTGTCAACATTTTGAATAATTGGCAAACTTAAACTCTAAAGAATCGCATTCACTTTCCTCCCAATCGAAAATACATTTAAATGAAAAGTGTGTGTTCAGGTAAGTGAAAAATAATTTATTACAAAATATTATAAATTAATTATGAGTGAGATTGTTTATTTTGCTGTTTTAACTTACAAATTAATAAATCTCAATACATGCAGCTAAATATGCCAAAAATACATATACCATCATATATATAATTTAGATTCATTTACGTTCTTTTTCAAAAATTTCAATATGCAGTAAAAAATGTTTCGTTATATATTTTTTGTTTTTGTTTTGTTGTTTTTTGTTGTTGTACTTAAATTTCTATTACACTTACACAAAAATAAATGTCTTTTATAAATTATGTTTTTATGTACGAGTAAACTGTCTTGTTTAAACAAAACGATGTAAAAAATTACAAACAAATTGTGGTTCTTTAGAGTGCACAGCAAAAATGATTTAACGAGCAAAAAACACGTAGATAAGGCAAACTTTATAAACAATTTACGAGCCATTAACGATGATAAATATGTTTGTGTGTGTATAAGGATTTGTATCGATGATAATCCTGCTAGGCGGCCGCTGCTTGTTGCTTTTTTTTTTTTAACTTTTTTTGTGACAATATGTGACACTCTTTTTTTAATTATTTATTATGCAATATATTAAAAGCTCCACACCGTGTGAATATATATATATATAATTTTTAGTTGGGACTAGTTAAGGATTAATTCAACTAGGAATTTCTAAGTATTTCATTATCCTGCAAACATTTGCAAGCGTTCTCATTATATTTTTGAAATATGCGTATTTTTTGTAAAAAAGATTTCACCGCATTCCTAAAATGTTTACAGGATTTGAGTGTATTATGTATGCGTGTGTATATGTGTGAGTGAGTGTGTGTGAGTTGTGAGTAAGTTAATTTAATACATATAACTAGAGAGCATGTTTTGCGTATTGCTTAATTGCAGAATAGTTAACCAAAATGCTGTTAGCACAATTCAGCTGCTGTTCTTAACGGCAATGTTAACATTATCACCGATTGTTATCTGCAGCTCGCTTGCGGCAGGTGCCTCAACAGTTGTGGCACCATCCTCATCACCATCACAGGCTGTTTGATCTTTTGCTGAGGCGGCAGCCAAGGCTTCACGTCGCAGACGCTTCATTTCCAACAATTGTTTTCGTTGCGCCTCGCGTTTCATTGCAGCCACAGAGTTGGACGCACCTGCTCCTCCTCCTCCTCCGACGCCTGTGTTGCTCGATTTCGTTTTCAGATTGCCAGTCTTTGTGATTTTTGTTGATTTATTGGAAGTCGTCTCCGCCTTGATGGGCTCTTTGACAATGTTCTGAAATTGTTATTGAAATAGGTAAAAAACAGACTTGCAGCTGGTTGCAAAATAATGATGATGACTAACCTTCCAATCATTGCCCCTCAGTTGCTCAATATCTGCGAATATGGAATCCACGTGCGTCACCTGCAAATAGACCATATCCCAAAAGCCCTGCAAGTCATCGATGGTTGTGGGAAATGCATCCTCCGGGGAGCGATTCAAATTGTTGTGACAGAGGCCTGCAAAGGTTGCAAATTATTGTAGCCAGGATATAAATGTTTGAATTTCCATTTACCCTCGAACTGCTTCATCTTCTGGGAGGCCAACAAACGCGCCTTGCCCGAGGCTGAACGTAACAGACCAAATGTGTCCTCCGTGATATCAGGATTGTTCTGCAAAAGTTTCATATATTGATTAGGCCAATTAAATTATACACAGTTAAATATAATAGTTTAATATGATTTTAAAGCAGCAAAATAAGTAAATAATTTAAAATACTCCATCGAAAAGGTATGTAAAATGTTACCCATGTCTGTGTTTCTATAATTCTCAAACGCTTATAACAGTCAGATATAAAGGGTATAAGAAGGTTTCTCTACATTACGATATTTTTGGAATCCCTTTGTGTACTTAAATTAAGTTAGTGCAAATGACAATTTTCGATAAACTATACTTTCATATTAAACACAAATAAAATGGCCATAAAATGTTATTTAAATATTAATGAAATGTTTTTAAAAGAGACGAATAATATTGAATTGAAAATCAATTGTTATTTACGGTCCCTGGTTTTAGGGACTATCACTTTTTACAGATTTAATACATTATTTTGTAATTTTCTGTATATAATATATTTTATAAAATTTAAATAATTTATTTTTCTTTATTTTCCGACATACTTACAGTCAATGCATCAATATACTTCTCAGCTACGGCGGCCAGCGCGAGCAGACGAATCTGTTCATCCTTAAGTATTTTCAAAAAATAGTTGCCGTCCTTTTCAGCAGCAGCAGGCGCAACCACAAGGATTTCAGTTTCGGGAGCGCACTTCACAGCAGTCTCCACATTTGGCGCAAGTATTGTGATGCTGTTGTGCTGCTCGGATACTTTGATCGGTTCGTGATCTACCACATCCTGGGCAATCCGAGCACCATTGGTAAGTGTCGGCAGCTGAGGAATCTCGGGAGCGGGCGAAATGCGAGCCAAACTACGTTTGGGCGATACCGTGGGCAACTGGGCGCGAAACTCATGACTCAGATGCCTAAAGACGGGCAAATCCACATCGTCCCCATTCTGGCCAGTTGTCGTCTGCTCCGCCTGCTGTGAGTGCTCTCGTGCCATTGCCGTTTGCGTGCAATTGTTTTGCAATTTCTTGCGAAATTCGCCGTAGTCTTTGCTGGGAGATAATTGCTTAAATTTGCGTGATAACTCTGTGCTCTGGGGCGGCACAGTGAGCTCCTGCTGCTGTTGTTGGGTTACTGGATGATGTGGTTTGGGCGCAGGCGAGTGGCTTGCACTATGCTTCTTGGGACTGTAGAAGCCTTGGGCCAGTGCGCCGGGCCCATAAAGCCGCTCCACGCGCTGCTGTATGAAGCTGCTGGTTGCCGAGCCATTTGACGACTTTACACCAGCGGCGGATCCATTGCAATACGAATGGGAACCATTCTCCAGATGACCATTATTATTATTGTTGTTGTTCTCCTTGTATTTGTTGTTGGCCAACGCCGTGGCGGGGGGCTGCTTGGTGAGCGGCATGCTATGGAGCACCGGCGCCGCCAGCGAATTGTTGCGCTTACAATACTGCAGGCTGCTCGTGGATGGGCGTATGGGCGAGACTTCGCGAGATTTATTAATGTCCTGGCGTATCTTGGAGTCGTAGGTGGTCAGATTCGAATAGCCGTTGACGCAGCAGGCCAAATTCAAATAGCTCGGCTTTTTCTCAACGTCATCCAGGATGGGATCGTCTGTTGCCGGCGGTGACAGCACCATGCGCACCCCGCCTGTACCCGGATCCAGATTGACGTAGGCGGTGGTTGACGTTATCGTACGCAGCTGCGGCGTTGCCTGCAACTGCTGATGCTGCAGCGGTGAGCGGAGCGTGCAACGCTCTCGTATATTCGCCGTGAACTCACGCGTTATATCCTTCACTGAGATCGGAGTGGGAAAGTTCAAGCTGCCGCTGGTGTCTGCAAAAATTGACAAGCAAAAATTAGATTCAAAGTCAAAAGAAATGCAAATTTTGGCAAGACAATAAAACAATAAAACAAAACAAGAAAAGAAATCGAAACAGAAAGTCATTCAAAATAGAATACATAAATATATACAAAAAACGGCGTTTACACGAGATTGTTCAATATTATTTTGTAAGATAAAAAGAAATCACAATAGACTAACATTGTGTTTACTTTCAAATTGTCCAAAAATATTTGAAAACATCTCGTGTAAATACGCAACATAAAAACAAAATAAAAATAAATTCGTGAGTAAAAAACGCCTTGTGTAAACGGGATCCAAGCGTTGGCTGGTGACCACATTGAGGTTAGGTGCGCCTCTACTGTCTACATGTGTGTTGTATGTTTGTAGTGGTAAGTAGAGATTGGAGATTGGTGATTGGAGATTTGTATACCTGATATATCGGATGAATCGGCATCAACATCGAGTGAACAGCTACCAATTGAGTCCAAGCTGCGATCCATGAGAAGAACTTTCGGCTGCTAAAGGCGAATTGTTGTTGAAACTTTTCTTGCAGTGCACTTTTTATATATGTATATTTATTTAGGCCAATCAAAGCAATTTCAATTTGAAAACAAATAAATGAATTTAAAAAACTAATATAAGCTACAAAATTAAATATACCAAAAGCAACAATTGCTGTTGTTACTGCGATGGAAATAATAACGCCCACATTTGTTGTGCTTGTGCACTTGGAACGGCGCGTGAAAGCGTAATGCAATAATTTGTAATCGTGGATAAAGAGGGAAACACAAACAAAAATAAAACAACGGAGCAAATGTCAAATGGGCGATGGCTTTTTTTTATTATTATTTTAATAATTTGCCATTTATGCAAAGCGGAAACTCGGATGAAGAGGGGAGAGAGAAAGCGAGAACAGACTGCAGGTCATGGTGCAATAATGTAAGGTGGTATCATACCAGTTGTCAGTTACCAGTTAACAGTGGGCAGAGCTTATAACTTTTGCTTTATTTTGCGACTATCAATTGGTAATTCGCACAAAGGCCACCTAAATTAACTTCACTCTGTCTGCAGATCGTTTCGCTTTTTCAATCTCCCATTTTGGACACTGCCAAGGCGACAAATAAATAACGGTGCCCATGTGAGGGTGTAAGGCAAGGCAAAAATGTCTACCAAAGCAGACTGCAAAAAAAAAATAAGAAAAACAACACCAAGAAGCAGAGTGGAGCAGCAGCAGCAGCAGCGCAGAAAGCTTTTGCGCTGCGCGCTATTGGAGATCGTTGTTTTTCTTGTTTTTTTATTTTTGTATTATTTATTTATGCTCTTCTTTGGTATTGTCTGCTTCTTGTTTGCGCCATATTTGTTGTAGCTGTTGTTGGTGCTTAGGCGGCAGCTTAAAAGCTGGGAGCAGCGGTTCACTAACGGCACCGACTGACGTCCACATTTCCAGTTCCGCTTTGCTAACTTTTCGCCGTTGGTTAGCGTGTTATTGTTGCTGTTGTTGGTGTTTCGACTTGAAGCAAGTTTTGTTCTTTTCCACGTCTTCTACTCTTAATTCCCATAACATGACACAACTTGGAACTAATTACACAAACAAATAATTGGCAGCAACAGCGCTGCAGCGCTTGCCAGCAGCGCCCCAGGCAGCAAACTCCGGCACAGCAACAACAACAACGCCAACTATTTATAATCCGGACACAGTGAGACACCAAAGGGGAGAAAAGCAAAGGAAAACTGAAGAAGAAGAAGTCACAGTCACAGAAAACATGACTATGTCGCTCGGCAGCAGCGGTAGCGGCAGCGGTCGCTGCTATTTGGAGTCAACATCCACGGCAACAAACACAACAACAACAACCACAGCGACACGCAATATGTTCTATTTTAGTCGCTGAAATTTATTACAATGGCCTTACAAAATGAATACACTGAGGCCGCACAAATGGCTGACACAAAAAGGACAAGTCCTTTAAGTTGGATGAGCCTTCAGCTGGCAGGAAATATGCAAATTTATCACAAATAATTTAGTCATAGACACACACACACCAACACAGGTACAGATTTACAAATGCAAACGCCACACATACACAAAGATGACAGCACTGCAGCTCAAAAAAACATGTACATGTGTGTATACATGTACAAATTAATTAATAAACAATTAACACCCACACACCTCCAGCGTTCCTTCGTCGAGCGGTTGATGTTGTATGATAATTGAAGCGAATATCAGCTTTGTGACATAATTATTATTGCAATTAACTCGCGAATGTTTGTACTTGCTGCAGCGTTTGCGTTTTTATCTTTACTGCGGCGGTAGACGGCCAATGAATTGTGGTGGTCGGGCGATAGACGGTCGATAGGTTGTCTTGCGCCAACGATATTTTCTCAACTAGCGATGTGCATCTATCGATATTATGTGAGGCAAAACATCGCGTGACCGATATAATTATAAATAAATAAATATTTATTATTGTTATTATCAATAAATTCCCTTATCAATAGATAATCTGCAACTGTTCGGTTTCTAATATATGACAGAACAAGCTCTTTATGTGATAACAATGCCGGTTATAATTTTGATACAAGTATGGGAAATTGCACTTGTTGACTCTCAGAGCAAATGTAGGTGAGCAACTGTGTGTGTGTGTGTGTGACGTTTAGTTTTCTTTTACTCTTGTCGCAAATTCTTTGCTCACTCCTAATTTAGAAGTCGAACCGGAAAGACGTCTGGAATTTGTGCGTTAAGCTTGTAAACTCAAAGGAATCGCCTGATACGTGACTGTTTTGCTGACAATAATAAATATTTATCAAAATGGCAGAGCTTCCCAGTGAAATGAAACAGCTATTCGCGTAAGTAAAAAAGCCGCTACATAAGTATGCATGTGTATGCGTGTGTGTGTTGTCTGATATGGATGCGGGATGAAGCTGCCACGGCTGCATATAATAAAAAAAAAAAACATTTGTCCTGCTTATCTGCAAATTGTTTATGGTTATTTACTGCAAACTCATATTTATATAAGTAATGTACATATGTTTGATAATAAGGGCAGCAACAGCTGCCGGTGATAAAGCAAAACAATCAGAAAAAAAAAATGGAAAGTGCACGCCCAAAAGTCTAACTTGAAATTTTACAAATCAATTTGTTTATTAGTTTTTAAATTTAAAAAAAAACAACAACAAAGCTCATTCTCCTCGCATGATTTGCATTTATTCAGGCGGAAGAAATTAAGAAAAGTTTGCACAAAGGAAAATTAAAATGCTCTCGTTTGCCGCCTTAGTTGTCCAATCAGAAAATATAAAATATTTAAGAAGAGCTATATATAGCATACCAAAAATTAAATACTCTATCGTGATTTTAACAAATTCCAATTTATATATATATTTTTTTTGCACCAATTCATCAAATGTTTTTAAGGTCATTGTACTTTAGAATCTATGCAAAATTTAAAAGTTGACAAAATCAAATAAATTTGAAAAGATCATAGTGCACATAAGTAGGTGGATAACCCTATTTTCTTAGATTATTTATATTGTTTGAACGATTAATTATATATTTTGTAATACACATATTAAACTTCCGATAAGCGCAAAACAAGTAGAAACTCTTTTATTACGAATACAAAATTTAAAAAATATGTATAAATATAACATTTTAAAATTAAATCCAATTGGAAAGCAATAAGCAAATAATTTAATAAATAATAGAAAATTTATCCGAGGTTGTAAGGACATAGGGAGTTTCCCCCGGAAATAAAATCTGTTTATTAGAAAAACTAAATTCAAATAGAAAATTTTAGAAAAATTTGCTAAAATAGAAAGAAATATTTTTAATATTTTTTTCATAGTATAGTAGAAGAGACAAGGGCTTAATTATGAAGAGATAATCTTAGACAAATTTGCTAAAATCCGAAGAAACATTTTTATTTTTTAGTTTGTTGAAAGAGCTTAGATCCCCTTGTAAGGTTGATAAAATTCCTGAATAATAAATAATTACAACTAATCTATTTTACTTGCATATTCTAAACCTCAAAATACAAATATCGCTATAAAGTGCATTAATGCACACATTTCGTGATAAAATTCAAATTTTTAGCTGCTTCAGTTTACAATTTATCAACATTGTGGTTTCTGGAAACTAGAAACTAGACTTGACTATTATCTATTCTATATTTATATATCAACATTGTGGTTTCTAGAAACTAGATTTGGCTATTATCTATTTTATTACATTGTATTAAATTATTTCACATACTCTATAGTTTCACACGATATCTAAAATTATATCAACAATATATAGAAAGTGTAATCTTATATTCGTTCTAGTTTTGTGGATGGCAAGAAAGCAGAATATATTGAAACCCTGAAAACCGCAGTGGCCATTCAATCGGTGTCTGCCTGGCCGGACAAGCGTGGTGAGATTGACCGCATGGTTGACTGGACAGCGGACAAGCTGAAGGCACTGGGCACCGAAATAGAGCTGGTTGATTTGGGTAAACAGACGCTGCCATCGGGTCAGGTGCTGGCATTGCCAAAGGCTCTGCTGGGCACACTGGGCAAGGATACGTCAAAGAAGACTGTGCTGGTCTACGGTCACTTGGATGTTCAACCTGCCCTCAAAGAGGATGGTTGGAATACCGAACCCTTTGAGCTCACCGAGATCGATGGCAAGCTGTTTGGTCGCGGTTCTACCGATGACAAAGGACCTGTGCTATGTTGGATTCATGCCATCGAAGCCTTCCAGAAGCTGAACATTCCGTTGCCCTTAAATATTAAATTCGTGTTTGAGGGCATGGAGGAGAGCGGCAGCGAGGGCCTGGACGAGCTATTAATGGCACGCAAAAATGATTTCCTGGCCGATGTGGACTACGTGTGCATTTCGGACAACTACTGGCTGGGCAAGAAGCGTCCCTGCCTGACCTACGGCCTGCGTGGACTCGCCTATTTCCAGGTGGAGGTCGAGTGCGCCAGCAAGGATCTGCACAGCGGCGTCTTTGGTGGCACCGTGCACGAGGCAATGCCTGATCTGTGCTATCTGCTAAGCATTTTGGTCGACAAGGATACCAAAATTCTGATACCAGGCGTCGATCGGGATGTGAGTAGAAATAATTAATTCAATAATAATTCTGTTACTAAGGCCTTAAACTCCCTCATAGGTTGCGCCCCAATTGAAAAACGAGGAGGAAATCTACAAGAATATCGACTTTGAAGTGTCTGAATACAAGTTAGTTTTTTAGCTTTATAATCTAATCTGTTGCGACATCATAAATCACTGGGTTTCTTACCTAATCTGCCGCTCTGTTAATCTTTCAGAAAAGACGTTGGCGTCGATCACCTGCCGCACAGTGGCGACAAGACTAGACTGCTCCAGGCCAGATGGCGTTATCCCAGTCTGTCCATTCATGGCATTGAGGGCGCCTTCTATGAGCCAGGCGCAAAGACTGTCATACCAAAGAAGGTCATTGGCAAATTCTCGATTCGCCTGGTGCCCGATCAGGATCCCAAGCACATCGAGGAATGCGTTATCAACTACATTAATGATAAGTGGGCCGAACGTGGCTCGCCCAACAAAATGAAGGTTTGTAGCATGGAAAAGCAAGTTTATATATTTTTTCTATTAAATATATAAAATTTGTTGCCTTCAGGTTCATTTGTTGTCAGCTGGCAAGCCCTGGACTGAGGATCCCAATCATCCTCATTACGAGGCCGCCAAGCGTGCCGTGAAACATGTTTTCAATGTGGAACCAGATATGACACGCGAGGGTGGCTCCATTCCAGTTACACTGACCCTGCAGGAAGCAACGGGCAAGAATGTGATCCTGGTGCCAGTCGGTGCTGCCGACGATGGTGCTCACTCGCAGAACGAGAAGATTGACATTTACAATTATATTAAAGGCGTAAGTTTTGAATTCAATTTAATTTTTGAATTTTGTTTAAATTTTTCAAAACCTTGCAGACCAAATTGTTAGGCGCCTATTTGCATGAGGTCGGCAAATTGTAAAAAGATTTTTGTTTCTACTTTTACATCACGATGCAACATCACAAACGTGCGCTTATACGAATATACGGATTATCTTTATACATATATATCATTTATCTTTTGTATGCGTTTTGAATTTAACAAGCAAATAAATATTAACAATGTCATGAGCTACTTTGGCTCTTTAATCAGTCCAGGAGTCGCCGTATTTGTTCCTTTTGCCAGTAAGTTCATAAGATGGCTCCGTTCGACGCTGCGGCGGCTGCTGCGGCTGGGGAGCAGGTGATTCATATGGTCGTGTATAAGGACTTTGTTGACCCTTCGCGTAATCCTCGCGATTCTTTTTCCGCAAATCCTCATAGGTCTCACCTGGCTTGGCCGGTTCCAGCGGCAATTCAGGATCCACCATGGTGCTTGCACCTATCCAAAAAAATAGATTAATTTATATTATATTTAAATAAATTTTTGTATTTGTACTTACTGTCCAAATTGGGTCTGTAGATGTCGTCCAGCCCAGAAAAATTTGGTCGGGCATCCGTATCTAAGTTAAGCGACGTATTACGAGATGGCTTAAAGCCCTCATCGGTGTACATATCCGTAGAGCTGGGCGTGAAGGGTGCCAGAGTAAATGCCCGTCCCAGGTTCTCATCTGGTGTAATAGAGTTGATTAGGCCGCCGCCCTGTCTGCGCTGACGTAGTATTTCACCCAACCGGGAATTGGGCAATCGCATTATTTTCTCTGCACACTTCTGCTGGTAACTGAACTTGCCAACAAAGTAGCCCAGGACGACGCCCATGACGACCTTGGGCACTGGTCCATACTTGCCGTTTCCCCGCAAATATCCGTTCTTCACTCCAAAATAGGCCAGCAAACCGAGGCCTGTGCCAAAGGGCAACGAACGCTGGAAAAATGATTCCTGGTTGCATTCACGTAACGCTTTCAGCTCTTCGCCACTGAAGTGGTAGTCTGCCTGGAAAGATTTCATCCGTTCGTAATCAATCGATGTTTATATAGAGCACAGTTGTGGCTTACTAGTGGATGCTGGTTGCTCTGCTGCTGCCTGTGTCCTTCGGTTTGTGGCAAATCCATGGCAAATGTTGAAATTGTATGAAAATTAACGAAATTCCAACAGGCACAAATAGCCGGGCCACTAGAATTGTTGATGGCTTATCGATACATCGGCACGAAATACATTTTTTGCTATCGATACGATAGTATCGTGGAAATGCCCTCAGGGCCGTCACAATTAACTATCGACCGATATTTTGTTTTTACTGCATACAACAATTGACCGCGCACATTTAAAAATTTACTGAAGGTTAATTGGATTTTGTTATTTTCCCCTCCAACTTAGTTTAAAATATGGCACCCTTTAAAAAAATCATAAAAATTAAAAAAAAAATAAAGATTCCAAGGGTACATTAATGTTCTGATAATTCTTTTAATAGAAGGGACCCTGAGAGATTTCTAACACTCATAACTTGGTCAAAATTCATCAGATTTTAATTTGGCATTGCGTTTTGATCATGGTTTGACTTCTAAAATGATTTCCCATTCAAATCTCAAATTGACATTTTTGACTATTTTCTTAGATACATATATTTCTGGCCCGAGATGTCTACAAAAGCTATTCTTGTATATAACCTCTACATTTTTCTTTTACTTTAATATACATATGTATATAGTTCGAAACTTTACAAGTCAAAATTTTTAATGTATTTGAAATTAAGTTTTAAATAGTGTTTTATATTTATTTTGAAAGCTACAATTGATAAACAAGAAATGTTTCTCAAGTAACTCATAATAAAATAACAGTTTCAGTTAATGTTGCAGTATTAAATTGTTTGTTAAAAAGAGTAAAAACATTAAAGTGCACATACTTTAATTGAATTTCAATTTCGATTTCGTTACAATGCACAAGAGGACAGCATTGTGATACCCTTTTTGTGGACAATCAACAACTGCCATCGAACAAAACAATAAATGAAAGTCTGGTTGCCAAAATTGGTAACTGGTCAAAGTCAAAGCAATCTCTAGATGTTACCGCTGCTGTCAGACAAACGTCAGTTCGCCAATCCCATTCCCATTCCCAGTCCCTGTACGTCCTCCAGTTCCACTCTCGGTCTCAGTCTCGGTCCAAGTCCAACTTCAAGTCGTTGGCCAATTGACAAAACATGAACCCGCATCAGAGTCTGAGTCTGAGCCTGAGCCTGAGCTTGAGCCTGCGCCTGTTTTCACCTTATTCGCCTTCATATGGATAATTTCTTGTGAAAAATCTCAGCTTCATGTACTCGAACTGGCAGCGTCTGTTTTTATGTGACACATGAATAACAAGCCAGCAAGCAAGAGTCGAGAGTGATAGACTGTGAAGATATCCTATTAAAATATATTTAAGCACCAGGCATCGCTTGAAACGACAAGACAGCTCTCCTCGATTCTGAGATTGTATTTGTAATAAACATACATACATATCCATGTTGATGTTGATTAAGAAAGCATATATTTATATATATTATTTGGATTAAAACATATATGACAATTGGATACTTTATTATACCTCTTTGAATAATATTTTAAGTACAGGGTATTTAAATCAAAACAAAAGGAACGCGGCTCGCAATGCCAACTCCAAATGGAGAAGCGGGCAGCAGTCAACACATTTGAGCTTGGCTTGCGACTTGGGTGATGCACCATTGCGACAGATGGATGAGGCAGGTTGCATGAATCTGTTGTCTGTGTCTGTATTGGTTTGTGTGTGCGTGCCTCGAATGCCAAGTGTTGTGTTTACTGTAGTCATAAGGCTCCTTGGGTTGTCCCTCATAGACGAAAGCGAGTTGCTGGCAGGTGTCATCCAACTGCAGCTAACAAACAATCAATTTGACCTTGACCCAGCTAAACGTCCTCTTACAGCAAACGGTAAAATCAGGTTCATTACGATTACGAGCTGCTAGACTCGGTTTATGGCCAAAACCAGCCAAGCCAACAACTGAATAACTGGTAGACACAAACCCCCTGATTGTCTAGAGTCTTGTCTTAGCCAAGTTTATTTATTCTTGGCCTGGTTACAGAAGATGTTCAGCTTAACGATGTTTATACAATGTCCAACGATTAGCGACCACCTGGAAATCGCATTTTGTATCTGTCTGACGATGGCTAATTGCAGCTGATTGCCACACTCTTCTAAACTTAACAATTTGTTAGTTTTTAAATAAATAAAACAATTTGTAAAAAGAGGTGTGGGCTTTTAATTCATTCTTTAAATTGAAGAACTTATATTCAGATACTTGTGTAACTCGTTATATACCATTTAATTTCATAAATCAAACAACTGTATTTATATGTTTTAGAAGTAAATATCTTCTAAGATTCTCAAAATACATTTATGAGTCATAATTCCAACCAAATACCTGTAAATATCTTGAAATGGCAAACTCGAGCTAACTCAGTATCTGGCGCATCGGCTCACGTTTTTCAAATTCAAATTTTTTGGGTATATTTGTATATTTGTTTAAGCGAACCCAATCCATTCTAGGAATGGGCGCAGTTGACGTTACCCGTTACCCAAAAGTGAAATTACAGTTATCTTCTGTTTTACTTACTAAATTTACAAGATATCATAATTTCAGTTTGGTAAGACGATTCGTCAAGTCACATTTCAGTCCACAGTCGTCAGTAGACAGTCGACACATTCTAACTGTAATCGCAGTCAGAGGTCCCAAAAAGGGGCCAAGCCCAGGCCCTAAATGGGGATCACGTCGCGGGTAGATCATAATTTCATAGCTATGAATTTGCCTGGTCGACGAGATACTTGAACAAGCTTTTATAGAACACCACGTAGAAACAATTAATGTACCCACTTCACTTTTATTTTTATACCCTGTAGCCATTAAAAGTGGGTATAAATTGGTTATAATAAAGTTGTGAAAATGTAATGACTTAGTAGTATGACGATGTATTTAGTTGTAGAACGAATATATACAAATTTAATTATCCATTAATCTATTTATAAAAAACACAATATTCCAGGATATAATGATATATAGAATGGAGTAAAGAAAAACAGCAGAGATGTCTATGAACTGCTTGAACTGCTTTTGGAGTATACTGCTTTTGTGCTTCAAAAATAACCTGGGGAAAAATGTTAGTTCAAAAATGAAAAACATAGTTTATTAAGCTTCTTCTATTAAGTTTTATTCTTAATCACAAATTTTTCCATAACAAGAAAATCATTTTGTCCCACTGAAAGGATAAACATTCTTGTTGCATACTTGTGAGCGCAGTTTTTGAACACATGTATGCTTATAATTCCCAAATGGCATTAGAAGTCAAGATATAAGGTATAAAGGTATCTATACCAGGGTAACTCCTAGTATAGCACTTTCGAATAACTTATTATTATGTGTTTTTTTGTGTTCAACTAAAGAAGGTATCAGAAAATTACACCTATGCCTAAATGTCCAGTGGCCAATGAGGCGGAACGAGCACGTCTCCTCGTCTCCAATTTGGCGCTTTCCATATTTAAATATTTCGGCTTGACTACTGCACCCCTTGTCTGGGATTGGGCCTGGGATTGGGCCTCTTTGGGCGATTGGATTGAAGCGATTTGGATGCAATTGGTTATGAAACATAGCTGGGGATTGACGTTTAATTGTAAGTTTCCGGTTGAGTGGAACTCATTTGCCTAACTCGTCAGCTACTTCATTGAAACTCTGTCAGTTTGTCATTCTATCGGGTTGTCAGTCTGTCAGCTTGTCAGTAAGTCAATGCATTCCAGATGAAAATGAAAACCGGGAGAGTCAATGAAAATTCTAATTTAGGTTAACTGCATTGCCGCATTAGGCGCATGCGGAAATCAACAGCGAACAAAATGCAAACTAAACTTAAATCCTAAACCGAATAAACGAAAATAGAATTAATCTTGAGCTAAATTAAAAACTTTAATGAGGCCTCAGTCTTAATAAGCATTTTAACTAATGAAATTAATTTTGTAACTGTGTCTATACTAAACTTTGGCATTCCAATTTAAAGTCTTTTGGAATTGAAACTGATAATGTAGAGACTGGCGTACCTGATATGATATCGAAAACTAGATCAATATTTACTGAAATTAACTTTAATCGCATTGTCAAACTTGTCAACAGAAAGTATCATATGCAAGTCGGTGAGAATTAGTCATGTGCTCAATTAGTTTGTATAGGTTGGGTTTTTTTCCTATTTAGAATTTAAAATATTTACTAAAATGTGCACAGAAAGCTATATTTTGTAGAAATAAAATGGGTATATCACATGTTTGGTTTAAGTTTCGCTTCTTTATCGAGTTCATAGAACAAATTCCAGATAACAAAAAAGATTTCTAAAGAAAACTCGCAACTGCAAATCGAATCGGATACTTGAGCTCTATTAAATTGATACGAGACTATTGTTAGTTTTAGCTAACATCTGTTATAATACAAATAAACAAGTTGACTTGCATAACACTCAAGAAGAAGATTATTTAATTCTGATGATCAGGTGTATATGATTCCATATCGATAATTGACAGAAGTTTGTGTTAATATTTATTTGTCATAAGTGACAAATTTATTTGTCTGTTTGTTAAGCTAATGGTATTAATAAATATCATGACTATCTAATCGAGAAACATAACTAAGCCAAATCAGCTGAGTAAATTTCTATTGATGGTTTAAATTCTAGAAAGAAATTACTCCCAGTTCAACAAAATGACCTTGATTCCCTGTTTATTGTGTATTTAAAGAAAACTATAATTAAACAAAGTAATTCATTTAATTTATCTAATCTGAGCTGCCAAAATAATGAATTGAATGAGAAAATCGAGTGGAAAGTGTTCATTAATTTTCAGTTTATGTTTATGAATTGTCTCTAATTTCTTAGTTATATACTTATATTTATTGACTAAATATAAACATTTGCACAGAGTGTTACGCAAGCTAAGGGTGTGATATGACAGTTTTAATAATATATAGAATACAATACATCAATTTAAATAAACAATCATTTGATACAATGCCAAACAAACATTGTATTCGAGACATTTCACATGTTATCTGTATATTTATAAGTAGTTCTTAAATATGAACTTTTGTGATATACAATCTTAATGACGACACCTACAATAGTTCCAATTTTCAATTTTTTAAAGTGTTTTTTTTTTGCTATGATCTGATCTTAGTCTGACGTCAGAGTTCTCTCTTCAAGGTTATGCAAATTTGCAATTAAAATTTTGGTTTTTCTTCACAAAATTCATTCAGCACTGTTTCTGTTTTTATCAGACCTGTTTTTTGCCAGTCCCTGGACACTTCCGATACAATTGACGTATACAGAAGCGAATCGCAAAAACCAGGTGAGGAGTCTTTCGCTATATTTTTGGCTTTGCGAAAGTATCAGCTATAAGATAAAGATAAACAAAAGCAAATAAGTACTATATATAAATAAATATAAAGTAAAAAGTTTATGCCAAGCGCCAAAAACGAAATTAGTAGGCAAACTAATAGAGGGTATATTGAATTTGCGAGGAATAAAGTTATAATAAAATTTGTTAAAAATATTTTGGTACAAAATTATGACATTTAATTGAGTTTTTTATATTTTACCCAAAATTGGTGAGTACAAAAAAAAATATTATTATTATTATAAGCAATCATTAATTCCAAAATTAAATAGGGTTAATTTTTTTATTCGTTTCATTATTTTTGTATTAAACAGTTTTTTTCAGCTCATTAATTGTCTCTGTTATAAGATTTTACATGGTGATCTTTCAGCTTATAATCTCATCTTTATTCTAGGGTATTACTTAGTCTGATATTCTTAAATTCCGATTAGCTACATCTTATTCAGCTGTGTCTCGTATCACGCAAGGTTAAAGGCAAATATACACGCCATGCCTTCTGGCATTTCGGGTATACTTATGATTAAAGTAAAAAAAGACGAATATTTTGTTGATGAGATAAGCTATTATTTGCCGGACAAAATTATGCGAACGGGCAAATCAAAATCTGTTTAATTAAAGACCGAGTAAATTTTTTAGCAAAAATAATAAAATTATAAAAAATGCTTTGAAATGACGCGTGCCAGCTTCAAAAGATACTAGCGATCCATGTAAATACAAAGAAACTATAGTAAACTTTCCGATGACTCTGTGTTTTGGTATGGTTTGGTTGGTGATATCACCCTCTATAAGCATGTACATGGTAGAACAAATATATACAGCTAGTGCGATATGGCGATAAGATAAAAGTCTAACTCAAATATTTAACATTGGTATTAACACAAGTTTTGCCACTCAGCTGCCTCTGCTGAGTTTGTGGCTGGCAACGAATCATTTTTCAGAAATACAAAATTCGCCTAAAATATAAAGAATGCGATTTACCCTGTTCAGAATGTATATACGTACTTAAAACAATGATGGAACTCACCACATTGACCATTAACTTTGACCCAAAAACCCACTAAAACGTAAACAAAGCCAACCACGCAGCACGCAGTCAGAATTCTGAGTTTTTTTTTGGGTTCTATTATATTTCCCGACT
Source organism: Hirtodrosophila alboralis (assembly GCA_035043045.1). Taxonomy (NCBI): domain Eukaryota; kingdom Metazoa; phylum Arthropoda; class Insecta; order Diptera; family Drosophilidae; genus Hirtodrosophila; species Hirtodrosophila alboralis. Next base: position 284,890 of record JAWNNH010000380.1, on the reverse strand, counting down.
TTACCAAGCTCTGAGCCTAATTAGCCAGACAATGTAAGCACGCAATCGTACTTTAGTATATACTACAGGTATATAATATATAGCTTTATATTTTTAGATTTGGAAACAAACCAAAAAACTGCAATCGAAGCAGGCGAGTATACGTACATTCATGTTGTATTATCAGCAATATGAGATATGCCATTGATAAGATATCACGGGGTGTTGGCTGCAACAAACTCCCCAAAAAGTTTTTTTATTTTTTATTCAGAATTTTGTATTTATGTAAGGTGTGAATACACACACACATACACAATTCTGCAAAATAAAATTTATTGATAACAATATCGCTAAAAGTTCACCTTTTGCGCTCTCAGACTGTCTCAGTTGTCTAATCTCTCTCTCCGTCTATTGATAACACAGAGCGAGCTTTTACGCTCCGGAGACACATTTGTAATCTTTGTTATACGTTCAAGCCCTTGTAAATTAAAAAAACAAAAATAAAACATAACTAGAAATCGACGGTGCTGACAGTTTGTGTTTGAGTTATTATTTATTTAATGTTGAAATTTCATAACCTCTAGGAGGCGCCTTCTATAAGTAGAAATACGAGTATGTTTATTTGTAGTAAGTGTATGTGTGTATGTGTTCGATCAGCTTTCCACGTGCTTAAATAGGCTTATAATGGCAATAGTAGAAGTAAATACCCTTTAAAAATGTGATAAACGGGGTATAATGAAACTGAGCAAATGTATGTACAATTTTCGTTTTTTTGGGTTTTCATATGTCGATCTGAAAGATTATAAGGGCTAGAAGTACCAAATTTCGTATAAAGATAAAAAGATAATTTTTATATCAAATTTCGAATACTCTCTTTAAAATGACTCACAGCCACATATAATTCTAAGGTATCACTTAATTATTGTAATTTCATAACAATCTAATATTAATTAAATAGTGGCTATTAAATAAAGTATTTTTCATTATATGCACATACATATTTTCCCAAAAAAAAACTGCTTGAAGTGCACTGCTTCATATTTATTACAGGGTAGTCTCATAGTCAGGTGACTATATCATTCTTACTTGTTGTTCACAATTTTCGCTCAGTGCTGAAAAGTTTCGCACAACGCTACGCTGCTAACTTCGCTTGTGACGTCAGCATCCACGTGTTGAATAGGGAGATAATTGCAAATAGAAGAGACAGAGACGGCCAAGCTACTGTACAACGGACCGGTAAGCGATAACCGGTAACCGGCAATCGGTAAATCGCTAATCGGTAAACCGGTAGCGGCTACTCACATTTTCGCTCGTTCGTCGGTTGTTGATCAAAAGTTTTTCGCTCATTGAAGCTCGCTCCAGCTCCAGTGCTTTATCCACTCTCTGTCTTTCTCTCTCTCTCTCTGCTGGTAATGGTGGTGGTGGTGTGCGTGCGCGCTGCCTTGTGTATTTATATGTGTGTGAACCGGGTGGTGAAGTTTCAGTTGAGTTCAGTTCGGTTCGGCGTGCGAACTGTAGATTTTATATTTTGGCATTGCGTTTATTCGGCGTTAAGCTTTCTCATCGAACGGTCGTGTGTGTCTCTGACGCTCAGTAGCTCAGTTTGCAACTGCTTCGGTTTGTTTTTGCCGCGATTCGCAGCTGCGCGGCCCAAAAGTATCTCTGATCGCAACGTGAAGTGCGTAACTCACAAAAGCGTTCGAGAGGCAGAACCCAAGCTCCCGAACTGCCACACGGTGTGTGCTTTAGGTAATTAAAAGCAACAATAGTGCAAAAATTCAAATACAATATAAATAGGTATAAAACAACAAACGAAAGTATCTTGCAGATACAATTTATGAACCTGCATTTAGTTTATTTTGTTTGTTCTTCTGCCTGCTGTCTTCTGGCTGCTGTCTTCTCTGTGTGTGCTCGCTCAGCTTTCGGTGACATTTCTCGGCAGTCTCGAGGCATTTCTTTTCTTATTTTTCATTTTCGAAATGCTTTTTGTTGTTGTATCTTTTGTGTGAATCTTTTATTTTTTGCGCCGAAACCAAAATTGATAGCGAACGCAGCCGAGAGACGACAACCGACAACCGACAGTCGCAGCGCAGCCAGCCAGGTCGAGAGTTCTTCTGAAGATCGCCAAACGCGTTGAAGGACTTTTTCTGTGAAAAAGGAACAAAAAGAAAAACAAAAAAATAAAAAAAAAAAAAAATAATATAATTGAAATTGTGCCGGCGCAACAATAAAATAAAAAAAGTGCAAAAAAAAACAGACATATATAAATATACTATAAATATATATAAAAGAATTAAAGAAATGTGTGCATAAGCCAACAGCAGGCGTATCTAATAGATATATAGATACATAGATAAACAACAAGAACAAACCTTATAAACAATCTACAACAAAAAGTGCAAAAATTCAAAATTCTATAAATTGTTCAACTTTGTGTATATATATATTTGGTGTGAGTTAAAATCTTTGCTGTCGAGTGTAATCTAAGAACTTTTAGCTAAGTTCAAGGCCTCAGCCTGTGAGCAGTGCGTGATAAGATACATTTGTATCTGAGACTCGAACGAACTATGTGTGTGCATTGTGTTTATGCAATTCTCAACTCAACTCAACTCGAGTTGAAGTTGCAGTTGCAGTTGGCTTCAATCGTCTTTTTTATTACCTCTGCCATAATAATTTTATTTAGCAGAGATTTGCGGCAAACTTGACCCTGTTTTTTTTTTGTTAAGGCCATTAACAGTAACAGCAACAGTTGTAGTTATATAATTGCCCAAAAGCCACGAAACAGTCTGAGATACATGAGTAAACCTTAATAAAATGGTTACTTTAACCGTCCCCCTTCTCACCCTCGGGGCAACAAGCTGAGCACTTGAAATTGCTTAACAAAAGTAAAAAAAAAAAACATTAAAAAAATAAAAAATCTTTTTGCTCAGCGACTTGAGAGATATTGTGAAAACCCTCTCTGACGCACGAATTTAATATTCATGTGAAATCTTAAGCAGATACGAATATAACTGTGATTATATGAGTACCCTCTTACCCATATTCAATACTCATACGAGTACTCGCCAGATATAAAGATACTGTATCTGCGTATCTTTATTTATTTAGCTTTTCGCTATCTTTTTCTTTCATTTCTGACATTTTCCGACTCTGAATTTTCTCTTTTACACAATCAGCCAACATATTTGTAATTAGTTTCGGGTTTCAGCTCAGCAAATATTACAAAATCCAAGAATCTTGTTTGTGGCAAGCACCCGAATGAGATATACTCTGTTCTGAAAGTTGTTAAGCTTCTTTTGTGATATATTTGATGATTCTAGCTATAAAAATGTGGAAGATATATCTATATAATTGAGGGTGAATTCTTTAATAACTTTAATTTTAAATTTAATTTTAAAGCAAAGCAAATGACAGAGAATTTTCCTATTTTTCCCAAATTAGTTTAAATTTGAATAAGAAAAAATATATATTTTCTTTAATTTCTATTCGTATTAAATTCAAGCCGAAATAATCTATATTTTTAAGGTTAAAAATAAATTAAAATTTACATGAATTACATGTGGTATTAAATTAAATTATTATTATTTATTTAATACCATAAAATATGTAAAATTAAACTAATATTTTTCACTGTGCATAAGTATATACCCCAACTCTTTCTACCTTCTTAAATAGAGTAAATTAAACAGATTTAATGCAATTCTATTTTCTATTTCAAATGAATCATTTTTACCGCAATGTATCTAAATCCTAGATTTCATATACTAAATATATACTAAATAATTATTCTAGACAATATTCGAGACAATGTCGATTCAATGTGGGCGATCTGCGGATATTACGCAACATTTGAGTCTAACTGGAAGCTGTATCTGTATCTGTTATTGTATCTGTATCTGTGTGTTTGTGGTTGTCTGGCTAAGATACTCGAATACACACAAAGAGCTCAGAGCTTGGACAGGTGCTAATTTGTTGGGCATAATTCACAGAAATGTGCGAGTGCGCGTTCAACTTAAAAAATTAATATTTTTTCTTATTTTTATGGCCAAAACTCGTAACTCAACGAACTGCAAAAATAAAACTCGTAACTCTAGAGTCTAGACTCCATAGAGACAAACGCCCACAGACCGCCCAAAGACTTTGTCTATGTGGAAAGAGCTCTTAACTTTGATATTTGTTATATTATATGTCAATGCTATTTCCGAAAAATAAAAAAATTACAAATAAATAAATAAGAATGCGACTTCCGCTGCATTATCGTAACTAAAAGTCATTCTACATAGGGAATTCTTGTTGCTAGGTCAGATATCATAATTGAAACTCTATCTTGTGACAGAACATGGATTTGTTAAGGTTGTTAAGGTTGTTAATTAGCTAATTTATAGCTTTGTTTATGTTTTAATTCGAGATATTTATGACATTGTCACGATGTGTTGGAATATATATTTATTAATGTAAATATTATGTAAAGCATTACATAAATATATTGAAAAGTTACTAAATATATAGAAAATTAATTAAAAAATTAAATCAGAATTTAAAATAACAGAGAAAATTTTTGAGAAGTCTAAATACATATTTACATAGTTTATTATTTAATATATTTAAGATTTTTGCACTAAAAACTAGATAAGTTAAATTAGATAATGAAATTGGTAAAAAATTCTAGTCTGTTATTGACTTGGTATTATATATATCTGGAAATTTATATAGATTATATTTGATTCAAATTTTAAATATTCAACAATACATTTTAAAAAAAATCGTTTTTTATTATGGCTTTAATTTAATTCAAGTTTAATATTAATGAAAAGAAAATTTAAATAAATTGAATAATTGTATTTTAGCTGAAAGCTTAATAAATTCTTGTTTATGTATCAGTGTTTATTTGATACTATATATAATATACTAAATTTCACTTGATTTTTAAACTACACAATAGAGTATTCAAATTAATATAAAAAAATGTATTTCTGATTTTCTATAGAAATTAAATGTTACTGGGTTTTAAAAGTAACTTTTATATATTTCCAAGAAATACATTTTATTTAGAAATTCAAAATTAATTTTTTGCGCAACCAAAAAAAAAAATTTTTTTTATTAATATATATATTATAATATATTCGATATACTGATTATCCCACACACAAAAATCCCATTTGCTTTTGGCGTCCAGAGTCTGGAGTTTCGATTTTCCAGCGTCTTTTGGTTTTTTATTTCTGTCTCCGCAATCTGAGAGTTTGATTGTCGTCGGCGTTGCCAGTTGCAGTTGGAAAACAGAAACCCACAAAAATTATAAAAAAAACCACAAAATATTGTGTAAACATATTGGTAGAGAGGCCCATTTGGGCATTATGTCAACCTTGTCCCCATTAGATACCCTCCTCCGCCTTCCCTCCTCCTTCTCCTTTTGGGATGAGCAACAAATGTTTCGATAAAGAATTACATGCACTTATCAGAACACAATCAAAACAAAGCCATTCTGACAGTTGCCCAATAATAGAAGACAACAACAAATAAGAAAACAACAACAAATTAAGTCTTAAGTTGACAACAAAATCCATTGAGAACTTTAGAGTATGCTCCAGTGGAGTATGTTTGATTGGAAGATACCCTGTAGTCTTTAATTTCCTAAAGAACATTATATATATTTTTTTAAAAAAGTTTTTCGTTGAAATATTTCAACTTTTAAATAAAATATAGCTAGAATCTATGTATCCACTTTTTTGATGGTAAAGTAAAAAACAAAGTCTTTTTTAATTTGACAGATTTTTTTTATTCTTATTTATTTTTAATTTATTTTATCAAATTTCTCACACATATATTATAAATTTTACTTTTTATTTATATATTTTATATATATTATCATTTATAGATGCCTATTCTATAATTTCCGAAACTTTGGATTAATTTTATTTATTTATTTATTTTTAGTAAAATTCCAAGTTATTTTTTAAGTTGACAGAAATTTTTATTCCTATTCATTTATAATTTATTTTATAATATTTCTCACACATAAATTCTAAACTTTACTTTTTTAAAAGTTATTTTATAAATATTATAAGTTTTTTGTCAATTTATTTTTTGTTTTATATTTTTTTTTGTACCCTATTTATTTTATTTTTTCCCCTTTTTAGAGGGTATATTAATGTAACATCTCAAGAGCCCTTTCCATATACCACAAAATAGTGCATTTTGTCATTTAAATTTTGACGACAACAAATCCAGAGGCTTAGGGCCAAGTGCACATGACTTCAGCTGGCAGAGTTGGCCAGAGTTGCCAGGCATATCTATATAATTATAATTAGCAAATGTTGAGCGTTTCCCCACTCGATAAGATAAGGCAAAACTGCCGCCTTTGATAGCGGAAAATATATACTTTATAATATTTAATATATTGTATGGCCCCGAAAAGCAAAAAAAAATGGTCTTTATAGGGGTATTTTATTTTTTGGGGTAACAATTCAGAGCTGAGAAATTTGATTACATTTCTTATAATTTTAAAACTCTTGGGGAAATACTTTTCGCACAATTGTAAACATTTTGCAGAACTGTGAATTTGTTGAACACATTGCGTTGACGTAGGGCTGCTTAACATCTGGATATGCCCCATATAAACAGGTGCCACTTAGGTACGGTAAAAAATAAATATAACAAAATTCTGGCAAAAATTTGTTGAACAGCGGCTGGCGCGTTTTTTTCTCTTTCAGTTTATTAGTTCATCAATGAAAACAAATTTGCATACGGGGTATTTATAGCCCACGCCAAACAATTTGGTCAATTGGCAAAGGCAAATCAAAGGCAAACACGAGCAAACATGCTGTTTTGATACCCTGTAAACGAGAGAGGGGTATAAAAAGGGTTGGAATAACTTTTGGTAACATTTGTGCAACAGGCGGAAGAACTTAAATATCTGGTACTAAAAATATATCTGATTTAAGTTGATTTGAGTCAGAATGCAATTTTTTTTTAATTGTTTTTAAAAATCCTTTTTCTTATACAGAGAATTTTTTATCGCTCAAAAAAGAAAAGTTGTTATTTTGTGACATTTTTAATAAACTAAAAAAAAATATAAAAAATAATATTATATTTAAAATTCCTTTTTCTTATACAGAGAATTTTTTATCGCTCAAAAAAAATTGATTATTTTGTGACATTATTAATAAACTTATTAATAAAATTAAAAACTACCTGTAGATCAGCGCTGTTTACGGGGTATCTCCGAGTCGAGTTAGACAGAATTCTGACTGAGTTTTTTAATATTTTTAAATGGCATCAAATGTGGAGCGTTGTGACCTCGTCTGGGATTACAACTGCGTTGGATGCAGCGACTGATAGTGAAATGTGCCCTGACGGATCGATTGCATGATGGTGGTGCTTGTGGTGGTGCCTGCGGTGGTGCCACTGTCGGTGGCATATGAGTAATCTACAGGTGGACCATTCAGTCAGTCAGTCAGTCAGTCTGTCAGTCAGTCGTCAGTCAGAGCTTGAAGCGTTGAGTTACGTGACAATATGTTGGGCACGTTCGATGCATATTAATCAGCGGTCAGACAAGAAGATAAACAAATTCGCTTGACACTTTTTAAGTGCTACACGCCTGGGGCAACAATGGTGAGAGCGGCCAGTAAGAGGGGGAAAGGGGATGCCACATTATGGCAGCTCATTAGGTCGGTGATTTGTATGGGAAATGCATTGCGTGGTTTTAAATTTGTTTGTGTCCACGCACTTTATGAATAATATTAAAAAGAAAAAAAAACGAAACAATTGAAAAATCATCATTTGCGGCCTTTTTAAGCGGCAACAACAAAAAAGGCTAGATAATTGCATAATTTCTTGGGAATAATTATACTTGAATGACGCCTTGATATGACTATAGAATTTCTGTATTTATTATTAAATTCTAAAGTATGTGAGAGCTAAAACAGATTGTGAATTATACAAGATTCTTGTCAAACGATAAACGATTGACAGTTTTGTGTTTTTGTATTGCTTTCAATTAAATTCGATAGCAATTTGTTATCGATAATGTGCTGACAGCTTTTTTATTGAATAAATCGCCAAACAACATTTTTGCATTAATAATTTTGTCATTTTTTGAATTTGAGAACAGTTTGTTGTCATGAAATAATTTATTATAAATAAAAATAATTTGCAAACACACATACTGAATATCAATAGGAACTTTATAATCTACCCTATAAATTAAAGCGTAAAGTACAAATACTTGACAGATGAATGTAAAGTACATTAAAAATATTATATTATATTTAATATACTTATATATTTTTTCTCCGAATTCGCATTTCGAAATAATTTTTAATTTTAATCGGAAAAGGAAACACTTAAATATTTTATTATCAGGCCTTTCATTTGAATATATATATTTTATGTTTCATTAATTTTTATGGTAAATTTCCTTTATGTAACTTTCACACTTCATTGCCGATTGTGATTGGCATTAATTAAGATTTGCAAATGTTGAAAATTTCTTATTGAAAGTCAACTGCAGCCAAGACAAAGTTCGTTAAAAATGAATTTAGAGACTTGCAATTAAAACGCTAATTATAAACAATTAAAATCAAAGTCAGCAGCAACAGAAATAATAGTTAAATTAAAATAAAAAAATATATATATTTTTATGCACACAATTTGTGCAAGTCATTTGATGTCTGATGTGTCTATATACTCTACGTATTCAATTATATTTTTTATACATTTTGAGATACAAGTTGCACTTTCATTTTCAAAATATTTACAATTGGCATTCTCTTCTCTTTTTTTCTGCAGCTCTGGGAAGATTGTGCCGAGACCATTTATGTCTTATAAAAGGTAATCAGTTTGCACATTAGCATGCCACATTTTTTTTAAAGTCAAATTGAGCTGTTGCCACAACATTCGCATTCCCATTCCCATTTCCAAATTCGCCTGTTGAGAGATCTTCCAATTTAAAAGGCGACTTCAACTGTGTATCTCAGCGTCTCCCCAACTCAGACTGCGTCATCATCATCATCATCATCAACTAAATCATTATCAAGAAACCAGTTTAACTAAACCAGCCCGTAAAGTTGCTATTTGTTAGCCTACCTGGCCAGTGGCCACAAGGTGGGTGCAAGCCGGCCGGCCGGCATATTGGCCTGGCCTAAAACCCAAGCCACAAGTGGTCATAACTGTCAAATGCTCTGCTGCCTCAGTCGTTGCCTCTATCTCGATCTCTGTCTGCATTCAAGCATGTGGCAAGTGGCAAGTGGCAATGCCAATGCTGAGCCACTGAGCCACTTTAATGGCCAGGCAAACGTGCGTGCTCTTAACGTGTCAACTGACCAACTGCTTGATAGAGGGGGTAGGGGTAGGGGGGGCAGCTACAGCATCCAAGATCTGATCATGCAATCTTCTTCTTCTTATTCTTCTTCTTCTCTGCAGACTATTGTGCCCATCGACAGATATTACAGACATATATTTATACATAGTTTATTAAACGGCTTCCAAATGCTAACCGCAGGCTAATTTGTCCACAGGACCAGAGTCTACACTTATCTATAAAAGTATGTGTCTGGCTTTTCTACAGTTCTACAGTTGCCACACATAATGGCCTGGCTTGTGGTTTTTAGGCTGCACGTGTCTTTCAGCAACACTGTGCTACATAAATTAGACAAGAACTTGAAACAAACTATTAAATTTCCTAAAAAAAAAAATGTTGAAATTAGTTTTATATTAACTAAAATTTAATTAAGAACTGAAATATTCTATTTAATAGGAGAATAAATTTGAAAATTATTATAGAATGCGATTAACACAGAGAAAAGGAAAATATTTAAAGTTAATTTCTATATTTTGTGAAGTAATTTATATATTTATAATATTCATATTTTCTAGTGCTACTAGTGCAAACATAGATTGTTTTTTATTATTTTTTAATTAAAAAATATATATTACCTACAATATTTTTTTAAAACTGAAATTATTAATTCAGTTAAAAGTTTATTTTTTTTTTTAAATTAATTTTAAATTTTTATTAATACTTAATATTTGTTTTATTTATTATTTTTATCATATTTTATTTTTTCATTATAATTATCCTGATCTCTATTTATTTATATACATATATAAATATAATTTAAGCGATTTCCAATTTTATAGATTATATTGGCCAACTTCTCATTTAATTTTTTTATATTACTTATTACGACACCTTTAAAAAAAATCCCAATTCATTGCCCAATAAGTAATCTTCTATTTATATTTTGTGGTTTACACATAACTTGTTCTAATTCAATTGCCAAGCTGTGTAGTGTAAACATTTGGCTAGCCAGTATTCACATTCTTACAAACTACTTGGCCACATACTCGTGTAGTAAGTATCTGTGTATCTTTGTATCTTTGTATCTAGCAAAAGAATCCGACGAATCGCATTGGCAGGTGCAATTGGCAAATAATTTCACGCTGTAGTAAGAATATTTATTGCTGGTTGTAAACTTTAATAGCTGGCCACAAATTATTGAACTCGATGCGATTGAATATTGAAATCGAAAACGAAAATAAAAATAATTTGGATGCTCAATAACTGAATAATTGCAATTAATCATTATAGTATTTCCGATGCATTTCAGCTGTATATTGTTTCAAGAACTCGCTTTAACCTCGAGTTTTGCGTAAATTAACTATATTGACCCGATTCGAGGTAATCGGAAGCATATTCAAGTGTTAATGAATCTATACGTTGTGACAAGGTCTTCGCTTTAGTTCGTATAACATCTAAAAATAAAAGCTACGCAACAATTCAAACACACCCTGAACTTCTCACTCAAGCTAAACCCACACACATTCGAGTTTTGTCATCTTTGGTAAAATTTAGAATTTAATTAAGTTGTTATTTCCCAAAATGTCACCCAAATGTTCCAATTTGAACTTCCATTTGGAGAAGCCCGGAACCACAGCAGGGAAACATGCGATCATCCAACATTCTGCAACATTCGTTATTCGCCAATTAACGCAGCAGCGGATAGTAATTTAGCCTAACTATAAGTATGAATATGTATCTGTAGCTATGTATCTGTATCTATATCTATATTTGTAGCTGTACACTGAGCGAAAATTACGAACAATCGATTTTAGTTTATTGTACTCTGAGAATATGAAGACAAGTTTCAATTTTAACTTAATACAAAAGTATAATATCACTTTTAAAAGGTGTGCAAAGTGTAGCATACTTAGAGGCGCTGATTTATGCACAAATGACTGCCTATAATTCTCAAATGGTTTGGGCAATCAGTATATAAGGCATGAAGGCTTCCCTATACTACAATTTTTTTTAAATACCTTTCTAAAAGAATAACTGTGTTCTAAAATCAAGTTTGTGCAAATTATAATTTTCGATGAACAATATTTTCATTTTAAGCAAAAATAAAATGTATAGAAAATTTTAATAAAAATTAAAATTGTTTTTTGTAAATGAGACAAAATAATCTTGAATGAATTGTTCTTAATCGTTTAAAATCTCATATTAAATATTTTCAATCATCTATTTCACTATTGAAATATAGAAAACAATTATTTAAATATTTTATAAGGAACTGCCAATTTTAATAATTTTAGAATAACTATTTTTCTTAGTGTATCTGGAGGCTTTTGCTAACTCGTTTGTTAATTTTTAGCCTTACTAATTACGACTTCTGGTTCGAAAACTTGTTGAAAATGTAAACAATTATTAGAGCATTGATTAACTGGCAACTTGTGGCCCATAGGTCTCTGAGTATATTAACGTGATTTTAATTGAAAACACGCAACCAATAAGTTCAATGAAATGTCAATTTGCTCACTGTTAAAGTTTCCTTCAATCGCATATGGAGAACTGTTATTATTAAGGCTGATTAAACACTCAGATAGACTAAATAATTACGTGGCAATTACTAATTGTCAGTTAAATCACTTTGAGCAAAGATCAGGCTTAGTTTATAGATCATTTCCTACAATTTTCTTAGGGGTAATCAAATATTAATTTTGGAGTCTTTATGCTATAATAAACATGTTTATCAATTGTATCCTATGGCAAGTGCTGTATAGCTATTACTTATATAAACTGATAGTTACACCTAGACGCTCTTAATACCCCATTAAGAACTAGAACTTGGGGGGATTACGAAACCATTGCCATGACAAAAGGCAAAGTGCAGTAGACTGGCGCCCAATGGCGTTTTCTTTCATTGAAAAGTGTCGACAAAGTGCAGCCTATTTGGCACTAATCAACGTTCTCTTGTCTGCCGAATAAATCATCATCAGCATGAGCATCATTTGTATCTGTATCTTTGAGATACAAATGTATTTACGGTGTCGCTGTCAACGCGACAAACTTTCGCGTGGGCGTCCGTGTCGCCTGTTGATCTCTGCCAAAAGATTTTCACAAAACCGGACTCTCTGTCAAAACTGAATTAATATAAAATAATCAAAGTGTTCACATTGAATTGTTGCCTCGTTGCCTTTCTCTTCTCTCTTCGAGGCTGGCACTGCACTGCATTCAAGGCTTCAGCTCCGAGATTTCACATGCAACTTTATGAAATGTGGATCGAACTTCATTTTAGGCTGTTGCAACTTTCATATACATATATATTTTAGATTTTCCAAGAGTTTATTCAAAAGCAAACCGAATATTTCAATGCATTAGAATGTTGTACATTTGAAAATGTTTCGAAATATTTCGCCTTGATTTTTATGCTCTTGGCAAGAGTTCCTTTGTACAGTAACAGTCGAAAGTATGCAGACGGGGCTTATTAGATATGCCTTCAAATATTTCAAATGTTTTGTATTATAGTATTAGCTTTGGAATGTTATTTAACTATAAATTTTTAAAAGTCAAACTTACCTTTCTAATTGCTCTGAAACTTTCTCCATTAATTATGGGTTAAGCCTTGACTAAATGGTAATTATTATTTTTACTTTACAATCAGAAATACATATATTAATTTAGTAATAATATTATTGAAATTTATTTACAAGCGTGTTTTTCCAGATTATCTGTTTTTTATAATCTGGAATTTGAACATGATTCAGTTTTATTGCGAATTGTCAATATACTTTTGTTGACGGGTTGAATCAGCTGGCAACTTGCCAAATGGGGCCTCAGTTGCTTGAGGGAAAAGGGGGATTTCAGGGGGGAAATAGAGAAGACTTTGCTGATAGTTGAGATTCTTTTTATTTTCGGCAACATTTCTTGATGGGTTCAAGTTCAATGGAAATGTGTGGACACTAACAATTGGAAATGGCTCAGGGTCGGGGCAATACTCAAGTTGAATGCTACATATTTCAATTGAAATAATAAATTTTGTGATTCAACTTGCGGTTGAACGAGAGAATCTATCAAACAGTTCGTTTGTTTCCCCATTTGTTCAGTTAGTTCGTTTGTTTAAATCGAAATAGAAATTTATTAAAAATAAATTTTTAAAAATGTTAAAATTCTTGATTTTATTTTTTAGTGATCTGATTGTTTTCAATTCTAAATTATAATTGAATTTATACTGATACTATAATTTATACTATTTAATAATTGCTTTGATAATTTAGAAATATGAATATATCACTTAACAATGGGAATTTTAAAGCTGATTAAATGTCTATTTAAGATCAATTTGTTTAGTTTATTAAATGCGAAATGAAATGAGAACAAGATAGAGTGTTCATTCAGTTTATTTAATTTGTAATGATAAAATATTATTAATATGTTCATTGAGTTTATTCAAAAGTTTGCTGGAATCTTTACTATATATGATATAATTTGATTTTAATACTTTTGTGGGAATATTATTTGGTTGACAACGAGTCGTATGCGTAATCTGAGCTGCAGTTCAGTTTTTTTTTAATTTTTGGCTGTCTCTAGAGCTGTAGATTGGGGAGCTCTTTGGGGCTTTGGTGCATTGACTTTAGCTTTAGGCTGGGGAGCCCACGTTGAGCGTTTGCTTTGGTTTCACTTCACCTTTTTGGGGCGTTTTTGCTGTTGTTGTTGTTGTTGCTTTACTGTCCATCGAGCGGAGCAACAAACAACACGTTTTGCATAATTCACATAATTTTCGCTTATGCTTTGCGCTTTTGCTGTGTGCCCAATGTTCAGTGCGAGACTCACATTTTAGTTACGTATCTTAAAGATTGTTTTTTTTTTTTCTTTTTTCGTTCATATACTTTTCGTGGAAATCAATAAAACACTTGCCTTGGCAATTACCTGTGGCTGCCTTTTTTTTAATTTTTTCTTTTTCTTTTTGTCTTTTGTGGCCTGTGCTCGTATTAATACAAAGTTTTTCAGGTTACACAGCGGCCTTAAATAAGGCTCATTTGCACTTGATTGGCGCTGCCAGACATTTCACAGAGTTTCGCAGACGTCTCTAAAAATAAAAATCGAAAACGAAGTGCTTAATTGGCAAATTGAAGTCACTTTTTGCCAAATTGGCATATTGATAATCAGTTGATAATACGGCCATTCGCATATTGACTGCAGATACGTAGAACTGGGTCATAAGAAACCCCCCCTACTACTACCCACTACCCCTCTGTCCACTAGTAAGTACTCTAGCTCATTGTAATCAGCTTGTGGCTCTAGGCTAGAGATCGAGAACAAAACTAAATTAGAATATGCTAATTTTCTTTGGCTTTTGCCGCTCTTCTCTTCTAGAGCTGAGTTGAAAGTATCGTATTTTAGTTTACTTATACAAGGCACACATTACATTAGGAGTTACACTTGGGAGAAACCCCTCAATATATCGAAATTAATCGATAAACAAACGCATAAGCGTTAAGTTAAGTTTCAGCAATATAGGGAAAAAAGAAAGTTTACTCATCAGAAAATTTTATTCATTTAATTTTTTTTTAAATATATTTCAACGTAAAAACATTTTATAAAATTACATTCATTATTCTACAATATAGTTATGATTTTTTACAATTTTTTACAATATATGTATAGTATTTTTCTTAATAAAATAAGATAGAAAATATGATTTAATATTTTGCCCACTTTTTCCGCTGTTCTTTTGCTTTAATTTTGTCTGTCCTCTGGCCTTTTTTTTTGGTCGATCAGTTGCTATCGTCTATCGTCTTCTATATCGTATATCGAACCAGTTGTCATCTCTATTTTTGTTGTTTTTTTACCTGCCCACGAGTTATCGCTTGTTTTCTATGACGACATGACTGTGTAAAATTCGCAGTTCGCCTTGAATGAACTGCCGCCCGTTGTGTTTGTTGTTGTTTTTATTTTATTTTATTGTTTTTTGTTGCTATTTTATTTATATATATATTTTGCATTGTGTGAATGGCGGCTCTCGACTTGCCTAGAGCTTTTTTTTGGCCAAAACTGGAGGCGCTTTAAGCCAAGCTGGCTGAGTCATAAGACGCTTCGTTGCGATGCTTTTAGACGTCATCTTGGCAACAAAATTTAGCCAGTTTTCTCTTTGAGTGTATGTGTGTGTGTTGTATGTGTGTAGTTGTATCTGATTTTATGCATAAGCTCACAGGTGAAGCAAGCAAAAATCACCTGATATTTTAATTGCTACGCGTCATCATTTCGACTGCGTAAAGCGGTCAAAAGAAATGGAAAGAAGGCGCGAAAGAGCGAAAGGGCGATAAATATGCAGGCATAGAGGCAGAGAGAGAGAGAAAACGAAAGCAGAGAGAAGAATGGCGCAGACTCTATTTGTAGAATGCGCAACAGTTCAATAAACCCCAAAGTTCGACCCTAAAAATTTAACTTTAACTGTAATTCGCTGATTCTGCTGAAGAATCCAAAAGAAGCAAAGAATGTAAACAGTTGTCGCACTTTTGTTGAGCAGTGTAATCTTATTTGCATATACAATTGGCAATACAACCTCTAAATTGAGCTAAGGTTGGGGGTAATTTTATCTTTCACATCTATTTATAAGCCGTTAGACATATAAAAAAAAATCGCAAAATTTTTATTATTATACTTAAGAGATCACAATTTGAATGTGACTATAAAAAAGAGATTTGCACAAATCTAAAAGATACACACACACGCACAACAAATGATTATTTTTTATTCTTTTCTGTCGACACTCAAATCTACTTACCAGGAGATATAATACATATGTATCTCAAAGATACATATACCCTTCCTGCGTGATTAAGTGTCACTACAAAAGAAATGACGAATTTGTTATTATTCATGTTTAAGGCATCAAATGCGTGCCGACAATACTAGCAACGAGATAAGAAATGAAAATAGAAAACTCTTCTATTTAAATACCCTGTAACTAAATAAAGAGTATTTTTGGCAAATGTTTAGATTTTTGTTGCCTTGGAAATAATCAAAATTTCTGTATATTTTTAAATTATTTCAATTCTGCTCATTAATGCCAAATAAAGCAATAAATTTGCAAATTCAAATTAAATTAAATTGATTTCATAAAATTGTCTGAATAATTGTTTCGAATCAATAAATTTTCAACTTGTCATCACAGCCACAAAAAAAAGTCAAGAAATTATATAAAAACCAGTTTATTTAAATTAAGAATCTGTTGCCAAATTAAAAATTATATTAATTGTTTTTATTATTGATTTGCTTTTAATTCTATTTATAACAAAATTATTTAAAGGAGTTTTTTGTGGTCTTAAAATAAATTATATAAAGTTAATTAATATAACATTATTATTGCAGCAATTATAAAATAATGCAGTTCCGAAATATCCGGTTTTATTTATAGACAAAACATTTTTTGTGTTTTACTTTTAAAACTTTATTTTAAGGCGCTTTTTTAATAGGCAATATATAATATTTTGGACTCAGGATATTTAATCAGAGTTTATTTAATTTTTGAAATAAATTTTTATACTTGCTGAGATTATTATAAAGTATATATATTTTTACCTAATAAAAATTTAAATACAAAGATACACATTGATTTTCTATGCAGTTGTAAGCTCCTACGTTTTGCCAGGGTATGCTGTTGTCTATCATAGAATATTTTCGCTTTTCTCATTACTTATTGCTAATATATTTTGTTGTTGTTTTGTGATTTCATTTTTGGACGCACTGAGTCAAGGTTAGAAGCATTTGTCATCGTTTAACTTGTTGTTGCTTTTGTTTTGTTTTTTGTCTCTGATTTCTTTCAATTTGCAAAATGTTTGTTCTAAGTTGTTTTTGCCACATTAAGTGGCATTTGGCAGCCGTCTGTTTTGAAACTGAATATGTATTCGAATCCGATCCCGCACCCGTATCCAAAATGAAGAAAAAATTTAATTTTCCTGCCGTCGCCCCCGCTCCTGTCTGGCCAAAGGCTAATTTCAGCTTCCTGTTGCGAATTGCAGCGCGACTTTAAAGCGCACGTGTGAGATTTGAGAATTGAGATGAGAGATGAGAGATATGAGACATGAGATTTGAGATGAGAATTGTGAGAACTAAGAGCAGAACTCTGGCAATTAGGTGAAATCACGATCAAATTATGATAACAAACAAATTTAAAATGCAATTATGCGGCATTAATTGCAATTTGCAGCTAACCAATTGGCCAACTGGTTGAGCAGGTGGCCAAAACCCAAAGAAAATTCAGCAATTGACAGATTTTGATAAATGCCGCCGCCAACTGAGCTGCAGCTTTGGCTTTGGCTTTGGCTTTGGCTTTTGCATTTGCCGTTGCAACTGGCAAGTGGCAAGTGGCAAGTGAAAGTCTTGCCACATCTTGGCCAGCAATTTGTCAACAGCAGCCCATTTGAAGAAGACATTTGTGAATTGTTGTGTTGTTGTCGCTTGTATTTGGCTGTGTTTAACCAAAACGCAATGACACAATTTGTTAAGACCACTTTTCACATGTCAAGCTGAGAGTTGGCAGTAAAATCAGCTAAAAGCAATCTGCAATCTTTAAGCTGCAATCTTTAAGCTGCAATCAGTGGGAGCCAACAGTTTACTGTTAAACTGACCTTGGGGCTGACAAACTCTCGCTGTCACTCTTCAGATACATTTGTATCTTTCGGTAGCTCTGGCCACATTTGCATGTCTGTGCCGCCTCATTTCCAGTTGGCATTTTCTGCCTCGCCTCACAGCCTCGGCCCGCATCATTATCAGCCTGCCGCTGGGCCTGCGCCTGCCCCTCAATTGCGGCCCTTGCAACAGCAGCTGCTGTACATGCCGCAGCATAGTATATTATATAAACGTCTGCCAACAAAATTGTGTGGCATGTTGTGCACAGTTGCCTAAAAAATTTTTGTTTGTGTCCTTGGGTGGTGGCAACAATTGGTTGACACTTAGGGTACTTGCAACATTTACAAATCTTGTTTCCAGCTTTTGCAAACTTTCTGTGTGTATCAGCATGACAATGCATAAATACAAATGCGAATGCGAATGAGTGTCAACTCGAATCAAAAGCATGATTCAATTGTATAAAGCAGGCACAGTAAATAACAATTATTTTCGATTTTTTTTTTTAATTTAAGAATTTATGTATTTGGAGAAACTTTAGAGGACTATAAAATAGGATATTTTCGAATTTTTTGTTTATCTTCAATTATAACTATTAATATTGGAATTTTAATAAATAAATCAGAAATAAGAATAATATTTTGAGTAATTAAAAAATAAAACACAAAATTAATTCTTTTTAATTGAGTTTAATATTTATTATTCAAGAAATTAAATTAAAAATTGACCTACGCAGTTTTAATGGCTTAATGTGGAAAGATTCATATATATTTAAATAAATGTATTTTCATGAATGTAAAAATATAATTTTAAAATTATTTTTTTTATTTTCTTCTTGTTTTTTTTATTGATCAAAAAATATCAAATATTGGGAATTTTGCTTGTAAAAATCAGTTTTATTTTTTAAGCAAAAATCTGAAAATTTATCACTGAAAAATAATAATAATTTTTAATTAAAATTTATAATCGCTACGTTCCCTGTTATAATGTATCTATTACTTGATTACTTTTGATCACTGACAGTACTACACATTCAGGTAGAAACGGTTGAATTTAAATTATACAAATTGTTGTTGCAAATTTGAAACTAAGTATTTATTTAGTATTTATGTATGCAGTTGCAATTGTCGATTTTGTGTGTACAATCAGTACTTGTAGCATTATTTTTTGTATTGTATTTTATATATTTATTGCTCTCCGAGAGATTTGCGGTCAACTTATCAGCGACTGAGGATGAGCGTAAGTTGCATTTAAATTGCAACCACGAGGCAGACGTCAATCATTTTGCGTTTATTCAAGTAATAAGTGCCTAGCACACAGATACACACACATACAGTTACAGATACAGATACTAAGACATGATTGAGATTAAAAGCAAGCCGCTTGTTAGTCTCAAAACGAGGCAGCTGCTCACCGACCTCAACCCCTTAACCTCCTCAAGCAAACACTTAAATGGGCTTGATCTTTATCGGTGTGTGTGCGAGTGTGTGTATGTGTGTGTGTGTGTAGGGGAATAGTTGAGGTATTTAAGAGACAAATGCTGACAGGTGATTTACTCAATTAAGAGAATAAATAGCTAAAGAACAGCGAAAGTCACATAAACTATTAAAATAGTTAGATTTATTACGATCAGCATTTAAAAGGTTTTTTCTTCCGAACTATTATTTTAGCTTTATGATTAACAAATTTAAGTAAATTAATTTAAAATGTAACAGTTGAAAAATAGTATTAAATGAAGCATAATTAAATTTCTTTTAATTGAATTTCATAGTTAGGAAGATCGTTCCAATAAAACATAAATCTCCGCTTTAATAAATAATAATACTAATCACTGCATTACATACATTATAAACCAAAGTCTGGCTATTAATATATAAAATATTTATAGAGCAATAGTGCTCATCGATAAGTGAAAGGTCTGTACAACCTTTATACTGTAGAATACCCTAGAATTGATTTCATTTCCTAGATATTTTTCTCTCTCTCTGACTCACAATTCACTTTAATTGACTTGTGCGTCAGGTGCTCCTCGAATTGCTGATGTCACAGTCCATCCAAAATTGTTGTGTAGAACTTGAAAACTTATCAATAAAATGGCAAAGAAACAAAATAAAATATTAATTACCGCTGCTAACTAGAGATAACGTACTCAATTCTCTATGTTTACCTGCGATAAGCAAATCTAACCACGATAACAAGTTATCGATAGTTCACAGGGAGAACCAAACTCGAGTGGAGAGCGGAAACCGTTACGTAGTTAGATGACGTAACTTGCGATTTCTTTATTATTCTACTGGGTTGATAGCGATCAAAGCTCATAGAATAGCCTAGATACAAATAAATTTAGTTTCCATTTCACTGTCGTTGCTGTTTGCAGTTTGATTTTTATGTTTAAAGTATTATACAATACTTCTCCTGGATCAATAGGCGAGTTTACGAGCTTCTAAATGAATTGAGAGTCATCTAGTCTTTATGGGGAATACCCTTCACTTATCACTCTGAATATAAAGTAATTATTCTCTTCAGATAGTTCACAACTTATGAAGAGCAAACTCCACAAGAGATTGACTCTAAAAGTAAATTTGCAGTAAATCCTAATAAATATATATTCTGCCGGGTTTATAAGATAAAGGGGTTTGATTTTGTTGAAACTTAATCATAATGTACAACTCATTAATATAATATTGAAAGTAATTTAATAATGTTATTAAAAATATAAATATATATAAAATAAATTAATCAAATAAAATGAAATAAATAAATACAAATAAAAAAATAAAATTAAATTAAAATAAATAAAAAATTAGGCAAAACTAATATTGAAAAAATAAAATTAAATAAATTTGTAAATTTACTCCTATAATAAGTAATTTAAGAATAAAATTTTAAAAATAAAAACTAGCTAAATTGTTAAAAAAAAAATTGATAATGAAAGTCAACCTTTTAAATGTTATTTTCGCTTACTTATCATGAATTTTTCTTGATTATTTTCAGATAAGTGTCTAGCCAGCAAGTAGATCTACCCAATAAATCCATGGAGCGCTTGAATCTGCCCGCTTTGGTGGCTCTGTTGCTCTGCGCATGTGCAGCAGCTTCACCCGCCGCCTTCTACTGCCCCGAGGACTGCAGTTGCAGCCTCTCCCAGCACACACACAAGCCCATGTTGCACGCCAAGTGCAACAGCACAAAGGGATTGAAGCTGTCGGAGGAGCCGCTGCCTGCTGCCATACCGATACATTCCATCGATCTGTCCTATTTGGGGCTGACGCGTGTGGGCCACATCCTGGATATGCTGCCAAATCTGACCTCAGTGGATCTGTCGCACAATGATCTCCATGATCTGGGGCATCTGAGCAAGCGCATCAAGAAGCTCAACCTCAAGCACAATCGCTTGACTTCTGCGAAGCTGTTGAAGCTGCCACAGCACCTGCAGGAGCTCAACTTGCAACACAATGACATCACGTATCTGCCCAAGGAGCTGACCCATCTGTATAGCCTGAAACAGTTTGAGCTGGGCCACAATGACATCAACTGCTCCTGCGATACTCTGGAGGTGCGCAATTGGCTCCAGGAGCATCACATCTATATGGAGAAGCCCGTGATTTGCAGCCAACCATCGGAGGCACGTGGCAAGCCCTGGTTGCAGCTGAAGCAGTCGGAGGTGTGCGAGAAGGAGCAACGCGGCTGGTACAACTCCGACATTGACGAGAACGAGCTGATGATGGGCGATCAGCCCATGCCGGGCTCGGGAGCGCCTGACGAAGAGGAGGAGGAGGATGAACTGGGCAAGGACTATCTGCCGATCGATGGCAAGAAGACAGTGAATGCTCCGGAACAGCCGCCAGTGGTGGAAAGTGATGTTGAAGGCTCTGGTGACTTGACCGCAATGAATATGGAGCTGGTGGAGGCCAAGCGATCAGAGGAGACTGTGGTAGCGCCCAAGGCGGAGCCAGTGGTGGAACATCCACAGCAAGATGAGGAAGATACCGACGAAGGCTCGGGCAGCGGTGGAGGCATGTTAATAATTCCAGCTATTGCCGCTGGTCCAACCAACACAGATGACTTTGAGCCACCTGACTCGCCCGAATCCGAGCAAGTTAACAATGATCACGACGACAACTACGACAATAAGCCGCTGGAGGAGCCAGCAAGGCCTTCAGCGGACATCTTTAGGAATATGGGCATCTTTGAGGGATCCGAAGGTGAACCTGTCAGCGAGCAGCCCATTGTGCCGCAGGTTTTGACCAATTTGGACACAGGCGCCTCCTCGGATGTGATAACAGATGCGCCCGTCTCCGCCTCCGATGAGCAATCCAACGACATTCTGTCAGCCAAGATTGGCAAGAAGGACGACAGCAATGCTATATACTATCTGCTGGGAGTCATCGCCTTGATTGTCCTGGGTCTCTTCCTGTTTGTGGCCATCAAACGTTGCAAGTACAACAGCAATGCGGCAGCACGGGATGCGGAGGCTCAGCGCCAGACCGAATTGCTGGACATGGACAAGAAGAATCTGGGCAAGCCGCTGCCACGCAATGGCCATGAGCATTCGCCTCTGATTGGGGAGAAGTCCAAGCTAACTGATGCACAAATAGTCAACGGATCCGGCAAGAAGCCCTACGACAGCAAGGATAATGCTGGCCAACAGCCGCTGCTAAATGGCAACGGTACTGCCAATGGCGATGCCAAGGATGTGCCCACAATTAATGAACCCTCCGCTGACGAGGCAGCTCCACATGAATACTATCCCATCACTCCTCGCTATCCCACTCCACAATCCCCACGTGCCTCGAAGTATGCACAGCATCCACAGGGCACAGATGGCGCCGAACAGAACAACAATGAACCAGATGGCGCCTTTCTACCCTCCTCACCCAAATCCGGCCGCTACTCGCCGGTCTATTCGCCCGAGACCGGTCGCGTCAAGATCAAGCTAACCGAGACGCCCAAGCCCAAGACTCCCATGCTGGTCACACGCAGCAAGTCCAATGCCGGCGAGATGATCACAACGCCCGTGGGCAACTATCTGGAACCCACGCATCTGGTGGTTGGTAATGCCAATGGCTCCGCCACCGAGGCCCACTGAGAGCAGCTCCCAAATCCCAGAGCTGACCCCAAGTGTCAGGCGAGACAGACAGACAGACAAGTGCCAAGTTTAAAGCGATGACAACAGCAACAACAACTACAACAGCATCAGGATCAGGCCACCCTTGAGCTTAGCTTATGGTTTGGCCATCGTTCAATAATCGGTTATCGGCAATCGATATCGATAACGATAACGGTGGTGCTTTCAATACAGCAACAACTATTCGTTTTTAAGGTCCCGCTCCCCCTCTTAAATATATATGTAACCATTGTAGTCTAGCATTAGGTAAATTAATTATACTTAAGCATAAATCTAGTTTAATACCAAAGTTTAAAAATGTATCTTAAATGTAAATTTCCAACAACGCGAAATGCAAAATGGATGATGAAAAAAAAAATAATAAAAACTCTTTGCGAAACTATTTTTCTACTGGCCACACCCCCTCCCCCTGCATCTGCATGTGATGTAAACATACATTATTACTTATTACATATCTATGTATATGTACTAAATGTACTTTTATATAAATCCATAATGTATATTAATTAAGCTTCATTCTCTTTTGAAATTATGTATAATGTGTTACTTTTCGTGTGAATGACTTTTCAATTTAAAATAACCCTACCAATAAAATAAAAACAAGGGTGTAAAAACAACAAAAAACAAAAATTAGCTGAGTTTTTTTTTATTTCTCAACACATCTTTCAGACGGAAATTGTACTATATATGAAATTTTTATATGCTTCACACAGAGTGCATTATAATTTTCATTATAAAATATTTAATAAAATTGTTATTATTGCTTAAATATGCACAATCATAATTATTTATTCAAAATTAAATTCAAATTCAAAAAGATATTAGCTCTAGCAGCATTCAGCTTTTGTTTATCTACTTGTTGCTTACTTATAGCTGACTGCTATGAAAATGATCGCCTTGAGCAAACGCAGCCAACTTCACTTAAGTTGAGAGACGACGCGCAAGGAACCACTGAAAATTTTCACGCGAGTTAAAAAGTATATAATACAATTAAATAACAACAGCATTAATAAGAAAACGGTGTTTATTGTGTTGTGTTAGTGTCTGCGCTCCTAAATAAGTAATGCGCTTATGCAGAATATGAAGAATGTGTTTGCAAATACAACAAATAATCTGCCGTGAGCGCTGCGTGTCCACAGGAGCGCCTGTTTACCGTTATGTGTGTGCATTTTTTTGTCGCATTTTTTTTGGTATTTTTTTCTTGTGCTATTCTTTTTTGCTTGTGCTGTGTGTTTCATATGCAAGTAAAATCTTGTTTAAAATGTTAACAATGTTGTAAGGCAGGTGAGTACAAACAAAAATACCAAGTATGTTAAAGAAAGCATAGAAAATTGGTATAATTATATTTATTTTCAATCAACTGATTGTTTTTATTATGCTCTGTTCAAAGTCGTATTACTATTTAATATTTTTAATTTAAAATTTTAATTGTAATAAAATCGTGTTTATATATATATAAATATGAACTTTATCAAGATTATATAGCATTATTATTTCATGATTGATTTAAAACAGAGTATTTGGTTATTGGTCCCTTTAGTTGTATTAAAATCGTGCTTATGCATACATATATAGTAATATCCAGATTATAAAGCATTTTTATTTTTTTGTTTGGTTTAAAACAGAGTATTTGGTTATTTGGTTGCTGTTAGTTATGTTTCAATCAAAAGCTTTTAAAAAAGTTTTAAGCTTATTCAAGTTCCCAACCCGAATGCTAAGTTGACTTAAAATGGTTGTTGTCTCGGCTAAGTTACACTGTTGTCCATTTAAGTTGCACTGCTGGCTAAAATAGTGAGTCAGCTTTGTATAAAAATGAATTTAGTACAAAATTTGAAATTTTCTTAATTGAAGGAAATATTTGTTGATATTTAGACCAATTCGATAATTATCGATTTCAATTGATGAAAAAATAAAATTTTTATTATATTATCAGTATTATACTCTGCTAGGACTCAGTTCTTAGAGTTGTGGAAGAGAATGGGGTGGGGGGAGGGTTATAGGGTATAATATATCCTAATATGGGAATTTCATTTATGAACTCGTTCGAATGTGCATTTAAATAAGTCTTAAGAGGTATATATATAGTATAATCAAAAAAGTATAATTAAAAAATTGTCTGCTAAGCGTTTAGAATAAAGTTTCCCTCATGGGCTTGTGGACCAGGACATTGCGCTCTCCATCGCTGGATGAGGAGGAGGAGGCATCTCCGGCAGCTGCGGCACTGAAATTACCGCTAACCCGTCGACTGGCCGAGTTGCGACGCTTCTTCCGCTTGCCCCGCTCCAAGTCGAGCTCTGGGCCAGATGTGGATGGATTGTCATCGGGCAGGGAGGCAATGTCCGGTTCACCCACCTCCTGAAAGTCGCTGGCAATGGTGGAAGAGGATGGTGCCTTCTTTTTCAATGCGCTGCTAAAGTAATCCTCCACCGCCGGATCCAGTTGATCCGTATAAAGAGGTTGCAGTGTATAAACCTGGGCGTTGACTTTCATGCTGGCCGGCGACATGGGCGACTTGGGCTTGCGTTTGGCAAAGGGACTGCCCTGTTTACCGCCCAGATCCTCGTATTCGGGATCTGTGAGGAACTCGACACTGTCGGCCATCATATTGACCCGCTTGAAGGGCGGAATTTCCGCAATTTTGGGTTTCCTCTTGGTATACGGACTGTTCTCGTAGCTCTGGAAGTTTCCAATTTGTTCGGCACTTTGCAGATTCTGCGTCTTCAAATGGGCAGCCGGAAAGCGTGAATCCTCAATACTAAAGCGTCGACTGCCCGACTGATTGGTGTACTCCATTCGGCCAGTGCGTCGATACGGTCCATATTGAGCTGTACGCTCCTTGGCGCGATTCGACAGCATTTCAACGCTGCGGAATCTCTGCCGTGTATCCAGCTGCAGCTCCTCCTCCTCTCCGGCAGACTGCTCGCCATCGGGCTGAGTCTGGGAGCGACGCAGCTGCTTGCGGCTTCGTCCTGAGGCTGTCAGATCTACCATAGACTTGGCAGGCCGCTCCAGCTTGGGCATCAGCAGGGCATCCTCATAGGAGGGCAACAGACTTATTTCCTGGGCTTGTTGCAGTGTTGTAGAGGACTCTTCCCGCATCATTCTATCATTGAGATCCCGTCTGTAAAGGGGGTGTAAATTAGGAATTAAAAATGATTTTATTTAAGAATATAATTTAATATAAATTAGATTTTCTGAGTTTTTAATTAAACTGGTGAAAAAATAATTATTTTTGAGTAATAAAATGACCAAAAATTAAACTCAAAATTCTTCCATAGAGTTTTCATAGCTAAATGTGAAAATTTAATATTTTTTCGTAATATTAGGAAAAAGAGGAAATTATACAAAATATTCTCAAAATTAAAAAAAAAATTTTTAATATGTTTTTTTTTCTTAAAATACAAAATTGAAAAATTTTTTTTAAATAAAAAAATATTTTTTGTCTGGAATAATTTTAAAAAAGTTATTGAAAACTATCAATAACAAACGTGAGATTAGTTGGCATTATTAATTTAATATTAAATAAGTTAGATTAGTTCCATGTATGCACATTTCTAACACTTACATGCGACGCAGTTCATCATGGTTTTCCTCAAGTTCCCTGCGATTATTGCGTTTCTTTCGATGCCGCAATGCCTTCTGGAGGCAGCCATATAATAGGGCCAGCAATCCGATTCCCAAGATGCTGAGCATTATGGTAGACCACACCCGTTCCCCGCTGCTGCTCCGCGCACTCACTGTCCAGTCATCCATGCAGGCAAATTCCCATAGCATGCCGTAGTAGTGGGCGGGGGAGGCACAGCGCAGATGCAGGCGATCCTTGATCTGTTTGGCGGGAAAAAAAAGAAAGGCAAAAATTGAGTTCGGGTTCTTTCCTTAAAAAAATAAAAAATGATATTGCAAATATTAAAATATAAAATCGTATTTGAATCCAAAGTTTATTCATGGAATTTTAAATACGGTTTCAAGTTATGTCAAGTCGAATAAAAATTAAAATTTAAATCAATTTCGAAAATTCTAAAAACGCGTGTGAAATTCTTTATTTGATTAGAACAATTTTTCAAAGTATATGAGATTTATGTATCTTTTCTGGAACGATTCCTTTACTACAAAATTCAATTGGAAAAATAAATAAAATAAAATAATAAAGTGAAATTTAAATATACCAAAAATAAAACAAAACAAAATTAATAAACTTGATTTAAGTACCAAAAAAATATATGTAAAATAAATAATTTTTATATAGCATATGTTGTACTTAAATCAAGTAGAAATAAGTTCGTTTTGAAACTAAATTAATCCTAAGGGTTTATACTAAGAATTATGAGCTTTATATTGCCGAAGTTGAATCTAGAAATTTCTACATAGCTTCAAAAAACATTCTCACTCACTTTCAAAATCTTTTTCGCTTGATTTGAGTATAGAATACTTAATACTTGACTTTTATTTATTTAAAAACTTTACCTTAGGCGGCTTGGCTGTCAGATAGTCATAGAACTCAACGAACAAAGGATCCTTGCACACGCATATCCAGGGATTGTCTCCCAGCCAGATTTGATCCAGAAATTTGTTGGCGCTAAAATACGAAGTTGGTATAGGATTGGTCAAACGATTCCCATTCAAATGCAGATCGGCCAGTTCGGGAAAACCACGAAAACTGCTGTTTCGTATGGTTGATAGCCTGCAAAAGATTAAAACAATTTAAATTAATTAAATAAATAAAATAATAATATAATTAAGTTAACCTGCAGTTGGCCAAATTCAAATACTGCAAAGTTTCCGATCGCATTTGATTGGGAATATCGCTAATTAGATTGTGGGATAGATCCAAACGCTGAATAACCGATAATCCCGAGATGGCAGTGCTCTCAATTGTGGTTATTTCGCACCAGCTCATGTTGATAAGTCGCACCGAGTTGGACACAATCTTCGTTAGTTTCTGTATGATATTCCGGCTCAGATTGAGCTCCGTTAGGACATCGTTGCCACGTATTAAATTACGGTCGAGATAGGCGATCTCATTGTAGGCGAGGTTCAGTTGCTTGAGTCGCTTCAGGGGGCTGAAGGCGTCGCTTCCAATCAGACGCAGCACATTCTGGGACAGATCGAGCAGCTCCAGCAATGTGTTATTGGCAAAGGTGCGTGCATCCACGGAGCGCAGGAGATTGCCACGCAGACGCACCTCCGTCAGCACGGGCAGACCACTTAGATCAATCTCGTCCAGGTTGCAGTAGGAGACATCTAGACGGCGCAGTCCATAGGCCAGAATCAAATCCTCCTCTTTGCTGCCAAACTGCAGCGCCGTGTTGCGTGACAAATTCAAGGACTCCAGAGAGGGCAAAGCCTCAAAGAAGGACGAGCTGAGTCTTTGGAGATTGCAATTGCTCAGCTCAAGTTCCCGCAGGTTCCTGGAGGGCAGACGCGACAATTGAGTCAACTGATTGTTGGAGAGGGACAGACGCTGCAGATTGGGCAGTTGATTGATCAGAAGATCACCGCCAACTATGCTGATCTGAGCAGAGGAGAGTTCCAGCTCGGTTAGGGATTGGCTGTTCAGCTGCCGGCTGAGATCGTCGCCTCCAAAGCTGCCCAGCTGATTGCCGCTGAGGCTAAGACGCTTCAGACTTGGCGCATACTTAAAGGCCTCATTGGGACTGATCTGTGTCCAGCCAACAATCGAATTGTTGGCCAACAGCAGAGTCCGCAGCGATGTGAAACCAATCAGAGCATCTGCATCCAATCGATCTATTTGATTGTCGGACAGATCCAGATACAATAGCGAATCCAAGTCTGTGTATTGCCTGGGAAACTGATCGAACTTATTGCCTGACAGATCCAAATGCTCCACGGGCACATTGTCAAAGCTGGGAAAGATGCTCAGCCCGCGGCGGGAGCAGTTCGCATATAAACTATCCACCATCCAGCTGCACTTACATGGCGCTGGACAGTCCACAGCAGCTCCAACAGCAAACAGAATGCTCAGGATTGGGATTAGCAACAGGAAGTGCATTTTCTAGGGAAAAACATAAAGTAAGAATTAAAAAAATCAATTAGTTGTCGAATTATTCATTATTATTTATAAGTTTGCTTCAGCTTTATGTGCATTAATAAATTGTAAATATTTTATTAATAAAATTGTGATCTTTAGAATTATTATATTTGTTATTCTTTTATGCTTTTTAGTGACTTAGCATTTGTTATTTGTCATTTTCACAATTTAAAATTTATATTGAAGAAACTTTTGTTTTATTTTTTATTTCACCAGAAATTTTTGTTTAGATTGTTGTAAAATTTCTATCTTCAAATAATTTTTGTAGATTAAAATTAATTTGATTAGTAGTTGTTAATATTTAAGCTCAACTTTTTTATTACAAATTCTCTTTTATTTAGTTGCAGAAACTAATAATGCCACTGACTACAACTCTTAATAGCGACTGCCAAATAAAATTCCTCTAAATTGTCAGTGTCATTATTAGAAAATAAAGTTTTTATTTTCTTTAGGCCCTTTTTAATACTTTCACTTGGATCAAGATTAATATTATAATGCGTTGATTTATTTTCAACATATAAACAAAGAGTTTTTAGACTCTTTATTATAAACCCTATTGCGTAGTCTCTCGATCGATTTGCCGGAAGCTTTTTGCTGTAATATTCGCACTTTGTGTTTATTGCGCATGCATTTTGTATTATTTTATATTTTTTTTTATTTCTGGTCTTATCATTATCAGCATTAACAATAATAGAGAGAGAGAGAGAATGCTTTGGGGGATATACCTATATATTTTTGGTATACCCCTGCGCAATAAAAAGTTGAAATAATTTCAAAATCTACAAATATCTGTAGTATCTGCAATTAAAAGGCCAATATTTGGCTGTTTAATGACGTCACTTTAACAATTTATTCACCTGCTTCAAAATTGTTATGATTTCTTATTTTTTTTTCTTTTTTTTTGGACCCGTTGCACAGCTCTTATCTTATCGATGATGGGGCTGGGTGTGGGGCTGTGGAGCTGGGGGAAGGTTTGTTAAGAATTAGAGCAACAAACACTAAACACACAATACACACACGCAATAAATTAAATATTATTTAATTGTGGCATTGATACATATTTTGAACTACAAAATAAAGTACATTTAATTCGATTTATTTTCCACTTAGTTAATTAAGCCTTTAAATCTACATTTCAATTATAAAAACTGAATTTTTCACTTGCGCATTTGGCGTGCAATGTCTCTTCAATGTCGTCTAATACTGACTGAATGGGAAAAAATTACTCACCTGCCCCTAAGCGAACCGAGTTTCACGCTGATAAGATAAGCCAACTGATAAGACATTTAATACAGTTACACTTTACAGCTTGTAGTTCGTAGTGTGGCCAAATTGCAGCAGCGTCCAGCCAACTGAACGTGTTGCACAATGCCCCAAAGATGTGGCACCAAAAAATCTATCTATCACAATGCCAAACAAAAATACTACAAAAGGTATTAGCTAATTAATGGGGCAAGTTCAATATTTGATTGATGGTTTACGAAGTGTTAAAGATATTAGATAGTTACACTGAAGAAAAATAGAAATTTCTAGTTTATTAAAAGGTTATTGCAGCAACAATTTGTGAATAAATTATTATACTTATTTCGTATAAAAACGGACTGGCCAAAAATCTTGTTGGTCATCATCATCTAATTAAAATGTTTTCAAAGTATAACTTTTAGTTCCAACTTTATTTAAAGTCTACTTTAGATTTGTTGCACTTGTAATATTTCAAATATATTTTCAGTATTAATTGAAATTATTTATTTATTTATTGAAAATTTTTAATTAAACATATTATTATTTTTATTGTTTTTATTAATTGTGGCTTACTATTTTTTTATTTTATTATATTTATTATTTGTTAGTTTTATTTAATAATTTCTTTTGTGGTTGGCAACTTTTTATATTTTAATTTATTTATTACTCATTAATTGTGTAGTTTATTTTATTTTTTAATTTGTTATTTAGTAAGTAAGTGGTTTTATTTTTTTATTGAAAGTTCTTAATTTAACATAATATCATATTATTGTTTTTATTAATTGTGGTTAACTATTTTTTTTATTTTAATAAATATTTATTTGTTAGTTTTTTTTAATTATTTCTTTAGTGGTTGGCATCTTTTTATATGTTTTCTTTATTTATTTATATATTTTTTTTTATTCTGTTATTTAGTTTGTTTACTTTATTTTACGGTGCTAATTAAATAATTTTTTTATTTACTTTATAAAATTATATATTATTTATTTTTTCTTTGGGTGTTTATTTATTTAGTTTTTACTTTACAATATTATTCGAATAATATAGTAAACTAAAAATCAGAAAAATTGTCTGACATATCCTCAGGATTTTATTGCATCCATTCAAGACTTTATTAACTGTCGTAGAATTTCTTAAATATAAAAAATAAATAAAACCAAAATCCGGATTCAGTAAAATGTTGTCGTCGTTTAGCGTTGACTCCTCCTGGCACTTGCCACTTGCCACTTGGCATATGATGAAGTGCAACTGCAAATTACTTAAAATGTGAGTGTGTGTGTGTCTGACTGTTAGGGCATTAAAATTACCCTTACTCAGCGAATGCAATGGGAAGGATAAATATTTGGGAGGTCCTGGAACAGACGTCAGACACCTCCTAACCGGATTTATTCTAATGAACCGTGTGCAAAACAGAAACGACGCGACGCCAAGGTTTATTCTCTCAGACAGCGCGATAAAGATGCAATGGAAAAATAAAAATAAAAAATATCCGAGAAAGCAACTTTAGCAACCACTAAACAACAAACAATTGCAACAATCACAGCAAAAAATAAAAAAACCAAAACTGACGTGTTGACAGCAACATATTTGTGGCATGGAAGCCAAGTGGAAGGGGAAAGACAGTTCCGGAGTGTCACACGGAAATATAAAATAAGGTGACAAAGCATAGATAAATATTTTTTAGATTGTCGAAACTTGTATACCCTTTGGAGAGACTTCGAACACGCTTAACTTGGTCAAAGATATTTTGATTTTCATTTGAAATGGCTTTTTGATTATAGTTTGAATTCGAAATAGATTTCTCATTCAAATTTAAAATTAAAATTTTTTCTATATATTTTTTAATAAATGTTTTTTATTTATTAAAAATTATCCTGCTACTCTTTGGAACATTTTTGTACCTTTATCAGGGAGTTTGTACATTTTTTCACTTTTATAATTATTTTCTGACATTTTATTTTCTAGATTATGAAGCCATTCCATAAGTTGGTCAAAATTCAATCGATTTTTATTAGAAATGGAGTTTTGATTATAATTGATTTCTCATTCAAATCTAAAATTAAAAATTATTTCACTTTTCTTAACTATTTTCTAACATTTTATTTATATAGAAGAGACACTTAGAGACTTCTTAATCCCGTCAAAATTCATTCGATTTTTATTCGCAATATAGTTTTAATCATGCTTTGACTTTTAAATTGTTTTCCCATTTAAATGTTAAATTATAATTTTTTTTCACTTTTCTTGGGTATTATCTAACATTATTTCTAGTTACAAAAACATTCTCAAATCTATTGCACCCCTATTAAAATATATAAACTTAGGGTATAAAACGAAAATGATTTTAAAAGCGTAGCAACGATACAAATACAAATAAATAAGTTGACGCTTTGCTTTTAAAGCAATCAAAATGAGAGCAAAATCGTCGAAGTAGAATGCAGCATTAGAAGTCAGCATAACGCCAGCCTGATAAGCTTGACAGGATGTAGCATTATGTCAGGCCAACACCAACCCCTCCCTCCCCCCAAAGTTTGAACTATTGAATGCGTTTTATGCGGTCTGTCAGCAAAATCTGTTGCCCGGGCAGCCTCAGACTCTGTCGAAGTCGACGTCTCAGTCGACGTCTCAGTCCCAGATAACTACATAGATAATGAAGGCAACAGCAGGAGGGAGAGGAGTGGAGGGTAGGGAGGGTGTCCTGCGTGTCCTTGCCGTTTTAATGAAGCGCAACGGCTTTGTTGCCGCGCAAAAGGACGCGATTGCCTCGCAAGACAGGATAATTAGCGGCTCGGGCCATGCAAAGTCAGCGATGTCCTTGCGGCGCTGGGCGTTGGGAATTTGCACAGTTGGAATCACAAGTTAAAGCTTCTTGGTCCTTTTGTGTGCTTTTGTTAATGGATTGATTTTGAATTCTTCTCTCATCTAATCTGGGTTGACTAGATTTTCAAGCGTTTGCCCAGCGACAGGACTCTTACTTTTTGTGGGCAATTTCTTGCTGCTTTTTAATAAGAAAAGAAGTGCTTTTTATTTATTTTTGGGTTTTTATTGCGCCACACTTAGCGGCACACTCAGCATGCCCCTGCCACACTTCAGCCAAGTGCAGCCAAAGTTTTGCCGCGTTGAATGACAGCTGCGGTGTCCAGAGATAAGCGTCCCCCACTCTCCCCCCTACAGCTGCCAGAGGCTCTGACACAACCCAAAATGCGATAAAGCAAATTGTCAAAATGTCCTGGAACCAGAGAACCAGGTGAGTAGCCAGCCCATCTTCCAGCGGAAGTTGGCTCTGACTCGCTGACTTGACTGTCCAGAGCAAAGTCCTGATAGCTTAGCCTAAAAATTGTTAAGGACACACACACACACACTCGGGAATGTCCTTTGAAGATGCCATAAAGATAAGGAGCACATTATGTGGCTTCTAATCGGCATGGAATGCCGAATGCCAATCGTCATCAGAGTTGGAGTGGCTCGTGCCCCATATATAAATGACATCGTTTGTGGCTTTGATTATTTTTATGCCTTAGCGCCTTGAAGCATGCCTCAAATTAGATTTTTATTGTTGCCACAAATGTTGTGGCAGTAGCTGGGGCAGCTAAAAAACAATTTGTTTCTATCTGCAACACGATACGTCATAAGGGGCACACACATAAACATAACTGCGATAAAGCAGCAGAAGCTTGCCCCACATTTGCATACAGTACTCAGTACTTCCTGTGATTTTTGTGGCACACTTTAAGTAACTGTGACTGCGACTTTAAGTTTAATTAGGAATCCTTGGATTGCGTGGCATGCAGCAAAATCAAAGCGCTTTGGCAAATATCTTAAATAGCAATAAATTTCGATTTTTGTCCATTTGAAATGCTTTATGAATTATAAGCTTAAGAGCAGCCAACTCAACCCTGTGTGTGGCACAGTCTCAAAAGGAGAAAAGGGGGGTTGCAGCGTGCACCTTAAGCATTTTCAACGTGCCACCAAAAGTTTCCTGGCTGTGCCACACACAAAATGACAGCATGGCAAAGATTTAGACAAAGAGACGCCACAGCCCACAAATTTCTTTTGCTTCTGCTGATAGCGGCTGTACTTGCCTCCAGTGCCCCTTACCCCCTACCACTCACACCCCCACATCCACAGCGATTTAACCAAGCACGCCGAATGGCATTTTAACATTTTTAAGACGCGGCTAGCGAACAGGGCCAGGAACAGGGCCAACAAAATGCCTCCAACTTTGTCTTCAATTTTAACTCCGACTCCGACTCCAACTCCAATTCCAAGTTCTCCCATCTTGCAACTTCTAAACACCCTGCCACAAGCCTTTCGCCTTATGCCTTACTCCTTGGTCCTTACTCCTTCCCAGCAGAGCCGCAATGCCATAAATCAATTCGTATTAGTTTTATGAAATGTGTACCTGCGGCGTGCAACGTCAGACACACACACACACACCCACAACACCCACACACACACACACAACGACAATGTCGTAGAACTCAGGTTTATGGAAAGTATATCATGATAATTTCCATATATCCAGCTTATCTATATATACAACAATTTTTTTAATTAACAATAATATTATTATATTTTCAAAAATAAATATTACATAGACTTAAAACCGTAATTACCAAGAACACATGAGTATATAATAATATCAAGGCATATCATTTTGTATTCCGAAATAATTCCGATATAAAATCAATTACTTTTTCCAAATTTGTTGTGCAGTGTAATTAATCTAACGACTTATTTCAAGCTGAATTCATTTCTCTGATCTCTCAGTTATGTATATACAATTTTTGCTTTTATTTATTTATTTAATTATTTCTTATTTATTTACTACAAGAATATAACAAAAGATTTTTCTAAATTCTTTATTTAATATATCATTATATTAATTGTAGAATAATATCTAATATAGCGGCTATTTAAATATGCTAATAAAAATATACTAAAAACAGAGAGACAATTGAATTATAATCAAAATATATATTATAAATATATATATTTATTATTTATAAATTTAATTTTTTAATTTTATTAATATATATATATTTTTTTTATTTCATAATTTTTTTTTTAAATAATTTTATTTTTCAACTGTAAGCTATTATGAAGTAATATAGCAAGCAGCTTTGTAGAGCAACCTCTGGATAGGTATTGTAGTAGTTTTCTACATCTCGTCGCTTATAATTCTCAACCGGTTTTAATTGAAAAACTATGGCATGGCTGTACTGTAAGAATGAGATCTGTGAGAAATGCAGTGTGTAGGGATGCGATGACTCCTGAAACCTTTCTCCATTCTTATTTAATTTTTTTTACAATCTTATTTTAAAGAATTTAACTCACTTGAATCATTTACAGTTTTGAATGTACAAATGTTGATTTTAAATGTATTTTCTCAATTTTGTGTATTTTTTATTTTATTTATTTTCGATGACAAACAATGCTGTTCCATAGATCAAAACGGAATAACACTTTTTTTGAACTTAAGTAAAAAAAGCCTAAAAAAATATTATAAGTTTCAAATAGCTATGTCGACTGATATTTTATTTATTTTATTTTATTTTAATTTGATCCAAATTTTAAACGAATATATGAAATATATACTCGTATATATCATATTAGTTTATGAAATTTATAATGTTATTGATTTGTTTCTTATATAGCGAAATACATTTGCGCAGACTGTCTATAAGAATTAGGATTTGATTTATTTTGAATTTATATTTTAAAACTGAGAATAAAACTCGCGCAGTCAAGTTTAATTTGATTTTCATTTTAATTATACAAAATGCAGAGTTTTTAACACAACAATTGAGATATCATGATAAATGATTTTCATGATATAGCACAATGCATAAACGTTACAATAAATGTTTTTTGGCGGTTTAATGAGCAAATCTTTTTGGCATCAGCAGAAAAGACCAGGCGTGTTCCCAATTAAAAGAGAGTACAGAGTCTCGGGCAAAGGACTTGGCATAATTCATGTCCTTGAGCCTGTGCCCCAATCTAAAGCACACACACACACACACACACACAGACAAGTCTAAATACGCATGCATATTCATTGCATACCTCAAGGCTGAGCATTTTTCAACTCTCGGCATTTCTTATTTCTTTTCACAGTTTCTCAGAGTTTATTTTGGGGACTTGGAATTTGCATAAATCTTAGGTAAAGAATTACAATATTTCTTGGTTATTCTAACTGGGCGCAACTTGTTGTATGGCCAGTTCCCCTCTCTGCCCCTTTCCCCTGTTGAACTGCATATTTAATGGAACTTTTGAATTATCGCCTGACAATGGGATTATCATTTTTAACATTGGCCGCACGGCAGGATACGCAGGACAGTGCCAAGTGCCAGAACACCTCTAAAAAGGAAGCTAAGCCAAACTCGCCGCTCCGCTCCCCTGGGGGTAATTCGCAGTTGCCATAATTATCATCGTAAATTATTCGGAGCAGAGAAAAGTTTTCTGGGATTTTATGAAAATGAATTGAGATTGAGCCGAAGTGAAATGTGAATTTACAATTGATTTAAATAGTCACGACTCTCAGTGCGAGTAGTAAATCAAATCGTCTTCCAATCTTTACCTACCCATTACCCTCCCGTCTCCCCTTAGCCATTTTCCTTGGCAAAAACTCCATGGGTTTTCGGGCAATAATCTGCAGCGCCGAGTGTCATAAATAATAATTAAACAACTCGCGTTGTTAAGTCTTTTTATTACGGCCAAAGCGCGCCCAAGACAAACGACAGTTGACAGCGGGAGAGGGAGAGGGCGACGGGGCAGGTCCTGGCAGCGGAGGCGTGTGCAGGATAAGATGCAAGCAGGGAAGGCTTAGAGCTGGTAGCATGTGCGAGCTTTGGACGCCTAACCGGAACCAAAACAAGACCAAGACCAGGACGAAGACGCACAAAATTTCCACGCAGATATTTTTCATGTATCGTCTAGCACATGAGACAGAGCTGAAAAGGGAAGGGGAAACACCAGGACACAGGACACAGGCAGGTGCAAGTGTTGTACTATTTGCCTCTGCCCCACTTCATGGACTTGGATGTTAAGACGTAATTAAGAAAATAAATAATAATCGTCCGATGTTGGAGCAGCCAAGAAGAAGCTTCCTTCAAATGGGGCTTGGGTTATTATAGGGTGTCCTGTCTGTACGTGTGTGTGCGTGTGTGTGTGTGTGTGTGTCAGCTGGCTCCTTTGACTTAAGCCCACGTTGTCATACGCTTATAAAATATCTTAACTAGAACAGCAAGCGGCTTTGCTTAGGGCCCGGGCAAGTGGACGCTATCCGGCGGAGAGTGAGACGCACGTAGAAAGAAACGCGGACGGAGTTTGTTTTTGCCTAAATCTTAACAATGTTGAGGCCACCTTCGATGTCTTGCTAACAAGAGTTATTATCATTTGATGGTACATCCAGCTAGTCCTGCCAAAAGGCTTCATAATATCCCTGCCCCAGACATTTTTATAGGGGTTGTAGTTGAGCCCATTTACCCCCCCTCAACTCTCAGTTGTATGTGCAGCAGAGATATGAAGTGTGAATATTATTAGATAAAAATTAATAAAAATTACAAAACTAATGTAATTAATATTTTAGTCAATTGTCAAAATATAATTATTTATAGAAATATTTTATTTAAATTGTTTTTTATTAACTGCCCAGAAAATGAAGAATGGCAGTAAGTGGACAGCCCTTGGCAGTGGAGAGTCCTTTTAAACGAAGCTTAAAATTTTATAAATTTTGAAGACTTTAAACTACCATAACTTTGTGAAAACTCATCCGATTTTCAAGCAGAATGTATTTTTATTCATAGTTTATTGTTAAAATTGATTTGGCATTCAAATTTAGAAAAAGTAAAATTTTCGATTTTTTTTTCATTTTTTATGAGCTTACGCATTTTGCAAAAATTTTGAAAAAATTAAAATCTTCAAATTTTATTTTTAATTGATTACGGACATCAAAACTAGTATAAAACACTATGGTGGCAAGGGGGTTGGTTGAGTTTTTCGATTTTTAATCATATTTTTTAGTTTTAAGTACATAATTTATATATTTATTAGTTAGCGCCATTCCATGACTTTAAGCTGCCATAACTTAGCAAAACCTTAACCGATTATAAAATGTAATGTATTTATGTTTTTAGTTTATCAATAAAATGAAAAAAAAAATTCCAATTTACATATTTTCATTTTTTACAAATTTTGCAAAAATTTTGAAAAAATAAGAATCTTGAAATATTATTATTAATCATTTACAGACATCAAGTTAGTAAATGTTCTTTCTAGACTTTTAACTCTCATAACTTTTAAATAACATAACCTTTTTTTTATATTTTTTTTTATTCTCTTTGTAATTAATATTTCTAAATCGATTA
The DNA here is from genome assembly GCA_035043045.1 of Hirtodrosophila alboralis. Taxonomy (NCBI): domain Eukaryota; kingdom Metazoa; phylum Arthropoda; class Insecta; order Diptera; family Drosophilidae; genus Hirtodrosophila; species Hirtodrosophila alboralis. The sequence goes on along the minus strand of JAWNNH010000380.1, from coordinate 246,218 downwards.
ATTTATTTTGCCCACATAAAATTAAAATATATCACAACAAAGTTAAACTTTTTTTTTCCAATTTATATTGTCATTTATAATTATTTTGCTTTATACTTGGTTGATATAATTTCTTGTAAAATGGTTTAAAAAAATAAAAACTTTAAAAGGCGTAAGGTAGAAAGCCTGATAAGGTCATTCTATCGACCTAAATTATGGTATATTTTTTATAATAATATATTTTTTCATTTCGCATATTTTTAATATCAAAAACAACCAAAATAAAATCAGGGACCGTATATAAGAGTTATTGAATTTTAACTATAACTTATGAAGAGACAGAAATATTCCAACTGTAATCCTTGCATTTTTACCATGACTTTAATTTATTTCGATATATTTTAAATATTCTAAAAACTAGTAAAAAATGTCAAAAAATTACATTAATTACAAAAAATCTTTTATTAAATGCTATGAAATGATTTTTACTTTGTTGCTAATTTAAAAGCATATATAAGATTTATAGCAATAACAAAAGCTGATATTCAAAATATAAAAAAAAAGTTGACTTTATGTGAGCCATTTTTTTCCTTTAAGCCAAATGAATTTAATTACAAGTAGACTTTCAATTCTCTTTAAACAAATACTTGTGTTATGACTACACATCATATATATAAAAGTCATCAAAGTCACTTTTGTCTTGATTTCTTTAACAGAATGCTGAGTTAAGAGCTCAAAACAATTGTACAATGTAGTCTATGTAGTCTGACAGCTCTCTCAAGCCACTGCAACCTCTTCAACCCTCTCTTTCCGATGCTTTGTTCATGCAACAAACACACTTCTGGCAATGTTCTCATTAACTAATTTGGCCACAAAGGTTGTCAGTGCAGTGGCAACAAGAGAGGGAGGGAGTGGTGCGGGGAGGGATGTTGCACCCTCCTCGTTTGCTAAAACTGAACATCGCCATAGAAAATCGGGCGTGGAAAAGCGAATGTCACAAATCAAAGCGGAATTATTATTACTTATGACCATTTAATTGGACTTGCGTTTATTCATTTGAGTTTTGTGGAGTTTCTCGTTTCTCGTTCTGTTTTTGTTTTTGTTTTGTTTGCCCAGTCAATTTGCCAAATGAGTGTACCATGCAACGGCATCTGTTGTACACATATATAAATATATATATATATATATGCCACAAATTGAGGCAGCAACCACCAAACCAGCGTCAACTATATTTGGCTCGCACGCTCATTAGTTTTATTGCCCCGCATATCAGTCAAAGCCGCAAAACTATTTATGCGGCAAAAGCGGCGGACAAGCATCCGCCGTATACGGTTTCTTCTAGTACTAGTCCTGCCTGGATGTCCTTTCTTGGCAGCTGCACTTCCTTTTTGGGCTCTGAGCTTCTTCGCTTTGTGTGTGTTTTGTGTTTGCCACAGGACATTAATTGCCGCAAAGCAGAACTTTGCCTCCGTTTGGCTGGGCATCTTGAAATGTCCTTTTAATGAATTGGCAGCTATCCTTTCAAACATTTGCTCAGTTGCAGCGAAACAAAGCCTCTAATAAATCACAAAGAGCAATACACTGAACTGAACTAATTTCTTAGATTTTCGAAAATAGACAAACTATGCCCAAATCTATATATTTCTATATTTTATATATTTCTGAGATATTAATAAGGTTTATTATATTATTAATACGGATTTATTAAGACGTCGCAGTTCTGTTTGGAAATTTTTTATTATTATAGAAATTACGGACATTTAATCTGAATCATTTAAAAACATTTCGTTAATTTTTGATTCATATTTTATTTTTGCTAAATGCGTTAATTTATCAAATATGCTTTTACTTAATTTTAAAACATAAAATTAATTTTTTATTTTTCAATAATATAATGTCACAAAATATTGCTGAAATATATATGCAATGCTTTTATTTTTTAATTATAATAAATTAATATTATGCGGATTTTTTGTTTTTATTTTTTACCAGAAAAAGAAGTAGAAGTTACACAAACGTGCGCAAAAGCCACAAATAAATTATAATGAATATATAAATATTATCATAAATTATTATAAATATAGAATTGTTCTTTATTTCTTAATTTTTCAACTAAATTTATTTTCTCAGTGTTCACCACAAATCTAGTTCTTAAGTACTATAAATTAAGAGCTCAGCCTCTGAATTTGTCTATCCATAATCATATTTTAACTACTTTTCTGAATTGAAGTTTTCTTTTAACACCTTTCTTCAGCACTTGAGTTAATTGTATCTCTCAGTTGCACTTAATTACGATTACATTACTCAGATTTATTTGCCATTAAACATCATTATGTTATCAAGCTGGAAAAAGTTTTTAAAAGCACAATTTATGCATCGCACTTGCAAATACCTTGCCAAAGAAATTATGCGGATTTTTTATTTTATATTATTTTTTTTTTACCAAAATGAAGAAGTTACACAAACGTCCGCAGGAGCCACAAGTGCGGCGGAGTTGGTTGACTATGTAAATGTTTTCCCAGCTGTTTATATATTTACTTTTAATGCCACTCGAAACAGAGTCTCTGCCTCTAAAGCAGGTGGAGCCTTCGAGGCGGAAGGTGAGCTGTAATTTTACACAGAGCAGCCAACCACAACGCGAAGAAAATGCTAACAATTTTAATTAATGGATAAAGTTCTCTTCTGGAATTCCTTTACTTCTCTGCTGCAGCCCTATCCTGACCTGTCTCCTAGCTAGTGGGCTAGTTGGGAGGCTCCATACAGGAATTATATACTTTGTCCAAAATATTTATGCACTACCAAAACGAGATTCAAAGCATTGTTATGAAGCTCTTCTCAAAGGAACTTTCGCCAATGTTATTTCTCTTTGTATTGCGTTCTTTTTTACATTTTCTGCTCGTTTAACAGACTTATTTACACACAATTCTGATGCCGACTTAGTATTTTATATTAGTTTTGATGTTTGTAACTGATTAATAATAATATTTCAAGATTTTAATTTTTGCAAAATTTGTAAAAAATGAACTTATGTAAATTGAAATATTTTTTTTCTTTAAAGTTTAAATGCCAAATCAATTTTATTGGTTAACTGAAAACATAAATACATTACATTTTAAAATTAATTAGGGTTAATTAGGGCCATAACTTAGCAGCTTAAAGTCGTGGAATGGCGCTAACTAATAAATATATAAATTATGTACCTAAAACTAAAAAGAATGATTAAAAATCGAAAAACTCAACCAACCCCCTTACCCCCATAGGGTTTTATGTTAATTTTGATGTCCGCAATCAATTAAAAAAAAAATTTGAAGATTTTAATTTTTTCCAAATTTTTGCAAATTGTGTAAGGGGTAAGCTCATAAAAAATGAAAAAAAATCGAAAAATTTATTTTTTCAAAATTTGAAAGTCAAATCAATTTAAATGATAAACTATGAATAAAAATACATTCCGCTTGAAAATTGGATGAGTTTTCACAAAGTTATGGTAGTTTAAAGTCTTGGAAGGGTCTAAAATATAATATTAGAGCTCGTTACCTTAAAAGATGTCATAAAATATCGATAAAAAAATAATTGAAAAATTTAAATGCAAAATCAATCTAAATGATAAACCACGTTTATAAATACTATCCACTTGAAAATTGGATGAGTTTTCACAAAGTTATGGTAGTTAGAAGTCTGGGAGGGGCTCTAACTAATATGAACTTAGGTACTTAATACTGAAATTCATATATCAACAGCCGAAATAAATTATTTCTTAAATTTTTATGGCAAATCAAGAATAATTTGAAAATCAGTTGTCGCAATCAAGCCTATTTTTATAATATCTTAAGTCCATGCATCATATTTTAGAGCTAAACTTATTTCATAATAATACAAAAAATCGCTGCTGCTTTCAATCGTTCAACAACAACATTAGTTAACATTAGTTAACTTGTAGCAATAATTCGTTGTAGAAATGTTTTATAAACTGAAATTGAATAAAAATGAAGTTTATGCCAGCTGGAAACTGTGGACTACATACAATATATAGTTTCTAAGATAAACGACCGAATTTCTGTGAGTTTCTTAATTTAATACGCTGCTGTAAAGTAGGCAACAGTCTTTTATGAAATTCATAAATAAAAGCCAGTTAATATGGAAGCCTAAAAATGTGCTCATAAATTGTGTGACGCCATTTCTTTAGCTGTAGCCAGCAACAATTCTTTGTTCCTGCTCCCGCTCGCATTTTTAATTTAAAAGTTTGCGATAACAAATGATGCACATCCCTGCACACACACTTAAACATACACACACACCCACACACACACCCACATTCAGATATGTACTTAAAAATCAGAAATAATGTTGACTGCTGATTTAGTAACCGCAGTACTGGCAGGACCTCAGCCCCCACTCCACACACATGCAAAGGATACTTATATCTCTCTATACGAGTCCTGTACATGTGTAAGCATCTCTGCCAGGGCGTATGAAATAAAGAATAAAGAAACAAACTTTGGCGCTAATAAATTGTTTCATATCTCGCGCAAGGCGCAAGGCAATGCTAATATACTCGCCTGGGCAGATAACTCATACGCCGCGTGGCCGACAGCAGCAGGAGCAGCAGGAGGCGGAGTCGAAGAAAATGGAGCCCAGCATACAGCTCGCCATTTTTTTCCATATGCATATTTATTTCCCCTTTGCTTATCAGCGACTAACAAAAAAAACGAAAGAAATAAAGCAAAGCAAATGCTGCCATATGAGAAATTGCCAAACACATTACCAAACATTAGCCACAGCGCCATCAAATAAAGGAGATACCCCCAAAACCTAACAAAGGACCTTCCTCCATTTGTATAGTACAACCATTGCATTTGGGAATGTTTTATAGATGCATCTACAACAAAACTATATATTTCTTCATTTATTATTTTGTCAACTAAAAAATGCAGTTACAAGCACACAAAATTAGCTCTAAAGACTTGAAGTTCTATTTAAAATAATTTATAAAATGAAGCTAAAAATTCAAAGTGAAATTTTATGTTTGAGTTCAATTCATAAATACTACTTATTTATTGTTTCTGCTCATTTTATACATTGATTTTGATTTAAAATTGTATTTATATATCTCAGTGATAGGAACTGTGATTAATAAGCACACAATTAATTGTTAAGCAATTTTAATAATCATAGTCTAAGTATTTTATTTAAATAACGCTTATAACTTATGGCAATCGTAATTTTAGCACAATTTCAATTATCATTATTTTTATAAAATTTGTAGCCAAAATGGATTCAGTCAAAATTAGTAGACAAGATTATGTTGACATATATAAAAAGTGTGGAATTTTACTTTAATATGATAACATTTTGTGGTGATAAGAAAAACTAATTAATACAGCAAATATTTTGCGTATCTTGGCAGCAGTTTTTGGATTAACTTTTAGATTTAAATAAATTTATATTAACTAAATTTATATTAAATTATAAATAGATTTATAATCAATTAAAATCATGTCATTCAATAATTATGAATTCGAGGCTTTGAGGTTGCTTTAACTATGTTTTAGCAATTGTAAACAGTTTTTGTTGATTTAAAACTTACAGCTGCATTTTGTACGTAGAATTCTATAGAACAACTCACACCAATCCATTTCGATTTTATAGAATTCAGATGGTATTCTAATCTAATATAAAGCATTTAGGACTGTCTCTTAACATCTTCTTGACCACAGAAATATGATAAATCGATTTATTCGCTTATGTAACCCTGTAAAAGTAAATTTCGTACTAGAATTTACAAAATTAGCAATGAAGTACTTAATAAAAAAATGTAAATAATTTCCAGTCGGTCCATTAATATTACTTTAACATCCAATAAACTCTAAAATAGAAAAACAGCTTGCCAAAAATATAAAATATCGACTTTAATATTATTTTATCTGCATTAAGTCTAGTTCCTTCAGTAAAAGAAAACACAGAGCTTTGTTTAAGTTTGACATTTAAAATTGTATTTATTTAATCATTTAATAATTGCTGGGAATACATACGTATTATAATATAATGTATGTGTGTGTGTTTGTGTGTGTGTTTGTAATATTTATTTATTTTCTTTTATATGTATTCATGCTTTCAATAAATTACAAGTAAATTTAGAGTTGGTTTTATTTATCGATTTGTTTGCTTATATAGCTAATGGAACAATTTTTATTTAAACATGTTAAATTTTATTTCAGTTAATATGGTTCTACTCGTAATTGTTATCAAATTCTTAAATTGAATTTTTTGCAATATGTGTTTCGACAAGTCATGGAATTTTTAAAAACAGAAAACTGTATCATTAGCTCTTTGCAGGTATTAAATACCCACATATATAGAACGAAACCCAATTTGAATAGATTTATAATTATTATACATTATATTTAATGCTTCATAGATATGTGGCTAAGCTAGAAAAATGTTTTAGAAGAAATGAAAGAAATTATTTAAAACAAATATTTCCCAATATAACATACATATTTACACATGAAATTAGGTTTCTTTGGTTACACACTCCTACTTGCAAATTCAGATAGTTGGACTTATTTAGATGTAGAGTGTTAAATATTTGATTAGGATGCTATTATATATTCTGTGATAAATTAAATTACTATTTATTATATAGTTCAATCTAATTTTATCTAATTTTTCTAAATATTCTGCGGCTAATGCCTAGCTTACTGGGATCGAAAACTGGAACTGAAACTGAAACTAAAACAGAAACTGGGACATCTCTTGCAATAATACTTGTAGAGTTCTCTTAACTAGGTTCAATAGTTAGTTTATTTATTATATACTCGTATTTGTCATAGCTGCATAATTATTAATTATTACTAAAATAGTGTTTTTTTTGTTTTTCGTTCAAGTATTTACAAATGCTTCTAGAAGCGACGACATGATTTTGATTGCATACTCCAACCACAGATTGCCATCTAATCTAATCCCGTTCCTCGTATTTGGGCACAAAGGAACTCAGACCTCCCAACTGGCTGCACTGGCTGTTGTCATATAAGGACATCTTGAGCCTCTTGCACTTGGCCCGACGATTCTTGAACCAGAACTGAACATTCTTGCTCTCTAATCGGGGAAACTTTTGGCTGTAATGAGATTGTAGATAGGAAAAAAATTGATTAGTAATTGGAAATACATGATTACTCTGAGAAATAGTAAAAAATAATTAAAAGAAAATATTTTGGAGTAATTGAAATTGCTTAAAAGTCATCGTAAGCGATTAAAAGTACTTCAGAAAAAACTGAGTAATCTTAAAATACTAATTACAATTAATGGAAAATATTAAGGAATACATAAAAAAAATTGGAAAAATATATTTTTAAATAATGTCAAACACTTAAGAGTGCTTAAAAGTTATATTTTGATTGAAAATCGGTTGAGTTTTCCACAAGTCAGTTAGAAGTCTGTGAAGGGTCCTAACTAATATGAAATTAGGGTACAAAATACTTAAAAATATGATTAAAAGTCGAAAAACTCAACCAACCCCCTTGCCCCCATAGTGTTTTATATTAGTTTTGATGTCCGCAATCGATTAAAAATAAAATTTGAATATTTTAATTTTTTCCAAATTTTTGCAAAATGCGTAAGGGGTAAGCTCATAAAAAATGAAAAAAAATCGAAAATTTTTTTTTTCAAAATTTGAATTTCAAATTATTTTTAATAATAAACTATGAATAAAAATACAATCCGCTTGAAAATTGGATGAGTTTTCACAAAGTTATGGTTGTTTAAAGTCTTGGAAGGGTCTAAAATATAATATTAGAGCTCCCCTGAAAAGATGTCATAAAAAATATTAAAAAAAAATAATTTCAAAATTTAAATGCCAAATCAATCTAAATGATAAACCACGCTTATAAATACATTCCGCTTGAATATCGGTTGACTTTTCACAAAGATGTGGTTGTTGAAAGTCTGGGAAGACCTTTAAATAAGAATTTATGATACTGACCCTTAGAAAAATTAAAAACAAATTGAAAGGACTTGAAAATATTTAAAACAAAAATTGGAAATAAATTAGGAATGTTGTAGATAAATACAAATATTTGGAAATGGTTGAAAATATTTGAAATCACTTGAAAGTCTTTAGAAGTACTTTAACAAATTATGAAAAATTTAAAAAAAATACAAAATGTATTTAAAGAAAATATAATTGAAATTGAATAAACATTTCAAATATTTAACAAAAATGTTAACTTACCGATAGGGCATTGTGTTCAAATCCTCGGTATACTTGAGGATTAGATTGTGCGAGGGATGTGTGTTCATGGCGAACCACTGCTCCAACTTGGGCACCTCGGTGACCGGATCGATGAAGGTGCGATTTCGTTTGCGACGTTCCTCATTCGATATGCTCGAGAGATTGAGTCCGGCTCCGCCCATCAGGGCATTGGGCTGCATGCCGGCGGCGGCTGCGGCGGCAGCGGCATGATGAGCATGTGGATGGGCAGCCGCTGCCTGGCCAAAGGCCGGTATGTAGTGACTCATGTACATGAAGGATTGGGAGAACATCGAGTTGGGCACCATGGGAAAGGGCAGCTGATCCTTGTGCGGCGCCACGCTGCCTGTTAGATCGGGCGAGGGCGAACGGAACTCATCCAGATGGCTGGTATCATTCTCATTATCCTCATCATCCTCGTCCATGTCCAGATCATCGTCCTCCTCCTTGGGTGAGCTCCGCTTGGGTGTGCTGTGGGCTGCATCCGATTCGTTGTTGCTCTGATTGTGAGAGTTGTTGTGGCTGCTGCTGTTGTTGTTGTTGTTGTTGTTGTTGACGCTGGAATCATCGGCAATCACCTCGGCAATGGCACTGGGATTGGCATTGGAATTGGAGTTGTCATTGTCATGCTGCGTCTCGGATTCATCTCCCGTCTTCAAAACTGTGGGCTTCTCATCCCGGCTCTCATCGACGCCATTGATCACATCGCTGCTGCCGGCGCTCTTGGAACGCTGCGGCTGCTGTTGCTGTTGCAGTTGCAACGATGATTGCCGCTCCTCCTCCTCCTCGTCATCATCCAACATGGGGGAACTGCGATGACGCTCGTGCGTGGTCAGAGATAGCGGTAACTGTGGCGTACTCGGCCTGCTGGGCTCCTCCTCCAGCTCGTCCGAGTGCTGGGACATGGTGTCAATGTCCTCGGACTTCAAGCTCATCGGACTCTTGAGATAATCATGCGACATGGACAGATTGCCCATGCTCAGCGGCTGGCTACCGGCGCTGCTGCTCGAGTTCTGGCCCAAAGGCGCATGTTGGCTCAAATAACCGTTCATGGCGGCATGCCCCAAGGCGCTCATCGCACTGCCCAGACTCCCGCCCCGCATCTCGGCCCGCTTCTGTGCGGCACGTGCATTCTTGAACCAATAGACCACATTATTCACATCCAAGGGCTTCCTGCCACGTCGGGATTCCAGCGCATTCAGCTGCACCACGTAGGTCTGTATCTGTTGGCGCGAGGGGTGGGGATTCTCCTGGAACCATTTCTGCAGCTTGGGCAGCTCCATTTCGGGATCAAAGCTGGTGCGCATGCGCGTCTTCTGGTTCGGATATTGTGCCCCATGCGTTGCCGCATGATGATGATGATGCATGGACGCGTGCATCGGATGCACCAGCATGTTGCCGTGATGTCCAGCCGCCTGGGCCTGCGCCACGCTCGCATTGGGATGATGTGCCGCCTCATTGGCCAGCAGCAGCGACTCCCGACTGCCCATGGCGCCCAGGGGATTGGCAGCGGCGCCAGCGCCAGCTGCAGCCGCATGTGCCGCAGCAGCAGCCGCAGCTGCCATTGCTGTGCCCACCGGAAAGTCCATTTCACTGGGCACCACCGGCACCACCGAGGCGGGCGCCGACATAAAAGGCAGCATCTTTGGCGTCATGGCAGCCTGGGGCGACAGTTGATTGGACCACCATTGGTCGAACTTACGGCGAAGATCGTCCGATATTTCCCCACCCGGCATGGCGTATGTATTCTGATGCGAACTGCGACAAATCTGCGACAGCGTGACCTGAGAGAAAGATCGGAAAGAAAGCGTTGATGGGGATTAGTCTTGAGTTTAAGAACTTTTAAAGAAATTGATTTTATCAATAAAACTAGGATTCTGAATAGTTCAACAGAAAACTTAAAATTGAACTTAGGAAATTAAATTGTTCAACAAATGAATTTTTCTAAAATAGGGCCACTTTGATGCAAATTTTCAAACCAAAATAAAATAATATTTCAATTTTATAAATTGAATTTGTACTAACAGTGGACATTCTAAATGAATTGATAAAATATTTTATTATTTTGTAAACTTAATTGAACTAAGTTTGAAGTAATTTCCATTTATTCAGAGGTATATTTTTGAAAAGTCTAAATTGTTTTTTTATCAAAATCAACAAACGAGTTTTTTGCACATTTCGAACTAATTAAGAATTTTTGGAAATATTTTTAAATAATGGCAACCACTTGAAAGTCCTTAAAAGTTATAGTTTGATTTAAAATCTTTAGAGTTTTCACCGAATTACGGTAGTTAGTAGTCTGTGGACTAATATAAAATTAGGGTACAAAATACAAAAAAATATGGTTAAAAATCGAAAAGCTCAACCAATCTCCTTGCCCCCATAGTGTTTTATACTAGTTTTTATGTCCGCAATCGATTAAAAATAAAATTTAAAGATTTTATTTTTTTCCAAATTTTTGCAAAATGCGAAAGGGGTTAGCTCATAAAAAATGAAAAAAAATCGAAAAATTTATTTTTTCTAAATTTGAATGGCAAATCAATTTAACTAATAAACTATGAATAAAAATACAATCCGCTTGAAAATTGGATGAGTTTTCACAAAGTTATGGTAGTTTAAAATTTAACATTTGAGCTCGTAACCTTAGAAGTTGTCATAAAAATCATAAAAAATAAATAAATTTCAATATATTCCATAATATATAAAACATAATAAATGTTTTTAAAAATATAGAAAAGTTAATTTAAAATTCCTTTCTCTTTTTCAATATTTTTTGGCTTTACTGCTGTCCTTTTATGCCCTTTTTTCGGTCGATCTGATCTGTAATCGATATTTGTAAGGACTGTTGTGAGCTTTTAAAACATTCTATCGATAGTAAAGTCAATCGAAACTATCGTTTGGAAAGTCCATCGATTGCTTTGTCACCTATTAATATCAGTTATGACTGTACTTTGATTATAATCATACAATGTGTAACCGGGTGTCGCCAATGCAGTTAGCTGGTCTAAGCCCTGGGGTTTGGGCCACTAAGCGGCTGTCATAAAAATCACAGTCAGAATGAGAATGGAAATGTTTGCTTGATCGGCGGGTGATCGGGGGTGATCGGGGGTGTTGGCCCGGCCGCGGGTAAAAGGCCCTGAAGTGGCCGGGATTTACTTAGCCATAAATGTGCGACAATTTGTGATTGCGCCAGCTTCAAAATTGCCTATTACGAGTACGAGTACGAGTACGATACCTGGGCATGAGCATGAGCTACCAGGTATAGGTATAACCCCACCGATAGATACCAGAAGAACACAGAAACTGATATCAGGCGCTGATATTAACTGACGCGCCGTCAAACTGGGGGCGATAAATAGATAGAATATAGTCCCTAGTCCCCTGATAGGCGACGACACAACAGCTTATGCGATTAAAATTGAATTTAATGTTCAGAAATAGAATCGAGAATTCATAAGTTATGTACTGAACAATAGGGGGCTATCGCCTAAGTTTTTGGGGGCTACTCAGTTTTAGTATTAAATGCTCATAGATACTACTGCCCCCGCCTCCACTTACCTAAATACGTGCGCTTCTGCCCATGAGCTGACTAGAGTTCTACTATATAATAGATAATGTCTGTCTGCTATCAGCTAAGGAGGCGCCCCAAATCACTTAAGCTGCTCGAAACACACGAACTGTGGTTTCTCTTGACGGCTGAGGGAGTTTGGGGCTAGTTGTGTGTTATAAGACAACTAATTGTAAATAAAATGCGAGTATGCAAGGGGCAGGGGGTTGGCAATTATTAAATTGATTTTCATATCGCCCCATTTCACAATTCTTGGAACAGAGACCACGAGACTGAGACAATCTCAGCGTGTGTGTGCTGGGAATTATGGGAAATGCTTATCAGGTGATTAGAGAACTGCTTTGCTAATAAGTATTAATCAGGGCCAATAAAATCAGACGCAATATCAATTGAAGGGTATTTCGGTTCTGATTTCTGATGATGGCCCAGATAGCACATAATACAAACAGTTACAACAAATGAACATAGTCAACAAAACTAACTAAACTGTGATTTATGATCCCCCTCCCCTAGGAATATCTGGTTGGGTTTTCGAATGTGGGTCATATGAGTTTGCAAAGAATATATTTCTCGATTTTATGAGTAAGCTAATCCTAGGCAAGCAGACACTATAAATAACATTTATTCTGTATTTTAATTAAACGAAATATTTAATATATTATCATTCCGATTTCATTTTTAACAGAATTATCTACGCATATCCTTCATCATTTTTATATTTTTGAGTTGTACGCCTTTCTAACTTACTTTTAACTATTAATATTGCAATATATATATATTCCTTTCGTTATTATTTAATTTATTTAAAACAACAATCAGAATACTTCTAAGATTTTTTTTTTATATCTAAATGTGGCAAGGTTGGAGTTTATTCTCAATAAGTAAACGAAAACGAGTCAAGAATAAAGGTATCATAAATTTTAAAAATATTATCAAAATAAATAACATATTTTGATTATTTTAAAAATTTTTAAATAATTTTTCTTAGTTTTGCCTTGGTTTTTTTATTGAGCAAAAATATCAAACTTTTAATGCTTATCCTAAATTTTGAAAATATTTTCACAATAAATAACATATTTTAAATATTTTTAAAAATATGGAAATAATTTTTCTTAGTTTTGCCTTGGTTCTTTTATTGAGGAAAAATAACAAACTTCCCATACTTAGCTACAAAAACGATAAAGAAGCATTTTAAGCAATAAAAAGAAATATCATTTAATTGTAGAGTTGTATTTTTTGTTAATCAAATATCATTTTTACCGCCCAAGTTTTATTTAAAGCTCAAAATAAACTCAAAAAATAATAAATGACATTTGATTTTTGTAAATTATTATCATTACGCTGCCTAATAAAATGTACCTGCCTGGGTGTTTAATACTACTTATGTGATATATATATTTTCAAGTAAGCAACAATTTAATAAGCCTTTTATACAAATTTCCTTGACTTCATTCAGCTGCCTGTTTTTCGATTTTCGTTTTTGGAGTTGTTTTAAGTGTGCGGCGATAAGCGCAAAGCTGATTAAAAATGAAAACTATTGCAAAAAAGGATTAGTTAAGTGAACCAAAATAAATGAACTCGGCTTAACAACATTTCTTTGTAGTCATTATCAAAACATTTTCAATGAATTTCATATGCAGAAGACACAAAGACATTCAGACAGACAGATAGACAGACAGACAGATAGACAGACAGACAGACAGGCAGGACGAAGGACGTAGTACTACTGACACGACATATTAGACAGACATTGGCTGGTTTTTTGGTTCTGGCTCAAGTCGCTCAAGTAGGGCAAACGAGGGGCACAGAGGGGCATGTGGCATGAGGATACGCAAAACTTTTGTTGCCAACAGTTGGCTCTTTTCGTGTGTGTGTGTGAGTGTGTGTGTGTGTGCGCGTGTGTGTGCGTGTGTTTATGCCTCAATTCACGCAAATTAGCGGTTTGGGTTTTGAGTTTGTTTTTCCCCCTCTTCCGGACAGCTTCGGCTTAGTTTTGCACTGCATAGAAACGGAACTGGGAACTGAGAATGAAACTGTTTGTTGGCTAAAAATTATGGGTAAGAGGGGGGGTGAGGTATGAGGCACACAAGTTTTAACAACTCTTCAAGACGGGATAATAGCTACGCAGTGTGTCGTCGTAAACCGCTTATGAATCATTATAGAATTTTGTCGTCTTAGTGCAAAATTTAGTAAGAGTTCAAAGCGAATCTCTAATTAGCTCAGTGCTAGACATTAACGGGTACTCAGTTGGGTACTCACTTGAGACTCAAAGGGTGTACTACTACACAGTAAAAAATATAAAATTTATATTAACATACTAGGATTTAGAACTGGCAAAAAAAAAGAGAATAAAGTTTAAGCCATTTTGGAATTAACTGAAGAGAGATTGAGCTTAATAAAAAGAAAGGCTAGATCGTTAAACAATATTATTCCCATTGAATTCTAACAAAATTAAATTAAATCTAATTGCCGCAAATATAAATGTAATTTTTAAAATAGTTTTTTTGCTATTAAAATAATTTTAAAACAGCTTAAAAATGTTGTTAAAAAAGAAGCCTCTAAACATAAAATTCCTTCTTCCAAATTTTTGTGTTTATTTTGTTTTATCAATTTATTTATTGAAAATTTTAAAGCCAAGAATATTGCAATTGTAAGTAAGTTTTTCGAAAATTCTTATTTTGAATTAAATTTTCAACCAAAATTATTGCAATTGAGGGAAAATATTTCTGTTATTCCTATTTTAGCTTTAATTTTAAAGAGAGACTGTTTTTCATCAATTTATATTTTTTGAAATTTTAAACCAAAATATTCAATTTATTTAAGCGGAAAAATCGTCAAAAATCAAAAATATTTTTTTTGGTTTTTTTTAAATTTTAAAAAAGAATTTAATCAATGTATGGTATTTAAAATAAAACAAATATTTTGTTCAGTGTACTCACCTCATCCAGGGGGCAGCCGGTTGAGCGGAGCAGGGCATGGGACTGCAGGACGAGCAGCTTGAGCAGTTTGTCCTTGATCTCGCCAAAGGGTGAAGTCTTGGGGCGCAGGATAACAATGCGTAGGGTGATAACCGAGGTGAGTTCACCCACAATATCGCTAACTGGCACCGCCGGATTATCGGAGATCTGCTCCAGCGGTATGGGCTTCCAGTGTTTAATGATGAGCGAGCCTGATTAGACAGAAGATAAAAAATGCAAAATTAATTAAGAAAATTAAATTTAATTTAATCTCCACTCACCTCTGGCCGTGTTGGCCACCTCCTGGGAGTAGCCCAGGCGTTGGAGCGCCGTTTGAACTATTTCGCTCCAGGGTGTGGCTGCTGCAATGATCACGTAGCTGTCCGTCTCGATATTGGGCCTCCGTTTCCAGGGCTGACGTGTGTCTATGGTGAGTGAGGCATGCAACGAGTGCACAGACTCGACCACACAGTGCAAAGGAAGCGATTTCGCTGCAAAAGAGAGAGGAGAGCAGAGAGAGGGTAAGGCTTAATTGAACTATCAATATTCCAAGTTACCAAGTGGCTCTAAAGATTTCAAGTCACTTGAAAGCAGCAGTCAACACTCAACAGTTGAGTGGCCTTCAAATTGAGTTTGAGCTTAAATACCCTGCTTAAAAAATAATATGATTATATATTTACATAGATATATTCCAAAAATGACTATTTATTTATTTATTTTTTTTATGTTAAATTTCTATAATTATATTTAAAATATTTTTATAAAAGAAAGCCTAATTTTAGGGTATTTCAGAGTCGCTCAATTGCTGCCACTTCCCAATGTTGCAACTACATAATTTTTGGGGGACTCAACGCTGTTGCAGCTGCTTCCATTTTGCTGCTAATCGGTTTAGTGTTGCAAATTGGAACGCTTCAAATGGCGGCAAGTGCAAATCGACAAATTAAAATAAGCAATTAAAACATATTTTATATTTTATACTATGTTTTATATATTGTACATATATTTTATATTGGCCGACCCTCACGCACATAAGTATTTAAATAAATTATTGCATGCTGCGGTTAGCCACAAAATGGTTTTAGCCGCTTACCCCTCCCTCTCTGCCTGCCTGCCTCTCTCTGCCTCTCGAAAGTGGCCTAGAGCCTTTGCAAGATTATGAATATGCATAAAATGCTAAATTATTATTAATGAATAATGGTTGCATGACTAAATAAATAGTTGTCCAGTTTAAAGTGCCTGAATGCCCAACAACAGCGTATAGATTGATTGTTTGAATATATATTCACATTTAAAATCGAATTGAAAACTGGTTAAAATTTAATTAACTTTAATTAGATTATAATTATTATCTTAACAATTAATTCTCTTAAAATAAATTTCAATATTCCCTTTATAATCCAAGAAAACAATCTGATTTGGTTGCTGAATAAAAGTTTTGATAATTTGAATCAGCTTGAACATTTTAAATAGAATATAAACATAAATTTTGCGAGTTTTTGTTCACAACTAGAACTAACGTTAAATTAAATACCCTTTCAATGGACATAATAATAAATTGGGAATTCTAATGCCTTTTGGCACTATTTTTGGGGCCAAACAAATGATTGGCAAGTTTTTCCGGGACCAATTATGAAGAGCTTAAAAATAATTTACCAAAAATTCACCAATAGCAGACGGGAAATGCAATTGCATCCAATGCCCAATCCAAAAGTTGAATGCATTTTGGCTGCAGGACATTGAAGCGATTGCGGGGTATATAAGGGGGTAACAGGCACTCCAGGACTCCAAATAGGCTTAACGCCCGCTACTCCTGCTGCTGCCCCGACATAATGGTATTATTAATTATTCCAATTATAAAAATTGTAAGCAGCTGAGATTGCCGATTGGCATTTGGGCGCGTTTTAAACAGCCAAAAGAACGCGTTCAGCACAATTATGATTTTTACCATATGTATATGATATATATATATAACATATATATTTATTGAGTGTGTGGTGTTGTTTGTGTGTTCGTGCAAATCTTTTAATTGCCATAAAATCCTGCTCATTGGGTATTAAAAATAAATAGTAAAACTGTATGAACATATTCGCAAAAGGTGCAGGTTGAAATATAAAAAATAAAATGAGAAAATGGCAAAAAGAATTAAATATTTGCTGAGAATGCTGACTGTAAAGGCATGTAGTATATTATATACAGCAAAAAGTGATTAAAATTCGAATTGTAATTACATCTTTTATTAATTTTATCAGCCAATAAATTAAAATATATTTCTTAAAAGATGCACTTTATTTATTAATGGTTTTTGTGTGCTTTAAATATATTTATTCACTTAACATTTGATGTCTTAATCAAACAATATTTTTATTGCATTTTGCAGTTATTAAAATTTGGTAAAAGGGGGGTTATAAAATGTGATTTTTAACTGATTTTTAAAACATTATTTTTATCCATTTTAATCAATGCTTAAAAGTATATTCCTAAGATAAATTATTACCCCCTATTGTGGTTTATTACAGTCACAATTTTTAAGCAAATAATTATTATTGACATTATTTTTATTGATTATTATCAACAACAAAAACAAAAAAAATAAAATAAATAAATGGAAAAAATTTTATAATCATTATAATTATATTTTATTCGACTTGATATTTGTTTTTAATTTTTTTAGTTCACTTTCTTTATTTAAATGTTTTCCCCTTCTACAGTTTTACCCCGTTTTAAATAAACACTATATGTTTTTTGGGCTATCAGAAATCTTGAGTTATATTTGATATTCGATTTTCGATTACAATAAAATTTAAATAATTTGTCGAGTGCATGTAATTCCATCGAATTCTCCACATTTTCCACATAAAGTGTATTAAGGCCGTTTTTGTTGTATTTTTGCGTAATATTCGCAATTATGATTTTCACATTTACACAAAGCGTGCAGCAGGGGAATGGGGATTCCCGAAGGGTTTGGGGTCAACACTGTGCATTATGCGTGGCAGTTTGGCTTTGGTATTATGTATACGCACCATAAATGGCGGATTGGCTAGGTTTATAGAGGGAAAGGGGTCTGAAAACTGGAACTGGGCTAGAGGTAGGGGGTAGAGGGGCTGTGTAGGTGCATTTATGGCAACGGCTGCGGCTTGAAAAGCGGCCAAAAACAATGGGCAAAATGTGAACGCACAGCCTAATAATAAACTCATTAAATCCATTATCCTGGCCCCTGATTTGGGGCTAACACAAAAGCGGATTTGCTGTGCATGCATATGTGTGTGTAGGTGTGTGTGTGTGTGTGTGTGTGTGTGTATAGGTGTGTGTTTTGTCAGTGTAAAGGTATACCAAGCTCGCTAATTGTTGCGTTGCCCAGACCCAGAATTTTGATGCTTTTAAATCGAAGATAGAAATAGTATGAGGCGCGTATCCTGATGGCAGTTCAAAAATGGCAGAGAGAGGGGGGGTTACAGGGTATATATCTGCAGGCAATGCAGCGCTTAAGTAGCCCAGGCGAACGCTGCCAGGCGGCGCTTATCCTTATTAGCATTATATCAGTGGAAAAATAATCGAGACAGCGGGCGAACAGGCCAAAAACAAATTGAATTAAAAACGTTTGAGGCATTAAATCTCAGCCAGACAGTGCTCCAACCAACCCACCACCCAAGAACCACCCAGAACCACCCACCACCCACTGCCTTCTAAGCTGACAAACGATTTGTAATGAACTCTACTTGCATAGGCTTAGACGCTGTCGTCGTCGTCGTCGTTGTCCTTGTTCTCGTCCTTATACCAGACCGCCAACATTTTCCATTTCGTTTTCCCTGTGTCACGGCTTAAGATTTATTAACCTGCGCCAACGTTGACGTCAACGTCGACGTCGACATCGATAGCGTTGCCAACCTCTGTGCGGAAAATATAATGAAGTTGCCAATTGCCTGGACCCCGCCTTTCCCCTCTTTATGATGACTTTTAATGCCCTGTACTCTGTGATTAAAGCCCAACTTGAGATTTGATTTTAAATATATATTGTTCTTTTAATAAAAATCAATTGTTAACAATTATTTTGATTTTTATACATATTTAATATTCATTTATTTTACCAATATTATTATTTTTTATAAGTTTCGATATTTTTCTAAATAAATTTTTATAATAAAAATCAAAAACAATAATTTTTTATATACGATTTTTGTTTTAAAAACTATTCAATTTAAAACCTAAAATTATAAAAAAGGTTTCTCCACATTATATATTTTTCATATTTTTGAATTTTTCATTATTAATTTTGATAATAAAAATCGATAGTAAATATTTTTTTATATTTAAAAAACTAATTATTTAAAAACCTAAAATTATAAAAAATATTTTGCGACTTTAACAATTTTTCTATTATTTTTGGATCTTCTCCAACGATAGAAAAACTATTCAAATTGAAAAAAAAAAGTTAGAAATATGAAAAGCTTAATCTTGAAGCTGTGTTTTTTAAACTAGAATATTTTTTTAATTTTTTAAAGTTGTGGGCAGAACTAGAAAAATTGTTTCTACTAAGGCTAAAATAAATTTTAATATTTTTACACAGTTTACGTATGATATATTCCTGAATTGTTCTCTAAACTTTATTAAAAATATTTGAAGCTGAAAATTATTAGAAAATATGTTTCTTATGCGTTTACTTTGCCTTTTATAAGCTAATAATTATAATCGATAATCAACCCTTGCATTAATTAATGGAATTTCTTGTAGCACTAGGAATAAAAAAATTATATTTAAAAATAGAGAATTCTCTTTACAAGTCTATTTAGAAGACTTTTCTCTAATTCTAACGCCTCAGTGTTGCTTACAGGGTATTTTATAGTTCAATCTTTCATCTAACAATTTTTGTCTGCTTATTCTTGATTACCAAGTGGTTTCAGTTTCAGTTTCAGTTGGAGAATGACGACGGCGCTTAGCTTATCGCAATCTGAATCGAAAGTTCAAATAAATGGATATTTTTTTTTTATTTTTTTATTTTTTTGTAATTCGCTTTGCTTGTTAGTGCTGTCAGGCTAAGCCCCTTGGAGTATGCTATGCTATGCCGAGAGAATTGAGAATTGAGAGTTAAGAGCTGAGAACTGAGAACCTGATTATGCAATGCCAAAGACATTGGCCAATTAGCAGGACGAGCAACCCCAAAGAATTTAATCTTTCGAAAGTTTTCATAGCATTCTTCTTGTGTGTGCATATAGGCATGAAATTTTATAATAATATGGAATGGGTGTGCGTGTGTGTGTGTAAAGGACTTTCTTCTAAGAAATTGACCAATTGGCTGACCACAAGAGCCAACAAGGATTGCTGCAACAAGGCCAACAATAATTATGAATCGCCTACGCACAACATCAAAACGACTTAATCCCAGCCTAAGAAACACACACACACACACAAATATATATATGTGTGTGTGTGTAGAAGGGGGGTGTGAAGGGTGGCAGGACACATGCAGAGCAATTTAAGTGACTGCTGGCAAGGATTATGTAAGTTTACGGTTTAGTTTGCTCTGAAAATATCTTTGGCAACAAATATTTGTACTTTTGCCTTGGTTTTTTGTGGTCCTTCTGGCTTCAAGTTGACCTGAGCCGAGTCCTTGCCAAAGGGAATGGGATTGGGGGTTGGAGGGCATTGAAGTTTTTCGGGTGGCCGAATAAATTGTTTATTGTTTATTTATAAGAAAATGTTCATAATTTACTTATTAAAATGATTTGAGTGATTTGGGTATGAAAATTAAAATTTCACAGAGTAAAGTTTTAATAACCGTAAAGGATATTTGTCTAATGTGTAAAGGACATTCGGTGAGGGGTAAGAGTCCTGCTTAAGCCAAGTGAACTGTTTGGAATTTGCTTATCATTGGTTGACCAGTGAAATGTCTTAAAAATCTTAAGGATTTTAAAGGACTTAAGTGTCAGGCAGGTTTTCTGCTCTATACGAATGTGTGTATGTGTGTGTGTGTGTGTGTGTGTGTGTGTGTAAAAGTAAGAGTGACCGGAAATTAAGCAATAGTCTTAAGGAAATTGCCACAACTTTTTTTTCGGGTGCCACATTTGATGTCTTTTCTCAGACTTTTAATCAGACTTCTCAAGTGTGTGTGTGCGTGTGTGTGTGTGTGTGCGTGTGTGTGTATATGCATTTTTATTTACACTTCAACTTAAGTCCTACTTAATTGCAAACTCTTTTCAGTAGAATTTTTAATGCATGCATTTTAATTTATAATGCGAAGTCGAGCAGCATCGAGGCTACTTAAGAACTTTCCACAACAGGGCAAAGGCAAAACACACACACACACACACACACACACACACACACACACACACACGCATCACTTCACCATTCTTCTCACACCTTGGACGTTGCATATATCCTTGTCTAAGTCCTTGCCACTTGGCCTGCCCCTGCCCCTTACCACTCGCCTGTCATCTTGCAACTTGTAGCAAAAGAAAACATATTAAGAAGCACAATAAAATGAAAATCGACTTGAATGCCCCGAAGCCTTGTTCCTTCCACAAGACACAAAACACAAGAGATCAGGAATAAGAGCAAAAATTGCTGCAAGCACAAAGAAAATTGACAAAGAAAAGTCTCACACCGACTAAAACATACACTGAATGTGATAGAAGAGGATATTCCAAAAAGTTATTAGTATTCTAATGTGAATAAAGTAGGAAAAACTATAAAGAATTAATCGCTTTAAACTACATTTTTTAGAAGAACTTGGAGCTATATGTTCCTAACATACATTTAAAATATTAAATAAATATTTAAAATTTCCAATTAATTCAAATTGCGCGTTTTTATAGCTAAATGTTTAAAGATTGATATTTGATATTTTATCTTCCTAGAAGAATTAAGAAAAATGCAATAAAAAATCTTTGCAAAAAAAAAAAAATTTTTTTTTCTTGTTTTTTAATTTTTTAATTTATTGGAAACTTTTATTTATTAAAAATTAAAAAAAAACATTTTTTTCGATTCTTGTCACAACTTATAAAAAAAAATTCGAAATAGTATAAATAAATTTTTTTTGAGTCAAAATTTAATTTAATTAAAAACAATAATTGTAGTTTTCTTTATTATTTCCAAAAAATAATTATTTTCGATTTATAGATTAAAATTCGATTCCAAAACTTAGAAAGAAAAAAAATATAAAGATAGATTTTCTTTGTTTGAATAACCTGTAGCCCTATTTTCCATAAATTTTTACTTTAGTATGATTTTTAATGTATGATTTTTATGATTTTATAAATGAGCATAATTTTTATTTTAAAAAAAAATATTGATTCTTCAAATTTAGGAAGATTTAATATAGCAAAGGAGATTTTCTTTAACAACAATGTTTAGTTAAAAACATAAATTATAAAGAATTAAGTATGTTAACTTAAACCCGTTCTATTTCGAAATTCTATTTATTTCTGCGTTTTATGTTAGAATAAAGAAAAAGTTTATTAATTCTTAAGGCAGCATAAAATCCCGAGACTTTTAACTTGTGTGGGTTTTTGTTAATAACTTTTAAAAAAAAACTTCTTTTAAAGTAAAGTTTGATGCAATTTGTAAAGTTGTTGAAGCGAAACTGCGAATGCAGCCAAAGAGGTTAAGAAATGTATCTAATGCTCTTTCGAGTATCTTTTGGGTTGAGTTGCCGGCCTGATTTAGTTAACTATTGATCTGTGTATTGTGCTAAGTATCTGTGCCAATTTGGCTTAATCTGGGCATTTTACCTCCGCATATGCAAGTGTTTATTTTGTACTTTTATATTTTTGCATTTGTCAAGCTCGTCTTGGGGGTTTTTCTGTATTCGAAAGGGCTTTCTTTGCAAAACATGTTGAAACTTTTAAGCCGCTTATAATTAATGCCTCTAGGCATTTTCTTTCTCTTAACGTCCCGCGTTTCGCGTTTAGACCCCCTCGACCAATGGACGTTTAGACTGTTTCTGTGTCAGTAACAATATATAACCGGAAATCAAGAAATCCGATGAGGCAAGCGGCAAATGGCGAGAAGCTATAGGTGATACGAGCAGGGATTCGTTAGCTTCCTCAGTGTTCCTCAGTTGGTCGAAATAATCCTAATGAAATAAGCATGGCCCGTAGCGGTAATTTATTTAAACCCAGACCCAAGTTTTGGCCCCAGCTGCCATAAAATTGGCCTCCTGGACTCTGAAGAGAGAGCAAAGGCATTTAAATTGTCTCAACTTTTCGTTTTGTTGTGTAATAAATTCATTTTTTGTCCTTTAGACATGTAAAACTATGCATGTGTGTCCTGTCTTGGATTTAATCCTTTTCTGTTGTTGGCCCCCCAACAAGAAATACAAAGCAAAGTCCAGGCCCACTTCCACGCAGATATATGTTGATTTGGGTGGCTTCAGGAAGGAGTTGCAGGAGCGGGAGGAGCAGGAGGCTGGCCAGAAAAACTAAACTCTGGCCAGGTCCAGCCAGAAGTCCTCTGAATGGATTTTCTTAAGTGGTTCTAAGCTTTGTCTGTGAAACAAACCAGAAAACATGCTTATACATGCGGCCAAGTGGCTGCCGAGTTCAAGTGCAGAAGAAGCTCTTGCTCTCGCTCTCGCACTCGCTCTTGCTCCGGCTCTAATTCCGGCTCGGAGTCTGGCTCCGGAGCTGGCTCTAGTGGCATTAGCAGCTGCTTAAGGCACTGCAGCACTTCATTAGTTCCGAAGAGTTCGAAGGACATCCGTCCTGAGACAATACCCAACTGTGCACGATAATTGAATGCAGGCCAAGCCAACTCCCAGCTCCTGGCTACCCACTTCGAATCCTTGAACCCCGTCGACAGCCAGAAAAAGCCATGTGCAACAAAACGTGGAGGGCAAAATCACAAGAAGTTGCCAAATCCTTACAAAAGGATTATGATGTGTATTTTTGGTCAAAGAACCTTGATGAGTGGCAAACGACTTTGTTGAGTGTTTGAGATTTTTATATATGTATCTGTATCTGTACATATATATATGGAAATGAAAATGGAAATGAAAATAGAAATAGAAATGATTGCGACAACTACTACAATAAATTCCCAAATGACAAAGTAATGCAAAGGTTACAGTTGCCCAATCAAAGTATCAATGAAGTCCATTGATTAATTGATGACATTTTAGCATCGAGTATCAAATTCAGCTGCATAGCTGAACAACTAAAAGATTCAAATAAGAATAACTTAGAATGCTGTATAGTAAACTATTTTAGGTTCAACTGTGAAATACCCTGTGGGATTCATCAGAGAAATTCAATTTATATTTATTAAGCCAGCTAGATTTTTACAATTTACCAAATGACACGTCACAAAAACCTTGCCAATTTTATTTATTAAATATATTTCTCAAACTAGAAATTAAGCAAATTAATCAAAAATTGCAAAGAGTTATATTGTATAACGTAAAGTATATTTTATGGAAATGGAAAGATAAGATTTTCCTAGATAACTTTGTAAAAATTAAACCGATTAACAAGCGTTATGTATTTTTGCTTATATATTTTCAGTTAGATTGATTTTGCGTTTACATTTAAAAAAAAATATTTTTCCCATTTTTTCAAATATTTTTTATATTTTTTCCATTTTTCAAAATATTTTTTTTATGGATAAATAAACCGTATTACAACAATACTACAATAATTTTTATTCCAAGACGTTAAATTGATTTGACATTTAAATTTTAAACATATTTTTTTTCCGATTTTTGATGATTATTTTTTTTTTAAAGGGATAAATACTGTTGTATCAGTAATTTTGTATTTACGGCATTTTCAAGAATTTAAACTGCCATAACTTTGCGAAAGCTCAACTGATTTTCAAGCGGAATGTATTTTTGATCCCCTTTTAAATTGTCATTGAATTTGGCATTTAAATTATGGAAATTAATTTTTTTGATATTTTATAAATTATTCACATTCACAACTGCTGCTTTTCTTGCATTATCAAAAACGCAGACTTATGTATTATATATTGATTGATTTGTTAAATTTAATGCCATAAGGATATTATATTAATCGCGTATAACAAACAAGCTACATTAAATCGTCCTAAACAAAGTTTTTCAAGTGTTTTGCGCAAATATGAAAATAATGTCATGAATGCAAATAATCACAAGATGTAGAGAAGGATTAAAATTATGAACTCAGGATAAGGCAAACAGACATCATGCAAGCTGTAAGCAGCCATGTGTGAATACACACACACACACACACACACACACACAGATATACACACACACACACTTAGCCACAAACTGCAGGCCGCACAAAAGAAATAAAATGCTGGCAAAGGCAAAAGCAAAGGCCGCCGCACAAAAGGATTTTCAATTTGTCAAATATTATCAAGTGAAGGACATTGGACAGTGGTATGGCTTGCAGCGGTTGCAGGGGGGAGTCAGACACTGAAAGGGGATTTAAATGTCGATAATGTCTGCAAACACCATCGAGTTGAGCTGCGAGTTATTTGTTGTTTGCCCAAGATGTCAAAAATCGAGTTGAAGTGCAGTTAAACCGCAAATACTTAAGAGCACCAAACAAATGCCATTGACTGGAACTGGGACTGGGACCCCACAGCCAATGAGCATTGAAATCCTTTCTTTCTACTCTACAAAAAAAATAATAAAAATAAAAAAGAACACACGCACAACCAACCCATAAATGTCAACTCACATTATCACACTTGCATACGCTTCAAACTGAGAGTCGAGTGTCCTTTGACAGCTGCTCACATTGCACAAATTTTGAAGGACATCTAAGAGCTGCCTAGATGCTATTGTTGTTGATCAGCTTTACCAAATCTAACTACCCTGTGAATTTTAGTGTCCTTAGCGCTTAAATAGCTGAATAATTTCAGAAATTATACTTAATATTTAACTAGAAAATCTCAATTGTCAAGAGTTAATAATCAGAGTTACTTGGCGACCTGTTTTAGAGCAGGAAAAGTAAAAATATTATTTATTTATTTAAAATTTGAAGAGAGAGAAATATTTCAATAAAACCCTTTTTATAAGCATTATTAGAATTTTTAAAAATAAGGAATAATCTTAAAGTTCATTAAAAATCTCAGGAATTTATGTTCTTTAAGGAATCACCCCTTAATATTCTATTTTCAATTATAAAAAAATTAAAATTAAAAATCCTAAAAAGTTACGAATTTTTTTTTAACAACAACATAAAAGTCATTTAATTTTCTAAGTTCATTTTTTCGGTCTAAAATAATTTAAATTTTCTGAATTTTATTTAAAAGTAATTTCATAGCTTTTATTTAAGGAGTTTTGTTCGCTCACAAAAAAAATTATAACGAGAAATATTTGATAAATTTAAATTTAAATCCTCGTTTCATAAGACATTGAAAAAAATAAAAAAAAATTATAAACAAGTGATTTTTTAATAATATAAATTATAATTGTTACAGTCCCTATCTTTTAGTCATAATATATTAATGTCTTTCAAAAGTTCTCAAGATAATAATAAATAAAATAAAGTTGAGCATCGCAAGCAAAGCTCAGAGTGAAAAAGAAAGTGAAATTGTTAAATTAAATGTGATTTCAAAAAGTGAATTCAAACCGAAAAATCTTTTAAAACATTGAAAATGCAAGCAATTTAATTGCTGCAAGAGTAAACCGATAATATAGCCTGATATTTTACACAGATTTATATATGCTAAGACTTGTATAAATTTAATCCAGAATATATTTGTTTTCTTCTGGTTGCACAGTCACAGTCAAAAGTCAGCAGACGGCAGACAATCGCAGTGGCAGCTACAGTCGGTCGCTACAACGTCAGTGGCAGCGTCAACGTTGTTGCCACACATGGCGGCAACCTTAATCACTTTAGTTATCAATATTACTTATTTACGTTGCTCCTACTTAACGCTTAAGACGCTTTTGCCTTTTATACACTCTCTGTCTCTCTGAGTGAATTATGTATATACATATATATTTATATATATACATATATTTGTCTGAGTCTGGGCGGCCCTGGCGTTGCTCTAGCATTACATTTGCGTTTAAGTTTAAATCTTCCTGCTTAAAGCCAAACAAAGTCTTTTGAGGGGGCGCAAAGGAGCACAACACGCGATCCGGCTGGCCCATTGATTCAATTAAGAGTGAGAGGTATACTTGGCTATATATAGAGATAGGTACTATATAAAGTACGGCTCAGTTTTACAGAGGAAACAGAACACGCATACGCCTAGTTGGTTATGAGACAGGCGGCAGCATTGATTAATATAATCCGCTTGAAGACGCTCCACTGCGAATTAAGTTACACCCAAGAGACGACGTCGTTGTTACCTCCTCCGCCTCCGCCTCCTCGGTGCACCTGGCCACAGTTTTAAGTACAAGTTAATGGTGCTTATGCATATTACCCTCTTCTCCCTCTCTCTGTCATACCCTATCGAGGCCATTAATACCCGCAAACTGATTTTTCTTTTTTTTTTATAATATTTCTGCTGTATTTTAAATCGATCCAATGGCAAAGCGTCTTTGTGCCGCTCGCTGCGAATGCGCGGCGGCTTAATCCGCTGCCAATGAACTGCAAATGCGAACGGAGACGCCACAAGTCGCTGCTGCCGCTGCTGCTGCTGCTGCTGCAGAGGTCGCCAGATGAGCGGCTTTTGAATGCCTTTGAATTTTGCGTGGGGCGTGGCAGGTTTATTAGTGTGGCAGCTACTCAAGCAACAAGGATGTGGCAACTCGATGAGGATGTTGAATCTCTGAATGCCATTGCTGCCCTGTGGAAAGTTGAATGTTGAATGTTGTCTTGTGTTGGTGTCGGTGTCGCATTCGCATTTGTATTCGCATTCGTATTGGTATTTTGGTATTTGGGCTTTGTCTGACGGGGATGAAATTTGATCCTCTGCGCGGCAGCGGCAGCGTCGTATTTGCATTAAGCGTAACCTTTGCCACAACAACAACATTTGTTGCAACCACAATAGCGTAGAAGGGTGCGCTGCTGCTGCTGTTGCTGTTGCTGCCACCGATATGAAACTGGCAGCCAAGGAGCTTAATTTGAGTAGGGATTTACGCTGTGGCATTATAATTCTTTCTTTCTTTGCTCAGTTTATATATATATATATACTTATAAGATATATATATATATTGTATTTTGTTTGCTTCGTTAGCGTGGTGCTGGCATCTTATTGTTGCTTCGATTCGCATCTCTCGATATTTTTCAGGGATTAAGCAAATTTCTGTAGAGTTTCAACGTTAAGTCAACTTGCAACTTGATTAGTTCTGTGCGGATTAGTTGCATCGGGTTACGCTTTTAACCCGGCAGAAGGTGCCACATTCAAAAGCTAAACCACACAGCCACAGAGAGACACACCACACACACACACACCACACACACACACACCGCACACCACACAGCTGACAGCTTAAGTCCAAACAGTAACAAAAACTAAAGCCAGCAAAAGATACAAGATACGCGGCCCGTCTGTTTGTATCTGTATCTCTATCTCTATCTCTGTTTTTTGTTGCTGAATCCACCAACGCGCCAACTTAAAATCTTAAACATTTATCCGCGCGTATTATGTGGCAACTCTGGCTAATTGCCAGGCCGCATTAAGCGTGGCCAACAAGCACAACAACAGCAACAACACGCGTATGTGCTGCTTTCAGCTACAGATACATTACAGTGACAAAAAAATGCACATTATTTGGCACAAATTTAAAATGAAAAAAATTAACAAGAATTTGTCTTTTATACTCTGTTTACTAATTAAAAAAAATTTATTTTGCATTAAAAAAAAATGTATGTAGTTGTAGCAACTTTATGGAAAATGGTACTGTACCAAGTTTTTATGATTTTTATATTTTACATGTTTTTTTTAAAACTATAATCTATAAAATAAAAAAAAAAAATTATTTATTTTGAGTAACAAAAAACCCTTTTTTATATTTTAGAGGGTTTTTTAAAACTATAACTTAATAATATAATATAATAAATATAATAGTAACAAATAACTTAAAAGCATTTGTTAATAACTTAGTTTTATTTTATGGCTCTAGAAATAAAACTCAAAGTTCTATTAGAATTTTTTTTTTGTAAACAAACCTTGCCACAGGTTGTTATTTATTCCCTATAAGTTAGTCGGAAGAAATTAATAAAAATAATTTTACAACACATATTTCCCATTTTGTTAATTCTATTAATAATTTTTTCTTCCTTTGCCAAAATTTGGCACTGTTCGTATTTCTTCTCAATAAGTAAGCAAAGAGGAAGAGACAAAAAAATACTTTTAAAATAATTTTTAAATAAATTTAAAAGGAAAATAACATTTTTAAAATATTTAGTTATGGGTTTTTTTTTTTTTTATTGAGAAACAATTTCAAACTCTGCACGATTTGATTTAAAAACGCCATAGAAGTATTCATTTTAGATTTTAATTCAAAACTTTAATTACAATTTGGATGATACTCTAAACAGCATAAAGTTTTACCCTATTCAAGGACTAAGCTCTGATTAAAGAGTATATTATTTACGAGATAAAAATGTTTAATATATTAATAAAATAAATAGAATACTTAAAAAGATTTTCTAAAGCCTTCATTTGACCCATAGTGCACAGCCGTAGATACAGATACAAATACAGACACAGACACAGATACAGATACAGCTACAGATAGAGCTGCAGATACGTAACATTTATTTTTGTTGTTTTTGCGGTGGGTTGCATGGTCTGTTGGGTGGCTTTTGGGGGTTTTTGGGGGGTTGTGGGGGCTGTAATAGTTGCTTCGTCGCTTCAGTGTGTGTGTGTGAATTGAGTGTTGGGATTTTTTTTTATTTTGTTCACAATTGTTGCTCTTTGTCACTGCCATCAACATCAACACCATCTGCGGTATTCAATTTAAGGGGATTAACTGCTAATTTTTTGCGATTTCACTCAATGACAGTTTTTTCTTTTCTACAATTTTTTCTATTTTTTTATTGTCAAATTGACTGCACACAGTACTAGACTATGTGTGTGTTGATGTGTGTGTGAGTTTTTGTAGTTAAACCTTGTGGCACACAGAGCAGTTGATACCAAACAACAGCCTGTGGAGTCAACAATGCGAAACCCTTTAAAACAGAGGACTACGAGTTGGGATTACAAAAAGGGACAATTGTCATTGAATGAATCGAAAAATCTCCGAAAGGATTGGCTACGAAATTATATCAAATGCTACAACAAAGCGTATCCAAACTGATTTTAAATGGAATGTATATGAAAAGTAGAAATTGGATTTTAATTATGATATTAATAAATAAATAAAATATACAAATGATGCACAACTTTAATTAATTTTTAAAATATTGAAAATATGTATGTATTTTTGCCTTGGTTCTTTTATTTGGAAAATATATCAAACTTTCCATATTTAGCTGTTAAAACGTCATAAGGAAAACATTTTATTGAGCAGAAAATTCAGAACGATTATATTTAAATATTATTTAATATTATTCAAAAAATATTAAGTTTTCCTTAAAATTCCATAAATTTATATGAAGAAACTCGTAATACTATCAATCCAGCTAATATTTTGCTTTTTAATTATATTTCTTTTTCAATTTTGTAAGCAGCCAAAAATGGTTTTTATAATTAAAAAAAAAATTTTTATTAAGAAAAAAATTTTTATTATTAAATTTTAGAATTTTTTCCATGACTTTTAATTTTTTAAAGTTTTTGCTATGATGCCAAATATTAACTATTAAAGTTTAGAAATTTTATATAAGATACCAATTTACTAAGCCAGTTCTGTTTCAGACTGAAAAACAATTTATATATTTAGAACAAGCTTAGAAAATTTATTGAAATATTTGCTCTATAGATCCTAACGAGCTTAAATAAGAACTATTGAATTTTTTTCATAACTTATTTAGAGATCTTTTTTTTCCGAAAAAGGGACTATTTTAAGACTTGTGATAAAATTGGAGAAGTCAAGAAACAATTATTCTCAAGTAATTTTTTATAACAAAAACTTGAACTGTTATGATTCCTGATACGTTCTGTATAAATGAAGTTTCAATAAGATTTTTTAACGGATCAATTCTTGACTTGATCCATAATCCTTTTTTTTATGTTATATTTCTAATATTTTTCTATTTATTATGCACTTCATTTCATTTAATTTTCCATTCAAATCCTAATCGCAATATAGCTGAGACAGAGACAGCGGCAAACTTAACCCCAAACAATCTTTGAGATACATAGTATATGTATCTTTAGGTTTCTCCTTTATCCTTTCGCCTTACTCATCCTGTCAGCTGCTTTCACTTATCATTTTAGCCTTTATTTTATTTTCACAGCCTTATTCCTTGTTGTTGCTATTGTTGTTGTTGTTGTTGGTGCGGCTTAGGATGTGGATGTGGCACGTTGGTAAGGCGCAAGGATGAGCGCACTTGCCACTGTTTAGAGTGCAAAAGCGCGACGGCATTGTTGTTGTTGCTGCCACATGCATTGTTGTGATTGTTGTTGCTGTTGTGGCATCTCTTCTCTGCCAGCTTACTGTGTGTATGTGTGTGTGTGTGTGTGTGGCAAGCTCCAGTGGGAACAGCAAACAGTAGCAACAACAAAACAAAATCTAGTGAACTTCATAGGGATTAGCCTGCACGAAAGCAACAGATTTAAAAGCTTTCGCTCTGCTTTTTAAGTTCATTTGTGCGCTTTGTGTCTGTGTCTGTATCTGTGTGTGTGTGTGTGTATCTGTGTGTGTGTGTGTGGCATTGTTGCCTTTGTTGACAAATGCGACTTGACAGTGGTGTGGCAAATCTCGTCTGGCGACAGTGCAACAACAACAGCGGCAGAAACAGAGGCGCAAACACAACCCAAACTTCAGCTCAAGCTACTTCATTCTCAATCCTTCTGTGTGTAAATATGTGTGCGTGTGTGTGTGTGTGTGTAGATTCAACATGCCACTGCCACATGGTCTTAGACTTGGTCTTGGTCTCTGCCTCACTTGGCATAGGTCACTTTTGTGGCAATTTGAAGTTGCATACAAACAGGACACTCAATTTACATATACAAACACACACACACACTCAATTCATTATCAGCAAAAGATAAGAATTCGATTCTTCAAGTAGAATCTCTTATCACTTTTGATTTCTTTATTTTTTTGGATAGAAGATAGTTTGCTTTGGTATTTAGAATAAAAATGCATTTTTCTACGCTTCAATAAAGTCTGTTATATAGCCAAATTATCAAATCTAGATACACTTAGCGAAATTTAATTAAATATCTGTAACATTTCATATAAAAATTTTAAAATATTTTTAAAAATATTATAATAGTCTTAAAATATTTTTAAAATCATTTTTTTTAATTTTAAAATATTTTTAAAAATATTTTTTAAATTTTTATATAAAAAACGCGTGAAACAAAACCAAAAAATATATTTACAAAGCAAAAAAGCGAATTTATTAAATACAATATTTTATTGATTTTTTTATTATATTTTTAATATCTTTTTAATGTTTTGATTTAATGAAATTTCGCTTAGTGTATTTTCTTTAATTAAATCGTTTCAGCAAACTTTCAAAATCACTTTTTTAACACTTGCAAAAGTTAGCACTGCTTTTGGTTCACTTGATTGTTAGTCACATTTGCGCAGGATTCATTCAATCAGGACACTTGATTCACCTTGAGTACTCATTGCGTACTCATTTGCTATTCGTTTGCAATCTTTTATCTGTGTGCGCACGCCTAATCCCCTTTGCCCCTAAAAATAATCCAATTGCACAGCAGCAACACAGAGGCAGCTGCAATAACAACAACAACAATACTAACACTAACACTAACAACAACAACAACATTGTTTAACCGGCGCGACTTAAACTACGTTAATACGACACGAAATAACGCAAGAAATTCGAAATAAATTCAAAGAAAAGAGAAAGAGAGTGCAAATGTGAGAGACGAACCTTCTTCCAGCATGTTTGGCACGATACTGAATCAAAATGCGCTCTGCACGTTACGTTTTGGCGCCCCATAACAGCAAACACACACACACACTCACACTTTAACAGACACAGATAGCAACATGTGGCTCAACTCTCTCCCA
Organism: Hirtodrosophila alboralis; assembly: GCA_035043045.1. Classification (NCBI taxonomy): domain Eukaryota; kingdom Metazoa; phylum Arthropoda; class Insecta; order Diptera; family Drosophilidae; genus Hirtodrosophila; species Hirtodrosophila alboralis. Next base: position 213,435 of record JAWNNH010000380.1, on the reverse strand, counting down.
ATTGCGTGTGCTGCTCTCTCAAACGAGCTGGCTCTCGCTCTTCGTCGCCCTCTCTCTCGCAGTCACTCTGCGTCTCTCTCCCCTCTTCCACGTTGGCTACGTACGTTGAGTTGAGCCTGGGCCGCATTACGCTTATCAAAGTATATCTCAGGGATTATACGAAATGAATGGAATTAAGGATTAATTTCCAAGGGATGTCATTTCGTTTTGGGATAATTCTGTGCATGTACGTGTGTGTGTGTGTGTATGAGTGTGTTTGAGTGTGTTTGGTATTGCCAACAGCTTACGCTATAATGGATTCAGGTTCGCGTTGCCGTCGCCGTTGCCGTTGCCGTTTGCCGTGGGGTTTGAGTTATAAAAATACACCCGAGTTTATAATGCCAAAGTGGGTTATAAGACAGGGGCGTCACATAACCATAAAAAGGTGTATAAAAAAAATATAACATAATTTTGGATAAGAAACGAACATACGACTCTATAAACTATAGCAATGATAAAGCAAAAAATATACTTAAAAAATACAAAAGAAATTACATATTAATATACAAAATTAGATAAGACTGAAAATCACATCAATCAAATCTATTTTTTATACTATAATTAATCTACCCTTACATTCACTATTCTACATATCTCAATACATTTTTATACCATTTAAATCAACACATGGACACATTGTTTATCTCTCCCCCCTCTTATCCACATTAGCGCACTAATGGCGTGCCAACTACGCCACTGCTCATTATAATACCAAGCGATCCATAAAACGAAGAGTTAAATCCGAAATAATAATCCCGCACGAAATTAAATCCCTCGCCCACGCGGCCACCAAGCGCACAAACCCAAACCAAAGACCCAAACCAAAAAAAACTGTACACCTCTCGCGCGCCTCTCTCTCTCTCTCTGACTCTGACTCTTCCTCTTCCTCTCTGTCTCCCACACCCTACCTCAGCCTCCAACTCGCTGCTTGCCTGGAAAAAAAAAGTTAATCCCCACAGCAGCAGCCAACGTTGACGCCAACGCCAACGTCGACGTCGACGTCATCTCATCCGCCAACTCCAACTGGCACTGCTGCTGCTGCCGCTGCCACTGGGGGCTGTCACTGTGCGTCGCTGTGTGTGGCCCCCCCCTCTTCTACACCTCTTCTCTCCTACTTCGTTTGCCTTCAATTCTCAACATGCTTTTGGGCCTCTAGCTGCAGTTGGCAGCGCTGCCGACAGCGCTGTCGGTTTAAGGATTAACACAGACGCAAACATTGCCGGCATACAAACACACACACACACACACACACACCAATACACAAACAAACACACTCACTCACGCACACGCACACATGGACAGCTAAAGCACGCAATGGGCAGAGCACAAAATCGTTGGGATTAATGCGGGATCTACTTTATTGCGAAAATATGCTCGGCCCCCGCTCCCCAGACCCCAGACCCCAATCCGCCTGCTCCCCCATGTACACTTCGTCCAGTTCAGAGTTGAGTTGCAACGAATCGTTCAGAGTTAGTTCAAATGAACGAAGGAACTAGTTGTTTTTTCATATGATTTCGATTATTAAATTAAATATTATATATTTTTATTGCATTTTCACATTAAACTTCCAATAGAACATATTTCGAATGAATATAAGCGAATACACTGAGAAAAATATTCATTCTAAAATTACTGAAATTATGACGCTATAATTAATAAATAATAATCAATTAAAATCACAATTCAAGATTATTCCAGATTTTTATTTTAAAAAAAGTGAGTTGCCATTCTTTTGTGCTTAATATGAGAATATTGTATTCAAAAACTATAATTTGCACTTACATTTTAGAACACAATATTATTATCTTATACAGGAATTAAATAATTAAAATATATTAAATATAGATTATCATATATACTGTCTGCTAAGAAAATAAGAAAGCAGCTAAAAATATGCTTCACTTAGCATTTATTTATTAAATAAAAATAAATAATAATTTAAAAAATACAATATAAATAACAGATAGAAAATTCGCATATTTTAAATATTAGTTCCAATTCAATAAATTAAAATAGAGAAAAATGAACCAAAAAATAACTCAAATGAACGACAACTACTTTCGGGTAGAGAACTCAAATCAATTGGAATGAACCACAAATGATTCTTTTTTTTCAACTAAAATTAAACAGCTAAAAAACTTATTTCAATTGAACTACTAGAAAGTTCATCAACTCGAAAATCGAGTTGAATTCAGTTGCAAATAATTTGGATGCGAGGATTTACGATGAATGTGGAATGGGTAGGGGATGGTGATGAGGAGGGAAGGGTGATGGCGGTGGCGATGCGACTGGACGCGTTGGCGTTGGCGTTGGCATGGATTGTTGCGACTTAAACGAATTGGGATTACGTTGCGTATGATTCATATGAAGGCTAAAACAACAAACAGCCAATGGCTTTAAACAACAAAAACAACAACAACAGCAGCAACAGCAACATCAGCTGTGGCATGTGGTGGCCATGTGCGTTTCCATTTATGCATGCTGCATGCAGCATTGGGGCATTCAAACGGATTACAGCAGAGCCAAAGCTGATGCCATAGCCCCACAGAGCCGCGACCCCTCTATTTAGCTATATACTTTTATATATGACTGTGTATGTGTGTGTGTGTGTGTATCTGTGTGTGTGTGTGGAGCACAAATTGAAAATGACCAAGGCAGCTGCCCCAATATGCTGGACGCCCTGGATAATCCTCTGGACGATCAATAAAGCCGCCAGCCAGGGCCATCAGTCAGCCGTACTGTAGCCAGAGATGGAGTCAGGGTCGCAAGTCGATAGTTTACTTAGTGATATCGATAATTTAAACATAACGCAGATATATTAAAAAACAAAAAAATTAACTAAAATTAAATAAATTAAAAATATTTAGAAATTAATAGACAAAAAACGAAAACAATAAAATAATAATAACAATAAAAAAAAAATAGTATATCACATAATAAAATCTTAGAAATATAGTAAAATAAAATAAATATATAAAATAATATTTAATAAGAAATTGCAAAATTCAAATTAAAATTTAAATAAATCGGAAGTATTCAAATTATTAAATGATTTATTTTTGAATAAATTTAAATTTATATAAATTATTAAAACTAAATTAAAAAAATAAATAAATATATTTGGAATAAGAAAAAATAAAATAATAAATTAAAAAAATAATCAAATATATTTGGAATAAGAAAAATAATAGAATAAAAAAAATGTTAGTAAATAAATAATAATAATAAGAAGAAATAAGCAAAAAAAATAAAATTATCATAAAATAAATAAACGTAAGAAAATAAATGAATAACAAATAAATTAAACAGTAAAGTAAATCATAATTAATATTAATTTTGAATTTGTGTTAAATCAAATAATACAAAAAAATATATATATTGCAGTATGCCAATAACTAATTAATAAATAAATATAATTTTTTTAAAATCTAATATAATATATATAATAATAATTTTTGTGCGATAGTATCACTTGTGTATATTAGGCTCAACATACAATTATCGATACTATCGATTGTTTTGTCAGCTCTAACAGACAGTTGTAGGTGTGGGCCATTCTTGGCATGTGATGGGATTGGCATTGGGATTAGCAGCCCAGTCCCAAAAACTAGACTCAGACTGAGCCACAGCCTCAGTCTCATCTTCTGGCTCCATCGAGGCATGCACCTGGCACACACACACACACACACACATGTATATATATATTACTTTGCTGGCGGCCTAATCCCAACTGCTGCCCTGAGCTCTGCTCTGCTCTGCGTTGCGCTGTGCCACACTCTTCCCAATCCCAAGCACTTCAAAAGCAAACAGGGACGAAAACAAAAGCTTAACTCGCAGGCAATGTGGCAAAGGAGCAGCAGGAGCAGAAGGAGAAGCAGCAGCAGCAGCAGCAGCAGCCTCGAATTGGCAGCGTCTGCGAAACGTGAAACTTCTCTTCATTTGTGTCTGATGGGATTAGAGCTAAAGCCAGATAAAGGGATAAAGGATTTCAAATTCCAAATGCGTGCCCTTCGCCTGGCTCTGCTCTGCTGCGTCTCTGCTTTGTCTCTGCTCAAAGTTTCAGTCCACAATTGTTGTCGCTGCCCGCAAAATTCAGAAACTGCCTCTACGAACTTTTGGCGCCAAATTCGCATGCAAATCAGGCGACACACACACACACACACAGAAAGATACACATATACATCAGTTGGCCAGGAGCAAACACACAGATAGACAGACAGGACAGACTACCCCTTTGGGCCTTTGCCTTCGGCTCGAGCTCGATTCTCCGCCTCGGATTTGGGTTCGGGTTCAGGTTCAGGTCGGGGATAAGTCGAAAACTTGATGCTTTCGGCTAATGTCCTTGGTTTTGTGGTGGTTGTTGTTGGATTTTATATTGATAATGAACATGATGATGATGTTGTTGATGATGATTATGGATTATAAACGTCCTTGCCAAGCTGAGCGAATTCATAGTCAACTGTGGCATTTTCCTAATACTCTTAATCACATTTATAAATAAATATTCCGACTACATTTATAATTAGGAATTTAAAGTGAAACTGCAAATTCGTAGCAGGTGCGTAATAAAATATCTAAATCGGCTGCGTATTTATAGTTTCTTTTTTTTTCTGTTTTTTTGGGGTTGACAAATCCATTAAGTTGCGACATTATCATGCTGATATACAAAAATAAAAAACTGAATCACGCTGGCCCTAAATATACATTAATCGCATGTTAAATAAAATGTTGTACAAAACTCTTATCTGATAAATTACTGAATAAAGCAAAAACCCAATAACGATCATTACTCAACGCCAACGATATCGATATCGAGTTCTATAATATCATTGCAACTAAAGGAAATGCCTTGCTTTTTGAGGGTTAACTATGCATTTGAAAGTAAACACAAATCCACATATTTAACAATTATATAACCTGGCCATAACCAGGCCTAAACCAGGCCAGCAGCCTTTTGAGCCAACTAACCGAACATTCAATTCCTTGCCCCAAGTCCAAGCAGCTTCTAATTACAACTATATGCCAAAACATGCTTAAGAAACCCCAAATGTAATTCCACTTGTGTATTAATACATTACACACACACACACACTCTCAAGTATCTAGACAAAGTTATCGTAAGTGATTTATCATTGTTATTGCTATTGTTGTTATACTCTGTATTATAATTAAGTACAATAGGAATGTCCTATAGAAGTGGTGTCAAACTATCGATAGTTTCGGAGGATTCCATTTATCGGCAGATAGTTTAAATTCTCTCCATTAAGTGGCAACTTAAGATTTTATCCTTCACCTAATATCAATATCTATAAATAGTCTCGATTTATTTCAATTGAATTTATCTCTTGATAGTATTTCTTAATAATATAATTTTTTTAAAATCCCAGAAATTTGATTTTTTATAGGGCAACAAATAAATTTAAACACATTATGAATATTAAAAATTATTAATCATTTATAGTACTAACAAGCGATAAACCTTATTATACTTATTTTTAATTATTTTTTCCATCGAACTATCGAAAGCAGATAGTTTTAATTAAAGGATTTCTTATTATTATTGAAAATTTAATACATTAAGTATTACTTATGCAGCTTAAGAATTTTTCTTCCATCCAGTATGGTAATTATATAAATCAATAAATAGTTTAAAATTTCATCTTAATTTATACATTATAGTTGCCAGTTACGCTAAAAATAATATAGCAATTATTTTATTTAAATTATTTAACGCAAAAATAAAATTTTTTTTAAATTAAAATTTACTTAAAGTGCTTATTTTTTATATAAATACATTTATTGTTTGTTTATTTTATGTATTATATTATAATTAATTATTTAATTTCTTTTTAACATTTTTTAAAAATATATTTTTAGTTTTTGTGTATATTTATTTCTAATTTGATTTTTTCTCTCTGAAAATTATGTTTTTATTCTCATATTAATACATTTATTGTTTGTTTATTTTATTTATTATATTGTAATTCATTTTTAATTTCTTTTTTAATTTTTTTTAATTTATTATTTTATTTTTTGTTTTTAGTGTATTTTTCTAATTCTATTTTGATTTTTTCTCTGAAATTTATTAGTAGACTTTATTCAGCGCATACGTATAACATATAGAGTATCCAAGTATCTGTAACTATATTAAACTATTTATTGTTGACTCTGTTTTAGCTGCTGGCGCTTCAAAGTGTTTTGATAATCACGTGGCAGAGAGTGTGGCAGCATTTATATAGATAGATACCCAGTGTGTGTGGCAGGAGTATTTATTTGATTATAAGTCAGTGGCTGTTAGGCGGGAGGGGGAAGGGGGTTGGGTATATGTACATACATATATAGAGGCTATAACCATGGACTGGTCTGCTCACATGCGTCGCTGAAGACTTTAAGCTGTTGGTAATGCGCACTGTCGAGTTTATGCACAACACAAAAGGTGCCCAAAGGATGCGGATGTGAATGTGAATGTGAATAAGGATGTGCTTGGGTTTGAGGATGTTGATACAGTACGCGCTTAGCTCAGCTGGAGAACTGTAGCTTCAGATTGAGATTCAAATTCAGTTTCACCTACTGTTTTGTTATTAGGTTGGCTTCGATTCGATTCGATTTGCTTTTGCACAACATTTAAATCCTTAAAATTTGTAGCTTGTTCGAATTGTGACCGAGATGCGGAAGTTGTCGAATTCGACCTGGCCTGCCCTGGCCTGGCAAACAGATAAAGATTAACTGGCTGCTGTCTCATACAAGGCAAAAGATACAAGATACAAGATACAGAAGTAACTGTGACAACTGCAAATTTCACAGATGCTGCCAAAAGAGATAGATAGAGATAGAGAGAGAGAGAGAGAGAGAGAAAGAGAGAGATGAAGATGTTGAGCTTAACTCAATCAGAAGCACCTGCAACTGCATCTGCAATCAGTGCTCCTCCAATTCCAATTCCAACTCCAGTTCCAACTCCATCTTCATCTGCTTCTCTAGTTTCTGTTTTTTGTTTCGAAATCCCTTTTTGCTTATAATTCGAAAATGTTGCCTCCTGTTGCTTCTGGCATTTATTTGAATATGTATCTGAATCTATATGCGCCTGCCTGCCACTGCAACATGGGGCGACATATTGTGCGTCTACATCATTGGGTTATGGCTTTGGGGATTGGGCTTTGGGCTTTGCTGCTTTGGTGCTTGTGGTGGGGGGTTTGGGGTCTTGGGGGGCGGCACAAATCCTTTGCACAACTTGGAATTTGTGCCAGGCTCTCTCTCCCTCTCCCTCCCCCTCTCTCTCTCTTCACATGGGCCAAATCGGCAATGGAGTCGACCAAACTGTTTTGATCCTGCTGCTGCTGCTGGTCCTAGTCCTAGTCCTAGTCCTGTTGCTTGTCTCTGTGTCTGTGCATAACGCTTAACACTTAAGCTGCAACCGCGCAACCCTCTCCACTCCCCCTCAGACCAGTCAGGACTTAGCTAACAGCACTCGAGAATGAGTCCGTTCATCATATGTATTTGAAGCTGTATCTGAAGTTGTATTTGTATCTGTATCTACGCGTATACACTCACTGCTGAGCTGCAGCTAGTTTTGCGAGTGATTGCGAAATTTGTGCCACAAACTGTTGAACCAAACGACAGACAATCGCCTCCAGTTCCCCCACCTCTGCCCCTCTATGCCACTGTATCGGTTGATTACCAGGAAACTGTGCGACACTTTTGAGAATTTAACATACAGAGCGTAACAGGAGCAGGACCAGAATATTAGGATATGGTAGCTAGGAGGGGAGGAATGGATTATCGACATGTGCCCAAATGTTTGTCAAAATTGCTTTGAAGAATCTGTTTAACTTTCAGTTTTGTAGGTAACGAAAAAGTTAGTAGAATGAAAGTTTAAACTTTTTAATTTTAACTAATTTTAAAAGAGAGATATTTCTACTTATTTTTAATGTAAATTTAACTTAAAAATCAATCAACAATTCATTTTATTAAGTACATAAAAAGAAGCTTTTTAATTTGAAAATAATTAAAAATTGTTTTTTTTTTGTTTTACTTTAAATTAATTTTTTTATATTTCCAGAATTAATTCGAATTTTGCTAATTGTCTTTTAAGGTTTGTTGATATTTTAATAAATTTTTATGTGAAAAAAAATACTATATTTAATTGATATTTAAAGCAAAAAAATATCTTCACTTTAGCATCTAATAAAAATAGAAGAAAGCATTTTTTTTTTTTAATGATAAGCATTTTTAAAAACAAATTTAAATATTTATTTCTATAAATTATTAAGCAAGCTTCAAGCTATTTTTGGATTAGTAAATTTACTTTATTATTGCGTAAGATAGACAATTTTCATTATTTATTAAAAAAATGTTTACGCATTTTAATAGCCATTTTAAATGCTGTATTTTTTCTGATTTTCCATTTTTATTAAAAATTAAAAAAAAATAAATTACAATGAAAAAATGGGTGGCAAATATTAAGAGGCAAAAATATACAAGTTTTGTCTTTAAAAATGTCGATATTGATATTTTTAAAAGCAAAAAAAATATTAATAAAAAAATGTTTTCTTATTTAAAAATATTTAGTGGTAAATTGAATTATTTCTAACTTGACAACAATTGTGATAGCTGAACTTTAAATTAAAACAAAACGCTGAAATCCATGCTGGCGATCCGTTTTGGAATATGCATAATGTTAAGAGGGGGTGGTTGGAAGGGGGGAAGGGGGAGCTGGTAGGCGATTTGGGACGCGCGAATGTTTGAATTCTGAGCAGAGTATGCTTATGTATACAGACAGAAATGCAGAAAGAGCCGCCTGGCTTATGACAGCTGGCGAATGCAGCAGCAGCGGCAGCAGCTACAGTATGCACCACCAAAATGCACGGTGGTGGCCCTGGCAACTGTTCATGCAACACGAGTGACAACAAAAGCAGCAACAACAACAACAACAACAACAACAAGAAAGCTTTGGCCAAACAACAATGAACGAGAGTAGAGGTCAATTGCTGACTCAATGGCAAGAGGGGCAAGTGGGGCAAGAGGGGGAGGGTCAGTTCATGAGGGGGAGGGGGTGGAGCAGGGTAGAGAAAACTGAAAACTGTTTTGGTGAACGCGTTGATCCACAAACGTGTCGTTAACTAAGGCGCAGTGATTTTCAATTGCAGAACGCGACACGAATTTCTCTTTCTATATGTTGGTGTGTATGTGTGTGGCACGTGTGTGTATGTGTGTGCATAAGCTTATAGGTGGCATCTGTTGCAAGCAGCTAAAGAGAGAGGTAGGGACGGGGGGCAACTGCATATTGACAAGTGCGGCCGTTTGGGGATTTATTAAGGCTAACGTATGAAAATTTTGCATACTAAACGCTGCATAAATCGAATCGAATCGAATCGAAATGTGAGAATAAAAATTGCCCAAAAATTTCATATTTCTGTATTTGCAACTGTAATATCTAAATGTGTGTGTGTGTGTGTGTGGGTGTGAGTGGGTGTATTGAGGTGGGTGGGGGAGGTATAAATATCGTGTTGCGTCGCTGAGCAGCTTAGGCGCAATAAACACGCACACGCACACATAAAACACAACAAACAAACAAACAAACGGATTTACATATCACACACACACACACACACACAGCTGTATGGAATGGCAATGTTAAATGACAATAATAACAGCAACAACAACAAAAATAACAACAATAACCTGTCTATACTCGAATCTCATATGCTCGATGCCGTTTTGCTTTGCAAATCCTCAAAATACACTACAAAACACATTACACACACACACACACATCCGCACACACATGTGTGTGTGTGAGCCATTCACAAATTCAAACAAAATTCAAATCTAATGCACGTTTCTATCCAACTATCATGCACGTTGTGCCCCCTGCCCCCTTTCAGTCCTTTAATTCGCATCCTTTCAATTCAAAACTCTCTCTCTTGGCCCAGACTGAGGCAACAACGTTTTAGCCAGCAGCTTAACAGCAACAAGGACAATCAGCCAGAACAGCACAGGTTGGCTAAAACTCAAGAATGCTTCTATATATATGTATATATACTTATATGTACATATATATATAGCAAACATTTCTAAGATATATATGAACTTATGATTTATATAAATTAATACTTGAGAAATCGCTTTAAATATTGTTAAAAATGAAGTCTGTAATACTATATTATAAATTGAATATAATTTATAAAAATTATTTTGCTCATAAAAATTGGGTTTTTAAATTTAATTAAATGTATCTTTGCATTGCTAGATAAATAATTTTGTAAACCACGAGAGCATTTATATAAAAATTCTTCATAAAAAATATAAAAACGATTTTTTTTTGTCTGTTTTCGAGTTAAACAAAAATTTCCAGACTTCTCAAGAAACCGAGTTTTTGATAGCTCTGAACATAACGATATTATTAATAATTTTATAAACTAAAAATTACAAATGTGAATAGTGAAATCAAATAATCAAAATTTCAGTTTTGAATGAAAAATTCCTCAAAAAATTACTATAATAAAATAATTCATTTTTAATTCAATTAATAATTTTTATAAATATTTTTATCATCCCTTGAAAATAATTATTTAAACGAAATCTTACAACTCAATTTAAATTTAACCAGACATTTGTGTTTAAATATTTGTCTGCTAATTCACTTTAATGCCATTTATTGACTCTACATCAACTCTCGCTGCATATTTTATGAACTTTCTTAGCCCACTTTGTGCAACTTGGCTCAGAGATTTGTATGCAAACTTGAGAATTGAAAACTACGCGCTAAAGCACAGTGAAACCATAAATTGGCCATGATACGAGTAACGAGTAACGAGCCGAGTGCAACCTGTTGAGCCCCCAACCAGACATGCCACAAAGCACTCAAAAAAGAAGCAGCGCATATGTTGCGTATACGCGGTGTATGCCGGCAAAAACGAGACACTGCCATGCCTCCCCTTCTGCCTGTGCCCTCCCTTTTCCCCGTCAAAATATGCTGCCACTTTACCTCGTCTGCGTCTTTGGCCAAAACAGTCAGAACACATGGCCAAATAGCTTTACCAAGCTCTACAAGTGTGTTGCCGTTCATTTGAGGCCACAGCCAGAATTCCCTCTCCTCCTCAGCCCCTGCTACAATGTGGGTGTTGGGGTTGTATGTCCTTCCGTGCTCTCAAATGTTTGTTTACACACACACACACACATAGATAGAGAGAGTGAGGAAGAGAGAGAGAGAGAATGCCACATGGAATGCAAAATAAACGTTATGAATGCTTCATATGCTTAATCCAAGGGATTTGGATGCATATACGATGAGTGTATTGTGTGTGTGTTTGTGTGTGTGTTGTGTGTGTTTTGCTGAACCTGAACCTGAATGGATTCGCAACGTTTGTGTTGGAATGCAAAAGGAAGGATTCGAACGAAGGCTGCTGTATCTGTGCATTCGACAATCTATCTGCCAGATACATTCATACAACCTCACAGATACAGCAGACTATGGGCAATTTGAGCAGTTTTTTTTTTTGGGAAATAAATTAATAATTCAAAGATTAAGCGAGTTCTTGTGTGGCATAATTTTTCTTGTCAATATAATATATAATACTTTACCCATAAAGAAAGATAAACATCTTTAATATCATAAAATTAAGTATGTTCGCAGATAAATAGCTAACAAAATTTTTAATTTTAAAAAGTCGAAAATAGTTGAAATTTTTGTGAATTTTATTTTCCGATTAAGCGAAAAATTTTGCATATAAATTTTACTCTAAGAAGTTCGAGATACAAGAATTTTTTTTAAAATTTCTTGCATATTATAATTAAAATATTTAAAGCACTTTTTAAATAAATTAATTAAGAGCAAAACTTTAACCAGCAAAAGTTTGTTAATTTTAACAGCTCGTAAGAATGAATTTAATTCAGAAATATGTTAAAATTTCCCATAGTGCAGTTAGTTGTTGCGTAAGCGTATGCAGCAGCTCTAACTGTATTTGTATCTGTATCTCAACATCTATCTACATCTATCTGTTTGAGGACATTGTGATTGTGAAGCACACAGGTTGAGTCTTTGTACCTGGCTAAACTAGTATTGATGAACTAAACAAGATTACCGCAGCAGAGCTACTCGAAGCGACGGATGTCTGTTAAATGGACAACAAGTTGTATAACTAACTATATACCCATCTAAAGCAGACTATATAAATATATATATATGTGTATATATATATACTACAGTTAAAGTTGCACAAATCCTTAAAGCTGGCATGGCAACCCTATGCACATACACAGTTCAGTTCAGTTCGGTTCAGAATACAAAAGGCATTGCCACTGGCATTTTTATAATGATGTGGTTGCCTCAATTATTGAGGCTGATACACAGCCGGATTAAGGGTATTTGTGCAGCAGTACGGAAATAGCAAAGCGCCCTCAATATACCCTTTCCCCCTTTGGATTGATACGTTACCTCATTGTTGAGTTGTCTGGCCTGGCTGGACGGGTTTAGGGCCATGGATTTATGTGATTTATGCAACTTTTGTTTCGACTTAGGCTAAATTTGATAACATATTCTAACAGACATCGAAAATGCAGTGATAACTTTAAAGGGCATTAAATCAGCCTGCAGATTGAGTATAGAAGATAACCCTTAATAAATTCAAATACCATTTTGTATCTAGTTAATTAAAATTATAGATTCATTAAATCGATCAAATAAATTGACAAAATAAAATTTAATACATAAAAACTAAAAGAAATGTTCAGCAAAAAATTAAAAATTTCTTTTAATAACTTTTCTATCTTACAAAAATGTTAAAACCAGGAATAACTGACTTCTATGATTTTTAAAATTAATATTACAATATAGTAATTATTTCTTGAATTTTTTTTAAGCTAAAACCGTTCATTGTTTTTAATTTTTGCTTAAAAGAAGTAAACTATTAATATTTTTGGTATCATTTTTTTAATGTGAAATTCAATTTTAATATTAAAAAACAAAAATATATGCTAAAACTTTTATTTCAAAAATATAAAAATAAAATTTGATTTAAATTATCTTGGATTTTGAATTTAATTTCTGTATATTTATTAAAAACGGATCTGTATATACATTATGTGCACATAAACATCTTCATATATTTATGTTTATGTATAATTGTTAAATATTTAAAAATATAACAATTATAATTTGATGAGAGCAAATGAAGCAGGCAAAGTTGATCTAAACCATTTATTGATATTAAATATATAAAAAAAACCTTTTCTGACGAATGCAGAACTATTTTATAACAAAAAAAAAATATATCTTTTAGCTCTTGACCCCACAAATCTTAAAATATAACTACAGATATTGCTCTATTTTATGTTCAGCCCTATTTAAAGACTTAATGATTAGGTAGAAATCTTCAAGGAGAATTGAATACTCACGATTCACTTTGCTGACATCGAAGTCGCGTCGGGATTCCAGAGCCGGATGGCTGAGCAGTTTCTCTGCCTGCTGCTGAGCCTGTACGCTGACGGCCATGCCCAGGGCGGCGGGTGGCAGGCAGGAGATACTGCCCCGCTCCCTATCTCGATCCCGCTCTCGTTCCTCCCGATCTCGCTCACTTTTGGGCGTTGCCGCCAAGGAGGCATTCTGACTAGAACCCGCCGACGAGGACAAGGCGTTGCCGCTGCCACCGTCAGAACTATGAGCAACATGTTGCTGCTGTTGTTGTTGCTGCTGTTGCTGCTGTTGCTGATGTGGATGTTGATGTTGGTGCGGGGCATGACCCAGAGCGGGGGGACTGCCCTCTGCAGAGCGTCTTCCAGCAGCGTTAGCTGGCTCAGAGCCTGGCAACTGTTGCTGCTGCTGCTGTTGTTGCTGCTGCTGTTGCTGGTGATGCTGATGCTGCATCTGCAACTGGGTGAGCTTCTCCTGCACACCCTGCAGCGAGGAACGTCGATGCTGCAACTGGCCAAGGCCAGCGCCTGCCTCCTCCGGGATTACACTGTGGGGCGGCGACAGAGAATGCTCCTTCTTGACAGCCATGTCCATGAGGCTGGCGGCTGCCGAGGGCGATTTGGCATTGGCATTGGCATTGGCAGCGGCCACAACAGCCGCCGCATTGGCTGCTCGGGTGAGGGCCAGGGCCTGGCTCTGAAATAGAGAAGGGGGAGCAGAAAAGAAAGAGAGAGATGAGCAATTGTATCTACAAGTTATATTTTTAATAAACAAGTGTCAATGTTTATTTATTATATAGAAAATCAGTTTTAACTTTAGTTTTTGAGTAATAAAAAATATAACTTAAAAATAATCAAAATTAATTGAATTTTAATTTTGTTGCTCAATAAGAAATCTCAAAAAACCAGGAATGGCATTTTTAGAGCTAAATTTCAGTGTTTTATACTTTTTTCTATAACAGAAGCAAGAGAAAACTTAAAGAAATTTAAAAAAAAAAATTTAAAAAAAAATATTTTTTTTTTATTAACATTTTTTTAAAGCTTTGAAATTATTTTTTAGGTTTGTCAAGGCAATTTTTGCGAATAAATACCAGCCTTAAAAGAGCGTAAAAATTACTTTAAGCTTTATATTATAAGCAAAAAAATTAAAGATAATTAATCGTAACTATTTCAGAGTTTAATTTTTTCTATTACAAAAAGAAAAAAAATCATAATTTCTTATTTATTTGTTAAACCCTCATATTAATAGTTATAATTGAAGAAAAGCGCAAACCTCAAAAATATAAAAAATCATAAAAATATATGCGCAGATTGTCCTGTATAAAAAACAAATTGCTGTGGTTCACTTTACCATAAAGTTGCTTGAATTACATTATATTTTTTCAAATAAAAAAAAAGCCAAATAATCGTTATTTAGTGTTCCTGCTATTTAGTTGTCCGTCTGTTTGTTTGTTTGTTTGTTTGTTTGTCTAGCTAAGTGTTTGAGCTCGATTTCACTTCATTCTCTGATTTTATAAATAAACATTGCGCTCTAAAGAAAAGCAACCCAAATTCAATTTTTCTGTATTGATTAAGTCGACAATGGCCAAGGTCTCATCGATAGTGGCAGCTAAAAGATTTCAAGATACAAAACTTCAATCTACAAGATACTATAGCTCGTCTGACAGGCGTTGATTTCTATTGATTTGTGTGTGGAGCTCGTTTGGGGCGTCCATTGGGCCATTTGGGCATTTGGCCATTTGTTTGCTTTCTATAATTTAGCAAGTAATTTGGCGAATCACGAAATTGTCTTTAATGACGCGAAGCTCAATCCCCAAGCTTCCAAGTCTCTTTTCATCGCCAGCTTTGGGGCTCGTCGGAGCGTAACTAAATTAATGTTTCTTGCTGTCGATCTGTTTGGCCATTAGGAGGCTTTTTTTTATCTAACAATGCTCGCAACTATTAATAACCAAACAGCATTGAAATTGAGTGGCAAATGGGAATGGAAATCGAAATCAAATACAAAATTAGCGACGGCTTTTGATTCAATCTCAAAACGATCTCAATCGATCTCAGGCCTTGGGCCTACTCTTAGCCTACCCTAATTATAGCGGTGCTACCGTTTACCGTTTGTCTCAGCCTTTTTTTTTGGCCCAGGCACGCAAGGAATTCCAATTCCAAGCAGCCTACACACCATATAAAAAAACCCCCCAAAATTATGGCATTCACATACTTTATTTTGGGATCTGTGCTGATCGTGATCGGATCAACTTAAATCGAGCCGAAGGATGCCTAAGCACCAGAACCATACGAGTATAACCTGGCTCTGTCTTTGCTCCTGTTGCCATTTTTTCCATTGCCTCTGGCTAGTTTGTCAAAAAAAGAAGAAATGTTGCCAAAAACATGCACAGAAATTCCTAAGCTAAGAGCTAGACTAAGAAATACCCTGTGTTGCGAAGCATTTTAAAAGTTTAATAATACTTTAAGCATTTTATTTGTGTCAACAATTAAGTTGAATAAATTATTAATTCTGCGCTCAATTCAATTGTTTGCCAAAAGTTGTAAATAATGTTGTCTATTAAAGTTATTATTTAAAAATATATTTCGTCTCTGACAATGACAAAAGACTATGGAACTGTCAAATCCCAAAGTTAAAGATTGATAATTTTAACAAAACAACTTCATTATAATGTTGTATAGATACAAAACTATAATTTATTTATTTTTATTTACTTGAAAGAGACGAATTGGATAAAACGTTTTTAAGCTGAATATTGTTGTTTTTATTTTTAATAGATATAATCATTTATTTAAAAGAACTTTCAGAAAGCGAGAAATACACTTATTAAGAAAAATATGTGTCTTTCAACTCTAATTTTAACATTTTAAATTTTGTTCAAAACTCTCAAAAATAACGTTTCATTTTTTGTCGAACATTTATTTTGATTATCGAAAAAATAACTTGAAATAATTTTTGAAATGATTTTTAAATAAAATTCAATGAAAACAAAAAACTAGAGCTATTAAACTATTTTTAAATTAAATTTAAAAGAAACAATTATTTATTGAGTGAACCCAAGAAATCTTTTGATAAGAGCTATGAAGGAATTCTTATTTTGTTAGACAATAATAATAATTTAGACCTGGAACTTATGTTTTTCTAGAGCACAACGTCTTACTATAATACAAAATTTAATTAAAAAAATAAAAATAATTTGGCAAATAAATTATAAAAAAGTGGAGCTGGAGGAACCACCCAAGTCAATTTTGGGTTAAATAATATTCTGCTAAAATAATTTTAAGGCTTTTAAAATTGCCAACAATTATCGATACTATCGTTTGTTCAATCGATAGTCGCGTCTATCTAATTCACACCATTTGATCTAATCCTTAATCGTTTTTGTGAACAGGGTATAAACATGCCAGAATGCTTTATAAAGTCGGCCACAACCACATCGATATGGACATCGACAGCCAGATCTCATCATCTCTCTACCCATTCCCATTCCCAATTCTCAATTCTTCTATAGACGGCGTCTCTGCTTTCTACAGTAGCCGCGTCGAGTTAGCGATCAGCGACAGCAGCAATCGATCTTATGTTATAATCATCGTCAGGTTGGAACCTGGAACTGAAAATAAAACTGAAACTCAAACTGAAACTGGGCCTGAACCTGGACAGCACAAAATTCATTTACGCTTTAATCAATTTCATTCAGAGCCTGCCTCCGCCTGCCTATCCCAGACCAGACAGACCACAGCTAAACATAGGCTCTGAGACAGAGAGAGAGAGGGGCAGAAAGACAGGGGACAAGTCGGAGATTCAAGCCAAGTTTATGCCTTAGGCAACCGCCGACAATTTGAGCTTACATTGATCTTGGCCGGGTTGAAGAGAGACTGAAGAGACTGGAGAGACCTGTACATTGTAAATTGTACGGAGTGGCGACCGTGTCCGGCTCAGTGCCCCGCCCCATTGTTGGCTTCTGTTGGCCACATGTCAAAAAATTGACGAAAATTCGATCAAAATTTTAATTGATCGCCCTGCAGTGATTCAGTCTCAAAATTGATCTCGCTGTGCGTAATTTTCGGTTGGAAGACTTTGGAAGACTTGGAAGACTCGTGTTGTGATTATGTTAATAGAGGTAGCCCCGATTGCAAGCGCACTTTGCCACCAACCAACCTACCAACCTACCCTCCCCTTGGACAGAGGGGAGGGGGCTGCGTTGGCGCTCGATGCAGCCGGAAACTGATATGCCAGGGGGCACAAATCGCTGGGCAACAATCAAATATTCAAAGAGGACCCTCAACGGGTAGTAGTCCAGGCAACAGCAGCTGATCCTGGTAGAAGAATGCTTTAAATGCTAATCTTTAGTTTTCCCTATACCATATCAGCTTGTTCCAGATCTTAAGTTTACTCATCTTCCATTTATCCAGCGTCTCCTCGCTCTCTACTCAGACATCTTTTAATATTAACCTGTCAAAGGCCATAATTGACAACGATTAACTTTGTCTTTTGTTCGACCAGCAAAAATTTACATTTTTATGGTTCAATAAAATAAATCAACGCGTACAGCAACAAAAAAAAAAAATACAAAATTAAAAAACAGAAAACAGAAAAAAAAATATGAATAAACGAAGCACAGTGGCTGCGAAAAGTAATTGCAGCACATAATAATCTCGCATTTAATAATCCTCATTAAAGCGCAAAATCACGTTCCAAGTTCCAAGTTCCCCAGTCTTTAGTCGAGCATCGAGAATTAAATATGCTTAACTAAAGTTTCTGTACTGCAATCTTAACTTGTAGCCAGTTTGTACTAAGAAAAATATCACCACCTTGAGAGAAGGGTCTCTGGATTAGAGATGAAAGCGTGTTTTCATTTTTCGACACAGTTTTCGGTTATAAAATCAACTATAATATGATTTAAAAAATAATTCCTAATTTTAAATTTAAATATCACACAAATTAAAAATACTTCATAAGGAAATAAAGATTGAGGTAATATAAATATTAATTTAAAAAAATTAAAAAAGTAACAAATAATAAATAATAAATAAAGAATAAAATATTATATAAAGTAATACAAATAAAATATGAGTAAATATATATATATTTGTAAATATAAATTTTTACAAATTAAATGAAGACTATAAATTCAAAAATACTAAATAAAAAATTTAAATAAAATAAATTGAGCAATAATCATTATAATGATTATAAAAATAACATTTATATAATAATTCATAATACCAAAAGTTCAAAAATAATTGTCAATTTAATATTACAATAACAAAATGAAAAAAAAACATGTAAAATTATATTATAAATTATTAGTTTCACTTGTGACACTAAGAAATAAATATAAAAAAAAAAAAAATCTAAACAGAAGTGAACGAGGATAATAAATACGCAAAATATTGTTAATAAATTTATACTTCCTTTTCCGTAACTCGAAAGTGTCTGAATTTCGCTATAAAGTATTTTGCAATTTGTAGATACTTTTTACATTAAAGTCGTGTATCTTTTGTAGCACAAATTCAAGAACACGACACGAGCTCAACTCTAGTCTGAATACTGGATACTGGGACCTGGTCCGTCTTTCAACTGTCCAAAATTAGAGGGGACCCAACATTTTTCGGCTGCACAAACTACAAAATTCCAAACAAGCAGCCGAACAAGCAAAGCGCAGCTTCTGTTCTTCTGCAGCGTTCAAAAAATGTGTTCGCAATAGGAAAGAGGACAGAAGACAGAAGACGGGAGACAGGAGACAGAGCAGAAGACAGAAGACAAGAGGCAGGAACCAGGAGTACGGAGTCAGGAGGACTCGCATCAATCGATGATATGATGAGCTGACGTTTGGGTTGACGTTTGCTTGTCGTCAATACGTCGCCCTAATAACACGTCGCAACAGGTAGTCCTCGGCCATCAAAGCGGACGGACTGAATCTGATTGCGACACAGATACAGATACAAAGGCTAAAGATACAAATACAGATGATGATGACGATGACGATGATGCTGGGGCTAAATAACTGAGGACCCAGCCCGTTTTGGCTTTTCGGGAGCTCAGGAATTTCAGCAATTGCATCAAAAATATGAAATTAGTTGCCTCGATGCGTTGCGTTTGCCAATGTGTGGAAAAAGTCGTCAAACTCAAGCTCAAACTGAAACTCAAACTGAGACTCAGAAACAAAGTCAAAGTCGACTGTCTTCAGTCGGGGGTATCTCAGAGATACTGCTACTGGATTTTTAATGTGTTTTAATCATCAGCGCCCCTCCTCTGCCCCTGTCTGCCCCTTTCAGCAGACTAAATTGTTTTTTATTATCGCTGGATGCGCGTTCAACTGGCGATTTTCATCTGATCCTTGCATCGTGTGGCACATTCCACATGGGCTATAAATCGTTTTGCCTGGCACCATGGCGCTGTTGCTGTTCCTCGGTTGCCTGGTTGTCCTGGCTCCTGTCCTGTCCTTGTCCTTGGCAATATCATTTGATGATTTACCAGCCATAGGCATTAATTGTTTTTTTGTGTCATTTAATCAGTTTTCAGGCGACTGTTGCGTGATTCGAATGCGAATTGCGAATGGGTATGAGAAATCGCAATTTTGATATTGATTTTGATTCTTATAATAAATCTACACACTGATGACAATCAGGGCTGTGTGTGTGCTCTAAAATAAATTATATTATATTTAAAGCTGCATATATAACATTGGATTAATATCTGGTAGATCAGCTATGAAGGATTAAAAATTGAAGCAGGAATAATGTGCACTAATTTAACGATACAATCAAATTGTATTGACAAACAAAGAATTAATCACCAAAATTAATTAAATGCACTACAATTGTTTTTTTCGATTTAAACACACTTTTACCTCCCAAACACAATAAAATTTGTACAAGAAAATTAAGTAACACCCACAAGGATTATATGAAAAAAAAACTAAACAAAAATTGACATTTAACTATGAATTCAAATAAGAGAAAACGTAACTTTTTCAAGTCCACTAAATATGACAGTTAGTGGATAATAATAATAATTGATAAACATTCTATACCAAAAAATTTATAAAAATTACGAACATCAGCATCAAGATTATAATTTTTTGAATTTTATTAAATTCTCTATTATAAAAATAGCAAAAAAAAATAATTTTTGCAATTTTTGCTACTGAATATCATAATTAAAATAAAATAAATAAACATAAAATAAATTTGTTATATTTTGTACCTTAATTTCAAAATTGCAAAAAAGTATAAAAATAAATTAGAAAAAAAACTTTAATAGAAATTAAATAAAATGAATTAGGAAAAAAAATATTTTAAATTCTAACTTAAAGAAATTCTTGTAAAATATAATTTTGCATTCAAAAATATTAGATTATTTTATTATCAAACTGCGACTAGTGCAGTAAAATTCAATGTTTAATTTATTAGATTAGTGCAGTACTTAAAAAAAATAGTAATAAATAAATAAATAAAATAAAATTGAATTTATGTTAAATTGAAATTTTTTGATTTTAATTTTATATAGCTCTATCTTAACTCGTTCTAAATATAATTTTTGCTTTATTCAGTTGTCCTGGCTAACAAGGATTCAAATGGTAGCATTGTCAATGTCACTTAACGTGTTGCTGTCGTGTTGTCTGTCAGTTAAAGTAGGAGTTGATCGATTGAAGATTGATGATTGAAGATTGACGATTGACGATCAACAAATCGTGTGATCTTAATCGCTGCCAAGTTGAAGTCGCAGTTGTAGTTGAAGTGACACTTTCAATTCCATTGACATTCCAGTTTGTCTGAGATTATGTCTGCTCTGAGTTTGGCTTTTTGGAGTTTCTTTTTTTTGTATTTGTGGCCAATGAGCCGGCAGCTACCGCAACGATATTGGCATTATTATTACCATTGGCTGGTTGTTTTGGTGGTTTTGACTGGTTTTTGTGATTGGGTGTTGGCCGTTTTTATGCTCTTTGCTGGCTCTTGCTGTTGCCTGTTATTAATTATCAAGCATCAAGCATCAAGAACGCAGACGGGGACGCGATCATCGTCTTCGTCATCATGTTTTAGCCAGCTGAAATTCCCAAGCGGCAACGAAACTCGGTTGCAACTGTGGCAACTTGGGGCAAGCACCAGAATGTGGTATGCGACGGATTGTGGAAATATCATTTTCGTTTCGTTTCTTTGTCAGTTTGAGAATCAGTTTCGAATGTGCTTTGCCTTTTGGTAATTTGTATGAGATATTTGGAATTTCTTAACTTTTGCCATTTATGTGCATATGTAGCCCCAGTTCCCCCTCCGCTCTCTGCAGCTCCCCTGGCATGCCCTTAACGAAATTGTGATTAAGTGTTTCAATATTGAAGTGACGAAAGGCCCAGCTAACTGATTGCCAATTGCCAAGGCTTTTACTGCTCTTTTTGACCATGCATGTGGATCCACAATTCCCGATTTCAATTCCAATGTTTAAAAGCTGGAGCTGGAGCTGAAGTTGAACCAGGAACATTCCCAATGATGGCGAACATCGTGCAAAATAATTAAAAATCAGCGAGCGTTTTCTTGGCTGCCCCTTGGCGCCCCCTTTTCATGCCCGACGCCCGCGCGTCTGTGAGTGCGAAAAAACGCCATTTAAAGATGCCACAAAGCCGCAGATAAGCAAAACCCAACGAAAGAGACAGACAGAGAAGGAGTGAGAGCGAGAGAGAGAGAGAGGGAGAGATAGAGGGGGGTAAACCGGTTGACTAAATGCGTCGCTGTCGCTTGGTATGCGAACTGCCTAAGGCGTCTAAAATACGCATTTACACGCTGAAGTTACTTCATGAGGTTTTTTTTTAGTAGAGAAAAAAAAATAAATTTTTGTGGTAAAAATTAGACTCGATGCGATATATATATATATATTTTTACATATTAAAAAATATATAAAAAGTAAATAAATAAACAAAAAAATAATAATAAAAATTTTTTTTTAAATATGGGCATTTCCACAGGAAGGTCCACCACGATCAAAAAATTAAAAGTCATCAAATAATTTTTTTTTTTATTAAATTATTATAGAGAAATGTCCAAAATTTAGTAAATTAAAGAATTCAAAGCTTTGTTTAGTTGCATTAGCGAGTAATCGTGCTTCAAAGTTAAAAATCATGTATTGGTCAACTTTGTGCATATATGTATATATATATAAATAATATCAATAATAAATATGTAAATATATAAAGCAATTCATAAGTAATAATAAAATATAATTTACTTTTAATACAGAGAAATAAAACTGTTTTAGAGTATTAGGTAATGTCTGACCCGTGATTTATATAGAAGTTGAGAGACTTTATATAACCAGAACTTGGTCAAAATTCATTCGATTTTTATTTCTAATTTGATTGTTTTTTTATAATACTCAATTCTCCAAAAATTTCCTAAATTATTTTCAATTTTTAATGTAAATCGGAACAAAATAAAATAAATTATAATTAATGAACTAAATGCAAAGTGTAAACTTAATAAAAACTGCTGAAATTTAAATTTATAATAATTTTTTTTTCTTTGTAAAATTGCTCTGTTTTTATTAATTATAATTGATTTTATAAATATATATATATCTATATATTTATTGAATTTTATTAGGAGCATCAAACATTCATAAGACAAATATTGAACTTATAAAGTTGTGAGCTCAAATGAAATGGAACTGATTGCAACATTTCTTCAACAATGTAAAGTTTTGAATATGTAAACCAATTCGAGAAGGCAGAAACCTTATAAAGTAGCTACATTGTGTAAATGCGTACTTTATCTTCATCTTCAGCTCCATCTTCAGAAGAATGTTTACCAAATTACGAGAGCTACCAACTACGCATCGACATCGTCATCCACATCGACATGGACATGGACATCGCATCGGCAGGAACAGCGACATTTAATTATATTTCATTCGATTTTATTTTACTGCCGGGTTTTTGGTAATGCTGCACTCGACGCATTAATGATGACTTGGCCTGAATTGCAGAGGCATACACTCAATAATAACAATAATCATAAAGGCAGCACAAGGCACAAGGGAGCCCAGCAAATCGCCAATCGCCAATCGGCAGAGGCATGCCCCATGTCCCTATCCCAGTCCCAGTCCCTGTCCCTCTGCCTGTCCCTGTTCATCGATGACCATGATCATGCTTCATGTTGCAAGTCTTGATTATGCGCGCGCTCGTCGCACGTCGCCAGCTCCAATTGCTGCCCTTGGATCCTCCCCCTTTGCAACCAGCAACCTGCAACCTGCAACCTGCAGCTTCATCTGCCGCTTGAAAGGCTCATTATTTCTACTCTACAGCGTTGGGCATTAATTTGAGATCATTGCTACTGGTCTGCTTGCTACTGCAACTGCCACTGCTACTGCAACTGCCACAAGTGCGATCTTGTGGCAGGCAGCACAGAGAGGAGCTGAAGGTGTCGAGTGCTTGAAATGTTTTAAATACAAAAATTAATAAAGCTCTCCCGTGCCATAGCGCAATGTCTTCTGGCATTTTTCAATTATTTCCGAGCCAGAGTCGAAGCAAATTATTAACTTAACACTTTGTCTCATCACGTAACAGCATGAAAACGAAAGTAAAAAGCGAAGAAATTAATATAATAATAATAATAATAATAATAATGATCTACAGCAGAACTAGGCTAAAGATTTAAAAGACTTAAATCTAATATCTAAATTAAGCAAATTGATTTTCAATTTTGAGCTAAACTAGTAACAAATATTATACCACAAAAGAGCGAAAGTAAGTTATTGGATAGGGAGAAAGTATAATACAATAAATTATACAGAAACTATATATTTAGCTAAGAAAATATGCAACCTTTAATCAAAGATAATTAAGATAAAGATAATTAAGATTAAAGAAATAGCATGAAAGATATAAATTCCCAAAAAAATGTTTTAGTAAGAGTTTTGCAATTATATTAAAATAAAATTTTAAAGTTTCAATAATTGAAGAATGAAGAAAATTCTTTAAGAATTATTAAACAACTTTTATATTAGGTTCAAAAAATATTCTCTTTAAAAAAAAATATTTCGTTAATAGTAATAAATAAATTTAAAACAATTACAATCATTTTATGAGCGCATAAATAATAAACTAAAATAAATTAATTAAAAACCTTTTTTTAGTAATAACTTATTAATCAAATGCAGCTCAGAAATCAATTCTTACTATTTTTTATTTTATTTAATTAAATAAAATATTTCAATTACGTTTTAGTTACTTTTGAAAATCATGAAAATTGTATGGTTTATTCATTAATAACTTATTAAGCTAATACAGCTCAAAAGTTAATTGTTTGTATTTTTATCATTTAATTTAATTAAAATCAATTCAAATAATTTATTTTAGTTTTTTTCTGAAACTCATGGAAATTATATAGCAACTTTTCAGTCTTAAACCTCTATAGCTCTAAAATAAAAATAATGACAATGACTTGGCGCTGATCCTGCTCAATGTTTGCAGTTTGTCTCAATATTTATATATAGCTTGGCCAAAGGACCAGCTGACAGAGTACAGAGTACAGACAGGAAGAGGCAAGAGGGAAAGGGACAGAGGTACAGGTGGACCTGCAACCGACCGGGGCACTTTGTCAACCCGGTGTGGCATATGTAGGTGCCCTTGCCAATGCCAATTACAATTTCAAGTTCAACATGGCGGGCGGCATAAATTGCTTGCACCCTTCCCATTTTATTTGTATATAGTATTTTTTATACTCTTCTCTCTCTATATAGTCTCTACTCTATGCAACATTTGAAGCGAAAACTGAAAACTAAAAACAGAAAACTCGTTCAACTGTAACTTTGCCCGGCTGCATTTGCGCGCTGGTAACTTTTCACATGTGAGTGTGATCCTTTCGAGTAGTGGGTATTCGTAGTGGGAATATACTGGGACTCATGATTCTTCCCCCTCGGCTATATTGAGGTCCTCCCTCAGCCACACATTTGTTCCATTTGGCCGTGTTGCGCTTGAGAAATTCCTTGCAACAAAATTATTAGTTGCACATATGCTGGTTGCAGCCTCTCCTTCTCTCTGTGTGGGTTTCTCCAATTATAAGTCAATTAAATAGGTTAGCATTTATAAAAGTTAGAAAATAAAAGACAGGGGACACATTTTGTCAGGCCCGAATGAGCAGCATTTAATTTATGAAGTTGACTTCGGGATCAACAAAGGAGAATCCCTGACAACCCCTAAAAAAAAACAAAATACAAAAACATTTTAAAAGGACACTTTCTTTGAGCGTCATTAAAATGATCTGGGAATGGAAAAAATAAATTAAATTGAGGGGAAAAAATGAAACAAGATGAGAGAAAGGTTTTGTATACTAAATATCGAATAGTATATATAAATATAAATATAATTGTATATATTTCAATTTTTCTTTAATATTAAAGCAAGAAAACTGCATATCCAAAATTATTTTTAAAATTTATGAAGAAGATGAAAACTAACTAAAAGTTATACAAGAGAGAGAAAGGTTTTTTGTATACTAAATATAATATATAAATATAATTTTATGTATTTTTATTTTTATTTTTATTGACTCTTTAATATTATAGTAAGAAAACTGCATATACAAAATTATTTTTTATAATTTTTGTGGTTTTTGAATTTAGGTATTCAATATATATATACCCCTGTCAGAGTGTAAAAAGCGGGTTATACAATCGCCTGATATGCAAATAAGTTCACTTAGGCTGTTCTATATGCTATATATTTATTTATCAATCAATAATGCTCACTTTCAATAACAAAAAGCAATGCGCACTGATTGCCCAACTCTTTAACTGAACAATGTTCGATCTATAGCGATCTCACGGCATTTCTATACGAGATTCAATGCAAATTCTAAACTAAAAGCGACTCAGAAATCGAGACAATTGTCTCATTGATCGATCATTTAAGAATATCGAACAAATCGAGCAAATCGAGCACCAATAATATCGTACAATATCAAAGCAATCAAGTGATCTGTGAGCCTAATCGACACGGTTTGGGGGGGGGGGGGGGGAAGGTGTATACCCATCTGGATGGGGGCCTAACCATGGAGAACAAGTGGCACTAAACGATTTTAATTCAATCGCACCAATTAAGCATTAAGATAGTCAACAGCCCCCAAAAGATCGAGAGAGAGATCTCTGGCATTGGGCAATCAAGACTATATACTACTTGTAGATATATATATATATCTATTTGAAAATCTAGGAATAATAAATATAAATACTCGCTCGCAATGTTGACAATTTGCGTCAGAGTAAAATGTTCGACCTCAGATTCAGAGCATGGTTTTGAGCTCAGAGTCCAAAGATTCCAAAGATTCTAAAGATTCCAAAGAATGTTGATATTTCAGTTCAGTTGATTCCAACACTCTCTGGTGACATTTCTTTTGGTCCACTAATCTGTTGGGGTCAATCGATGTTAAGTAGAATCACGAATACCAAATTAATTGATGCTGATATATGCAACATGTGGCACGTTGTCCATGCTCGGGCGCCAAAGGGTGTAACAGAACTATAATTTCTGTATGTATATCAAGTTTATCATCTCTTTGGCAATGTCGTGAGATACACTTGATCCCTTCTCACCCTCCTCCCTACACCCTACTATCACTCTAATATTCCCCGATGTGTGTCAATCAGTGGTGTGGCATATTTCTAACACGCTCTTTACTTGCCACTGTGTGTGTATGTGTGTGTGTGTGTGTGTGTGTGAGTGTCAAACGGGTAAATAATACCCAGTTCATGTTTTGAATTAATTTTAATTGAGATTCATTTGTAAGCAATCAGTTAGATTGCTCAGTTGACGCGCTTAAGATGACGATTCTCTGATTCTCTGATTCTCTGTTTAGCATTCAAGCAATTAATGATCGACAGCGGGGGAGGGGAGAGATTTAATTAGGGGAAAGGGCGCCGAAGAGCAAACAAATATGAACCGATCAAATTGTGGTCCATATAACTGAATTTGAATATATTTGTATATATAGAATTATTTATAAATCTATACATTTCAAACAGGGAATTTAAAAATTAAAAATTATGATTTAAATATTATATTCCATTTTTTTATAGTTTATTAAATAATAATTTTTTTTAATAAAAAAAAAATATATATATAAAATATTTGTATTTTATATTTTTTTTTAATTATGTATTACTGCAAAGAACAAAAATTATATTTCAAAATCAAAATAATGTTTTTCTGCACCTTTTAATTCAAATATCATATAAAAGTAATTTTTAAATTTTTATTTTAATAATAATAGCTCTGCAAGTAATTAAAAAAATCAAAAAAATAAATAATATAAATATATTTTTAAAATCAATAACATATTTTTCTATAATTTTTTTTTAAAAACAAAATTTAATTACTCTGCAACAAATATTAAAATAAATAAAAATTAACATATTTTTAAATTTTTATTTTAATAATCCAAAATAATTGATAATTCAGCAAATTTTAATTTAAAAATAAAAAAAATTAAAATTGAAATATATTTTTAAAATCAATAAAACATTTTTCAATTAAAAAATAAAAGCGAAATTAAATTCTTTATTTCTTAACCAATATTTTAAATAAAAAATTCAAATATGAATAAACTATTTTTAAATATTTAAAAAATCGTAAATTCTTATTTATGCTACAAATATTATTTTAAAAATACAAAAAATAGGTATTTTGCTAATTTGGTTTTAAAAATCAATAATAAAAATCAATTTCAAATATACTTTGAGCCAAATAGATTTAATAAATGTTGTTTCTGCATATAGTACTTTATATTCTACATGTATATACATATATATATATTTTTTTTATTTATATATTTTTGGAATATTATTTCGTCCTTGTTTTGTAGGCATAACATGCTTGGTTAATTTATTAAATTGGTTAAGACTCATTTGGTAGTATGTCCTTTGTGTGAGAATGCTTTTGTTTTTTTTGCTGGTTTTATGCTTCACGGATTGGCATGTGAACAAAGAGGCGAATAACTGAACAAGGAGAACAGAGAACTGAGAACAGAGAACTGAGAACTGAGAATTCTGTACGGCAATTTCAGTTTCAACTCAAATGAAATGCGCAATTAAACACATTTTCACAATTTTGAGAGCCAACCCCGGGGCACGTCGCTACTAAGCGATTGCACTCCTAAATGCCCCACTAAATGGCCGGGCTGATACTCGGTAATTAATAAAACACGCCAACAATCATAATTGAAACATGTCTTTTAGCGCCAAAGCCCTCGTCAATGCAACATCAGCAACAACAACAGCAACAACACACTTAGAAGCACTGTAATATCAAACAATCTTAAACTTAACAAGCCAAAACACAAACACACACACACATACACCTGGAGTCGCCTCAGCAAGCAACCTGCCCCATCAGCAACCTCCGCCCCAAGTGCAGCAAATGCAATTGTTTGCCTTTGGGCAATGTTGCAAGCTGCAGGGGCTGCCCCTCTCTGTGTCTATGTGTGTGTGCATCTATTAGCTACTTTGCAGCTAGAAAAATACCAGTTGCTGTTGCACGTTGCACGTGAGGCAAACACCACAAGGCAAACAACCAGTGGAACGTGCGGCCAGCCAATGCAATTAAGTTAAAAATGTGAAAAATACGAGTATTCCAAGCAAACAGCAGCCAACAGCAACAATGGGGCAAGAAGGGAGTGGGGGAGTGTGGTATGTGGCAAGCAGATGCCTCAGCATATCTGTGGCAAACAGCAGCCATGTCTGCCACAAAATACAAAACGCAAATACTATTAAGAAGACTTTACAACAGACTTTAAACGCGATAATTTGAAGTTTTGCAAATCGAGAGAAAATCTAATACAAATTTATGTATTTATGTTTACGAAGAAAAATAGTTTATTTTTTTAAATATTATATTAATTTTAGTGATTATATTTTTTAAATAAAAATTAAAATTTTCTGAATATTATTCGTTTTTTTTTAATAAAAATTGTAAAAATAATTTTTACTTTCAATCTATAAAAAAAGCACTTATTTAAAAATAGGAAAAAATAATGACAATAAATAAAAATAGGGTTATTAATATTTAATTTGTTTTCAATAGTCTGCATATTCTAATAGACTTATGAAATTTTCTTAATATCACTAAAAATATAATTTAATTTTTTACTTTTAAATTTTTTAATAAAAATCAAAAATAAAAATTAAAAATTTATTTTTATATAATAATCAAGACAATAATAAGATTTTTGGCATACATTAAGTTTTTTAAGCACATTGGCTTCATAATGATTTATTTAGTTGAAATTTAATGCCACAACTCTAATTTAGAGTTCATGTTTACAAAGGCCATACAATAAAAGCTTTTCTTTCATTTAAAAAAATATAAAAGTTAATAAAATTCAAATATTGATAAAAAAATAAAATACTCCAATTTATCACCAAAATATTAGGCTATCCAAAAGAAATTAAACTCTGCACATTCTTCAGATTAAAGAGAAATTTTACAATATCAATTGGGACATTTGAACAGCTGTGCGCGGGTGCAGCAACATCTTCATCTTCTTCTTCCTATGGTTGCAGGTTGTAGTTGCACATGGAAATGCTGGGTGTAAATAAGACACATAAGAAAACAGGAAGCGAACTGAGCTCCCCCCCTGCTTGGACAGGGAACAGGGGACAGGTAGAGGTAACAGGTAAATGCAGCGGTTCTGTAAGTGCAGTCTGCTCCTGATAGCCGAGAGCCCTATATAGATAAGAAGTACAAGGAAAGAGAGAGAGAGAGAGAGCGTTGCAATGCAACAACGAGGTCCTTTCAAGTGGAAAGTGTGAGCTGCATATCCTGCAGTTCAATGTGTGTCAAGGACAGGCGCCAACAACAGGACAACAGCTGTCAAGGCAGCCAGAGAGACAGAGACGAAGAAGGGAAGACGCAGACGAAAGTTAGGCCCACATACGCCCACCAGCAAGGATACGGCAATAAAAAAAATAAGAAAAAAAAAGGGAGAAAATCGAAGAGCAGAAAAACCGCAAGCCACTTGGCCAGAAATTGTCCGGAAGCTCTTATTAATTTGCTATTAGCGATAGACAGACAGGAAGTTAACTTAATTTGTGTGTGGCTTTGGCAAAAAAACAAAAACAAAAAAACCAAATAAAAAAAAGCAAAATAAATGAATGAAACAAGTCGCAGACGATGAACAAAACATTTTCTAAACAGCGCACAGGATGTGGAGGCAGACAGGACACTCGACACAACACACAACACAACACACAGGACACATGTGACATCAAAGGCCATTTGACTTGTATTTTATTTTTTTTATTTATTTATATTTACTTTTTTGCCTTTGTTATGTGTGTTGAGCTGAGTAAAGTGCCTGATGATGATAAGCCCAAAACAGAGTGGAGAAATTGCTAATAAAACATTTGGTCAGAACCTTTTACCGTTAGCATTAGAGGCCATTGATTAGATCAGCGAACCAGCCCAAAACAGTCTGAGTACAAGCTGGTTAGGCAGAAAGTTTCTATAATTTGCTAAAAAGAAGAATTAAAAATACTTCAGTTTTCCTATTAAAATTTGCCTGAACTTGATAATTTTTTAGTTATAAATATTTTATTTATTATACCCAATAATTGAGTCAAAATATATATTTAATTGTTTATTAAGTTAAGAGTTCCTTTCTATTTAATTTAATTTGTTAGAATCACATTTTTGTTAATTACATAAAATTAATTTATTTTGTCATTATTTAAATATATTTAATAAATATTTATAACCATTTTATTTATGCCTAATCTGCGAATATTGCTTATCGAAAATTATATTTATTTACTTACTTTATTTTAGAAGATAAATATAAAAAAAAAAAAAAAAGATTAATAAAAAAAAAATATTTTTATATCGTGACACCTTTTACGCCTTATATAGTGACTGCCAAAGTCGTTTGGGAATTATAGGCAAACAGGTGTGCAAAAACAGCGTTGTATGCAATAATTTTAAAGCCCTTTTGGAGGGGTTTAATTATTATGATAATATTGAAACAAAATATAATAGAAGATCAATTGTTCTACATTTTGAAACATAATTTTGCCATAAGTGAAAATATTAAATGGCTTAAACTGATCTTCAAAAGGACTTTAAATTTTTGATCAAATGACTTTTTTGTCCAATAACTTTTTTTATAAAATTCTACAATTCATGCGTAAATTGTGGGAGCTAGAAGTAGTATGAAAAACAAGAGTAGAGACGCCAATTAAAATATTTGCCATTTCTGGCCACGCACGGCAATTGTGATAGGTCACTTCCTGCAGGCATGGAGGAGCTCTCCCCAGTTCCAGATGCAGTTGCCGTTGCCTTTGAGGAGGAACTTCAAGTACAAGTAGCTAATGCAAAGTACTTGTACTTCATTTGTAGGCCTTTTGTTTTCACTTTTTAGTAACGCGCGCCTCTGGAGGGGGAGACAATTCACCAGATCGCAGGCGGGTGATAAAGGTCAAAACACAAAAAAAATAAAAAAAAATAAAAAAAAAACAAAAGTCGTTAATGATAAGACCAAATGACGAGCAGCCCTTGCTGGCTGACGAGGGCGATTAGAGAGGAGAGGAGAGGTGTGTTGTGTGTTCTCTCCACCTTGGAGTACAAGTTGCAAGTATATTTTATTCCCGTTTTTATTGCCAGCAGCAGACAGGAAGCACTCGGGCAGACAATGGCAAAACCCAAGACCCAAGGCCCGCTCAAGACCCGCCGCTGCCGCTGCCCCTGCTTAAATGAGGTGCGAGCTCTCGATTTTAAGATTATCATATCAGAGTATCAGAGCACATCTCGGGATGTGCCCTCTCTATAAAGGCATACAAAGAGTAGAGCGAGAGCGGAGCACCCTCAATTCTCAATCCACAATCCTCAACGACAGCAGGCAGAGTGGCCTACTTCTGACAAGAAGAGGTCCTGCGACTCCTGTTCCTGTTCCAGCTGAAAGTGAAACTCGAGGCAGGAAACGACGTGTGCCATTGGGCAATCGTCAGCCGCTTTTAGCACGTGCTATCGTTTCCAAGTTGTTCCTAACTTTTGTGTACACTTGGAGAAATACTTTTTATATATTATACCAAAAAAAGGGTAGCTTCAAATATCGCGAAGTATAGACATTCAAATTCCAAATAATAAAGAAAATCTTTGAAAGACTTTTCTGTGAATTTTAAGTTTTATTTCTATTACAGAAAATATCCATTATTTTTCAGCAAACTCTGAAATTTGAGTATTGCATAATATTTTTGAGGCAAATATAATATATTGGTAACGAAAACTGTTTCGAAATATTTATGTATTTTAATATTTATTTAATTTTAATTTTTTAATTTATTTTATTTTCTTTTTTATTTTATATTTTTCTAGTGAGAATTTTTAATTGGAATTCATATACATACTTTTATATACATTTTTCTTATACACCTTTATATTGAGCATGAAAACAGCTCTGTTATGAATTTAATAAACTACTCAAAATTAGTTTCTTCTACCAATTTTTCTCTGTGTATTTCCTTCTGTATATTTCAATAGAATTTCACAAATTGTCATTAGACATAATTTTGAATAATTACCGCTAAAATCACTTCCGTTGTGCGTTTGTCAAACAATTTGCCAATTTCTGCTTAAAAATAAAGACATTTATTTTGTCAAAGCCTTAAAAATACACTTAAATATATTTTGTGCTTTTGTTCGAAAACAAAAAAGAAAAAAAAACAAAAAATACATTTTCTAATATTCATTTGAAAATATGAATATTCTAAAAACATTTGCTCGTTAAATGCCCAGCTAGGGCCACAACGAGTATGCGACAAACGGTTGCACGTTGCACGTTGCAAGTTTAGAGGTGCTCAGAGGGCCATAAAGCTACATAGTTGGGCGCAGAGTTGGGCGTGCGGCTGTTTAAAATGCGCTTAATAGTTTCAACATGTGCCGCAGACACACAATTAGGCAATAAAATTAATTCACACCAAGAAACGCATTAAAGCGACTGCGACGGCAGCCAGCGCACAAGGTGCCACTTGCTACTTGCTACTTGCCACTTGGCAGTGCAACATTTTCGCACGCATAACTCGCAAGTGCAACTCAAACTCTTGGAGCTGCCGCCCATTTCATGGCGCGTGCCTGCTCGTTGACAGTTGCCAGCTCCATAATCGTGCAGCACTTGGTATTAGTTGCATTTGTGGCATGCAACAACATGCGGCAATATCAACAAAAACACAGTCTTTTAATTGCCGTTTTTATGCCTGCCCCACGAGTAACTTATATGTGCGCCTAATGCCTCGCACTTGAATCTGATTCTCCCAGATCGTCTCAGATCGTGACCTCCCAGTATTTTGCATATCTAACAACCGAAATACTCGCAATTAACCCAATCAATTGTGAGTTGAACGTGTCTGGGAGCTGCCTGCCTGCCTGCCTGCCTGCCGCTTGTTGCAACTGTCAGCAAATGCATAAAACTGTTATTCACAGCTGCAGATACAGATACAGATACAGATACAAGATACAAGATACATTGAAGCTGCACTTTTTACTGCACTCGACGTCGGTTTACGACTTTAGGAAGTTCGACGCCAGACTCTGTCCAAATATTGCAAATGTTTTTTATATCTCAGCAAAGTTGCACCTATATTGCAATCAGGGTCAAGAATATTAGACTTAATCGCTTAGATTTGAAAACAGTTAAAAAAAATTAATTGAATTTCCAATTTTGCCGAATTTAAACTGGGAATTCATAGTTCAATTATTTGCTGAGCAAATAATATTAATTTTCTCTAAATTATTGAATGAAAATAATGAAAAGTAAATTTTTGAATTAGAATTCACATTGAGAAAACTTCAAAATATTTAGAAAGACATAAAATTTAAAGATTTTTCTATTTATAAGTTTTAAGAATATTTTTTTAAATTATGTTATTTAATTAAAAACATTTTATTCGTCAATCGTTTCTTTGATATTTAACATTTTTAAATTATGTCATTTAAATAAACTATTAAATATCAAAGAAACAATTGACGAATAAAATATTCTTATCCGGAGAATTGAAGTGTTTTTTATAGAGATAATATATTTAATAAATATTAACAATGTTTATTTGATGAATCACTAAAACCCCTAAACCCCCGGAGAGCCCCTTAATAAAATTAATTGCATTGATAAGAAATTAAATTAACTTTCAAATAAAAATATGCATTATTAGGAATTCCTCAAAATAAAATGTTTAGCATGAATTTTTTCTTATAAATAATTTAATTAGCTGTTTAATTGTAGTTATATAAATATAATTTTTAATAAATTAAATTTTTAAAATTAAAAAAAAATATATGTTTACAAAATCAAATGCAGGATACTATTCCGAAACCAAAAATACAAAGAAATTAATTTTTATTCAATTTATGAAAACAGAGAAAAAGTTAATTTGTACTCAATTTAGGACATACTAGGTCAGTAGGGAAATTAATTCTTTCTCAAGTTACAAATTTGTCCTTTGGCTTATCTGGCAGCGAATCGAGGAAAATAAAAGTGTGTGTGTCCTTGGGCACAACAAGGATCTTTGTTCACCTGTTGGATCCTAGTGATAGGAATGTTCGACATGCTAAAACAGTTGTTGCAACAATTTTAGAGCCAGTTTTACTAATTGCACTTGCTGCATGCCCCGTTTGGTGGCGGCTTCTAGCTGCTGTTTTTAACTGTTTTTTTGTTGTTGTTGTTTTTTATTTAGTTCCTAAGCCATTTGCCATTTGGCCAAGTCGTCAGGTACGTTGGCTGAATTTCCTCCTGGCGTTTTTCCTGAACACTTCCCGCTCTTTTTTTCTCGTTTTGTTTTTTTTTTTTTGTATTTTTTGTTCGTTTTGTTGCACAATGGGTTAACGTTAACCCACACACGCACGCACATTGCTCACTTCCCCGGCTGTGTGTCCGTTTAGCTCGATTACGTTTCCGGTTGATGGGTCTACCCCTGCCACCTCTCTCCGTCTGCCTTTTTGCCCCCCTCAAGCAAAATGTTGTTTGCTTCCTACTTTTTCTTCTTGTCCCTGTTGTCTCCCTGTCTCCCTGGCTGCGATCCTGCGTTCATTCCAGACTGAATGACACAATTCTGTATTGTCATCTGCCCCTGCCCCTTCCCCGGCCACTGCCTTTAACCCCCGCCCCTGTGCCTCTGCCTGGGCCTACCTCTTGTCGGGGCAAGACAAAACGCTTGCAGCAATTGCGAGTTGCCGCCGTTTCCTCTCTCATTGCAGCTCATTGTCATTAGTGTGTGTGTTTGTTGTGTGTGTGTAATGATCGTGGCAATTAGCTGTATCTGTGTGTGTGTGTGTGTGTGTGTGTGTGTGTGAGCCAAAAGCGAATCCATTGTGATTGCAGAGCGCTGCAAACATAAATTACGGGATAATCCGACATAAGCGCATTGCCATGATCTGTGCTCCGGTTGCAAGTGTGAGTGTTGAATGTTGAATGTTGAATATGTTGAATGTGAGTGTTTTGATGTGAATAAATGGGTGAATGAGTGTGTCAAGCACTCGTTAAACGCTGACAACTTCCTGCCACACCAGAGCAAAGCAATGGGAATCGCAATTGGAATCGGAATCGGAATCTGAATCAAAATGGAAATGAAAATGGGAATTCAACCTGAGCACCAACTAATTAGTGTGTTTGCTTGTGTGTGTGTGTGTGTGTGATTTAAAACTAAATGGCACAAACATTCAGATTAGCTGACATTCACAATTCACATTCACATTACACATTTTACATTCACATGGCATGCTAACATGCACTTCTGTCAAGTCAAGTCAATCCCAACCCAAAAGCTCTCCTACCCCACCGCCTAGAGGGTGTTCGGGATTAGGTTTAGCCAACACGCAAAGCTTAGCTAGGGTATATCGCATGTGTGTGTGTGTGTGTGTGTTACCAATAGGCGACACCGATAAGCCGCCCCAAAGCACTATGGGAAAATTTATAACTTTTTGAAAAATAAAATTCATTTTTTTAAGTTATTCATTTAAGCTTATAAAATTTAAAATTTTTAAATATTTATATAAGTTAATAAATTACAAATACATTGTACTTTAACATTACATACCAAATATTTTAACATTCGCGTCTACTGTTAAGTTAGCAGCTGTTAAAATAGCAGTTCTAAGCATTCAGTGCGCTATGCTGTTAATTTATTTTTTTTTGATTTTTTCCAAAGTTATTTTAATATTACAACTATAATGTTGACAAAAAAATAATAAACCAAATATTTTCTCTGAAAAGTGCTTAAATTGCCCATAGTGCAGAGTCTAGGCCCTGCGTTTAAGATTGACATGCGATGTGCAACAAAAGGTTGCAATTTGTACAAGGAATTGATTTGTTTTTGGGGTTCGTGTCAAACACGCAAAGTGACGCTGTTGACTTCGATGTCGATGTCGATGACGATGACGATGACGTTGGGATTTGTGCATTGAGGCAATAGTGTTGCCGGTTCAACGCATTGGCCCATCCAAGCGGCCAAAAGCAGCCAAAACGGCCAATTAATTTGGCTCGCAAATAACCCTGAACACCTAACATAACATGTAAGCCTAAAAAATAAATAAATATACTCGATGCCTTTGTGTAAATGGGCTTTATAGTTACTTTAGAAAGTGTATAGTGTACCTTAATTTGATTTCAAACTTTTTACCTAGATATTGTCATTTAACAAATATATTTCACATAAAAAAATTATATTAATTTCTATCTGTTAATTTCGAATTAAACTGACAGCTTTTATTATAAAGAAATTGTGTTAAAATATGATTTTTTAAATGCTATTTTATTTTTAGTTTATATTTAAATATTATTCTAAATTCTGCCTATATAAGTAATACGATTTTGTTAATATTTCTAGATATAACTAAATTTTTTGCCATGTGACAACATTCTGACATTTTGGCTTATTTAATATCTAAAGCAACATAGTGAAATACTGATTCGATTCGATAATTGTGTTTAATCAATCAAGCGCTGCCTGTTTGTTTATTTGTCGAACTACACACCATATTAAGGCACTTCATTAAGATAAATGTAATTTATCGAAATTCAATTTGATAACTTTACCCACCTCCCAAATACAAAAATAAAACCTAGGCCAAGCTGTCGCCAGACCCCTTCATACCCTTCATTATCTGCCCAGCCGGTTGGCTGGTCAACATGCGCGTAATTCTCAGCAAAGTCGATTAGATTAACCCAAATGCGAGGAGGAAAACATATGTATATGACGGGTACAAGTACACACATATATATATATATATATATATATATATACATATATCGTAATGTGAGGCTCAAAGATATGGGCTTCAATCGGTCGATTTGTCGATTTGTCGATCAGCCCCCATACGGGCCAGTTGAAAGGTCTTTGATAAAAAGGCAAACACATGCGTTGAATTTAGATACAGTTCTAAATTGATTAGATTTGGATAAAAGGCGGCCCATTATATAGATTAAAGTTGAGTTATTACCCGATTTGGTGTGCATTTTATCGTCTTGCTGCCCGACTGCGGCGACTGTTGTTTTCAGTTTACGACTGTGATTAACACGCCCCAAAAAAATTAATAAAAATAAAAATTAAATTTTAAAAAATGCTGCGACAACCTGAGGCATCGAAAACTTAAAAATATATATAAACTTACACTCAGGTGTCGATTATAAAAAGAGGAGGAGAACTTAAAACAGGAGATAAGTGGATTAGTTACCAGACACAAGGCACAGTAGCCACAGATCGATCGGGAATCGTGAACTGAGCTCATTGCCCCGCAATATGGCCAATAAATCGTTGGTAATTTGAATCAATTTAGTTATTGACAAGCTGCTCCCGCCAACAAGTAGCCCCCAATGAAGAGTTGGCTTATTTTTCATTCTCCTTTGCTCTGCAAATTCTAACTAATCCGCTGTAAAATGTCTACACACGCGGATCGGACGCAGATCGCGCTTCCTCTCTCACAGCTTCACGTTTTATGCGGCCCATTCATGACAATCTTGATCTTGTGATCACAACTTTTGTTGACGTAATAAACTTGCTGATTTGCTCACAATTTAAGTAGAAGAAAACTTGAGCTGGCAGTACAAAACTATCGATATATATATTATAATAAGTTTATGCCGCATATAAAATTGATTAATTTTTAATTTGATTGTTGAAAAAATTACCAAAAAAATAAAATCGCTTAAAATTGCTTAAAACATTATTCTATAATTAAAAACTTTTTTTTATAAGTTAAAATACTTATGCCGCATATAAAATTGATTTATTTTTAATTTGATTGTTGAAAAAATTACCAAAAAAATAAAATCGCTTAAAATTGCTTAAAACATTATTCTATAATGAAAAACTTTTTTTAATAAGTTAAAATACTTATGTCGCATATAAAATTGATTTATTTTTGATTAGATTGTTGAAAAAATTACCAGAAAATTAAAATCACTTAAAATTGTTTATTTTCTAATAAAAAACATTATTCTCTAATTAAAAAGTGTGCTAACAGTTTTTTATTGCATAGAAACGGAGTTAAATAAAATCGCCTTATTTCTATTTTATTCATGTAGATAAATATGCTTTTTTTATTTATATAGTTAAATATATATGTTATAGATAAATAAATCGAACTAATATTACTTATTTATATTTCTTCAATTTTATTTTATTTAACTTCGATTCTATTCTTAATAAATGTCCCGTTTTACACACACGAGAATGGGGCGCAACTTTTAAGGTAATCGTCGCCTGTTTCAGTCTGTCTCATTCTGTCTCATTCTCTGTCTCACTCTCACCAACAGCAACCAAGAG
Organism: Hirtodrosophila alboralis; assembly: GCA_035043045.1. Lineage (NCBI taxonomy): Eukaryota > Metazoa > Arthropoda > Insecta > Diptera > Drosophilidae > Hirtodrosophila > Hirtodrosophila alboralis. The sequence continues at coordinate 174,200 of JAWNNH010000380.1, read as the reverse complement.
ATCGTGGGTAATCGCCGTCAAGCGACTTCCTCTCAGTCTCAGTCTCGGTCTCAGTCTCTGTCGCTGTCGCTGTCTCAGTCGCCGTCTCAGTCGGCGTTAATGTGTGACTTTTGCTGTGTTTTTCAACGACATTAATTTTGTGTCGGATCTTAAGCCGGATTTAGTTAAGCAGCTCAGCGATCGCGCATTAGGCGTTTCCACATACACACACTACACACACTCTCGCACACACACTACACACACACTCGCACACACACACATTGAGAGTGAGAGAAAGATGCTCGTTTGAAGCACATTTTGTTGAACGCGCTTAGGAAATATATAATCTCTTTTGTAGATGCTCCGCATGATCACCGCTTCATCAGCTTCAGCTTCAACTTTAGCTGGAAACTTTAACTTCAGCTTCAACTGAAACTTCAGCATCAGTGCCACAAGTTGCATCCACATCACCTGTTTTTTTGGCGTTGGCGTTGGCTTTGTCTGGTAGCGCCTGTTGGCAGCATTTGCCTGGACAGTTGTCTGGGACTTGGACTTGTGGTTATTGATATGACCACCATAGATTACTTGATATACCCTATATAAAACAGCAAACTGGGGCATGCTGTTTTGGAGAAGCAACTTATGAGGGCTTTGCCAAAAACCAGGCAACCTCAATAACAATTAATTTATTATTTTTTTTAAATCTAAAAAATTAGCTACTTTTTGCTCGAAAAATTAACCTAAAAATTCTACTACGACTTTTTTTTGAGTAAATTTAGCAGAGTTGGTATTTATTCACAATAAGTGAACCAAGACGAATTTAAAAAAATTATTTTTAAAAATTATAAAAATAAATTAAAAATGAAAAAACTTTTTTTTGAAAAGGTTTTAAAATTTTGCACATTTTTAAGGTTTCTCTGGAATCCTTTATTAAGAAAAAATATAAAATTTTGATATTTAGTTATAAAAATTTAAATTCCCCCCAAAAACCAGTTGAATTATATATAATCTCCGGTTTATTAATTGTTGGAATCAAGAAAAAAGTAAAAATTCTCTGTATGCAAATAAATAAATTAAGTTAAAACTATAAAACTCTAAAATGTTTCATTACAATTAATCAAATTAAAATTTCCTACAGTTCAAAGTTTTAGTCATTTAACAGAGTAAAAAAAATTTAAAACCTCTCACAAAAGCCTTAAGTATTCCCTATAGATTTTGCTGTATTTATAGAATAAGATTTTCATTAAAAAAAAAAAAATAAAAATTTATTTTGTTGAATTTAAGAAATCTGATTTTTGAGTAAAATAAAATTGAAAATCTGAAAGTTCTTCCAACATTTGAACACTTTTTAAATACTCATTCGCTCAGTGTATTTCTTTACAATTACTGGGTAATATATAGTCGATCAATTGATTCTCAGTTAATATTCCTTCGTTATAATGTGTCGCACATTAGTTAGCAGTTAATACTTTAAATAAGACGAGGTTACCGACATTTTTCCATCATGGGCTGCTATTAACGAACTATGTTATTAAGTTTTAGGTATTAGGTATTAAGTATTTGGTATCTGGTATATGGTATATGGTATATAGTATTAGTTTAAGCCGATTGTCGCTGTGACTTGTAGAAATCGTTTGTTTGGCTGGCGGCTTATGATTTTCAACGGGACGTATTAGTAATATGCGCCGACGACTTAGTCGAGCCCCTTTTCGAAATTAACGAAATGAAATGTTATAAATCTTTTCTTGAAGAAACAAACTCAGACAGAGAGAAATATAATAAGTAACGCGGCTTATGTAAGTTTCAAAGGCCTTCGTCATCCCAGCACCAAATATCAAATAATAAATAAATATAATAATATCCCAGAAATGATTTGCGATATGAAAACATTGAAAATAGTCGCGAGGGAAACATTTTGGATTCATTTTCACTCAGGGAAAATACTTTATGCCGAACAATAATCATATTCAACCCACTTGTCATAATTTTCAAACAAAATTAAGTCAAATTTATTGTGTGTGTGTGCCGAATATAACGCACTCTTGGATTTGGATATATAAATAAATATAATGGACTGTCAGCAGACCCAGCAGACCCTCCCTCCCTCTCTTTAGACAGATGGAACTGTGACTAAAAAATAAATAAATATATATACGAAGACGCCAAATCCACTAATTAAGCGAAGAAGGTGACAATCCGTCGGTTCGGGGCGACACAAATGGGGGAAAAATTAAGAAATGCGCATATTGTAAATGTTCTACATGTTTCTTGGTTCTTCTCTTGTTTTCTGAATTGAATTCTTTTTTCTGATCAAGTTGTTTAATAAATGTGTTTAAAAATACATAATGCCAGAGCTGACAGCTCCAATGGAAGTCTTTATGATTGGATAGACACTAAATAGAATTCAGAGTACTTGGAAGTATGTGTAAATGATGAGTCTAACTGTAGTCTTTAATAAAAAATGGTTTTCTTTATTTTTTAGTAAATATTATAATTATTAATTAGGAAATTTAATTCAAGTTGTTTGCCGAAATAAATAAAAAGACATAAATAAATAAAAGGTCGAGAAACTGATTAACAGCGCTTGATATCAGCTAAAACTATATGGGAATTACAAGTTACAATATTTGTTATATGTAATGAAAGTCTATGTCTTGCCTCGGATCTGACTAGAAGGGCTCAATGGCTGCTTGAGAATTACAAGTATATATTTATACATTTTTTATACGCTTTCAAAGGGGTATTATTATAATTATTTATATATATGTATAAAAATATTTTTTTTTAGACGATGGATAAACTTTTAAAACGATTCCCATAAAATCTTTCAACTACTACAATCTTCAAATATATTTTTATAATGATTCGTTTTTCTATTTGTGTATTCTATACACAATTCCAAGAAAATCTTTTGTCAGCTACGATCTGAGAGATATTTTGACTCGTATTCATTTCCCGAACTCGTCATGGCGAATATTTGAGAGTTTTACGGGTACGTTAAGCTACAATACAAAGCCTGAACCACACTTATCGCAATGTCTTACAAATCGTTTTATCAATGTGTCATTAGCTCCAAAACAAAAATGTTTTACGCAGCAACCAAAAAAACCAAAAAAAAAAAAAAGAATCGAAATCTAAGGTAGGGACAGGTGCGAGGAGGCAGCCAAGAAAACACACATTTGTTGATTATCACGGGTTATCACAGGGCGGCATATATCAAAACGATCCCAGACGGTATAGAAAATCAAAGAACATGCCACGAAATTGATTTAAAGCCCATTTCATTTGAGCCGGCAATGCCAAAAAATTACAGACAAGTTGACAACTTGTAATTAACTTAAAGCTCTGATCATTGGACTCTGCTTTTACTTGTGGTAAATTTGATAGAATTTTGATACCCTATAGCACAAATAATGAGGCTGTGATTAGCCAAAGAGATTGTCTAATAAATAATGTTAAATAAATACAAAAGTTTATGAGAAAAATTAAAAAAAAAAAAAAAAAAAATACGAAAGTTGAAAGATTACAGGCTCCTTATATGCTGTCTGCTCTAACTGTTTGAGAATTACAAGCCATCAAAAAAAATCAACAAATGACTTAGATTTTTCAAAGCATTTTTACTTTACATTAAAAATTGTTCACTTGTTTTAGGAATTTTTTTAAATTGACTTTAACTTTAAAAGTAATTAAAATTTTAATGCACATTTCATATTTAAATAAGATTTTTATTCTTATAATTAGAATGCAATATTTACTAAGCCTTTAAAAGCTTTTTATAAATTCCTAAATGATCTTATTGATTTTAATTTCAATCCAGTTTTTACTTGATTTATGAATAATATCTTTGGATTAAAATAAGATAATTTTACTTAAAGTTGTTTACGTAGTTTACGTAACTGATAATTATAATGTTTGATCATTATTATAATGTCAATTCTTTCTATTGGCTATTAAATGTGAAGAAAGAACTGGTTTATATTAAATTTAATTAAATTATTATATTATTTGTTAAAAAGTGACAAAATTGTGAAGCAAAATAAGCCCAGCCCATATTTTAACTCTCGTCGCTCCCAATCCCAGTTTCAGTTCCAATATTTTCTGTTAAATCAAGTCAAGTCCAAGTCCAAGTCAGTTTGGAATTCCAAGTTGCACAGATGCCAAGCGGGGCAACTTATGGTAATAATGATTATAAATTATTATAATCCAATCGGCTTTGAATAATTAATAAATTTTTAAATCGCATACGCAAACTGGACATGGCATAATCGGACCGTAAAAAAAGGCGCTGAACCCAACTCAGCCCCGGCTGTAAGGTGTAAGGTGTCGTAGGAGGGCAGGGCGGGGCTTTATTTCATATTTTTTTATTTTTTTTATATATTTTTCAGGGCGAGAAAGCGTCGAATGAAATGCTAAAAATGTGTTACAATAAAAAGAAAAGCAAAAGCGGCTAAAAGATCCAACTGTGTGTGTGAAAGGAACACGTCTAAGCCCTGATAAATGCCTCTTGGCCCATACGGAGTATAAAAGAGTTTACAAAAGGTGTTAGAGCCAACACACACACACACACGCACACCTGTAGAAAAGAAAGCCAAGACAACAATAAACTGGCTAACAGAGGGGCAAGGGGCAACCCGACGCAACGAGATGACAAACAATTTGGACATTTATGAGCTGCATTTAATGGACATTTGACTACCGGAATTTAACGAACACGGCAAAGGGGCTAAAGATCTGTGGATCTGTAGATCTGGGACGGGGAAATTGAGATTCATTCAACCAATAAATGGGATGATTCGATGCGCATTCGTTTATTGATTAGTTTGAATTAAAATTCGGAAATAACGCGCTCTAAGCAGGAAGTGTAAAGGGAGAGAGAAATGTGTTCTACATTATATATTATATCATTTTTATTTCCATTTTTTTTTTTTGTTTTTTTGACTGTCATCTAGCTAATCTTTAGCTGAAATTTTCGGTATCAGCAACAGTTGATATAACTACAAAGCGGCACGCATGTCATTATCTCTTGTCTCTTCGGGGTTTTTGTTTTCAGTTCTTTCAGTTCGATATCAGAGTCAGAAATTATCACAACAATAAAAAACTAAATGCTTTATAATTAGTTGGCAAAATCAAAAGAATTCACGCTGTAATATTGTAGATAGAAAATGATTTGTTATAGTTTTGTTTCTGTTTCGGTTTCTGTTTCGGTTCTTTGGTTATTTATAAGCCTCGATTGTAGCGCTCACAAATTATAAAATCAAATAGAAAGAGACCAGAGACCTACATACCTAAAGCTTTATTATCTGCCATATGGACTCGAACTTAGTCTTATCTTAATCCCATTCACTATTCACTATACACTATTCACTAAGCGTATGCGTCGACACATAAAACTGTCAAAAATACACAACACACCAAATTCTTACCCGAGCTTTTCATTCTTTTTTTATTTTTATTTTATTTTTATTTAGTATAGATAGACTGAAAGGCCGAGACATGATTTAGGCAACAAGACAATGCCGATAACTTTTTTATATAAATATATATATATACTTATATGTAAGTTTGTATATATATTGATATGGGCAAAAGAATATTTCAGTTAATGCTTTGATTTATTAATAAAAAAAAAAAAACAGTTTTTTGGTATTTTTCCATTTTTAGATTATAACTCATAAATGTGATTAGCAGACAGATATTAAGGTGTACGAAATTGTAAATACCTTAAAAAAATATTATCGATTAAATTTAATTGATTGACTGTGATTAGAGCTGGAAAATAATCGATTAATCGAACAATTTTTAGGTATTTTTAAAATTATTAAATCGATATGATTAAAAATAAAATAAAATTATCGATTAACGTTTAATTGATTGACTGTGATAAGAGCTGGAAAATAATCGATTAATCTATCAATTTTCGATTAGAGACACTTTTTCTTGGTATTTTAAATAATATCAAATCGATAAAAATAAAAATATAGCCAATTTTTAATTGATGAGTTTGGTTTTAATAATTTGAAAAACAAAAAATAAAATTATAAAATATTAATCATATTATTAAAACGAACCAAATCGGCCTTATTAACGCAAAATAAATATAAAAAAAAAATGATTTTTCTACAGCTTCATTTTGGAGATATTTCTTCTTAACTCAATTGTTTTTTTTAATGCCTGATAAATTATATATTCAAAATTATATTAAAAATAACTTAAATTGCATTCGATAATTTGTTTTAAATTCCTGTCGATATTATCGATAGCACAACCATCGACTGTCAGCACTATCGATAGTTAATTCGAAGTCTTATCGCATATATATAAAGAGAGAGAGAGAGTGAAAAGATAGAGTTCGGGTGTATTGACAAACCTCAACCAGATAAATAATAATTACACTCAAACGACATAATCAATTATGCCTGCTAATAAAACCACAGACACATGTACTCTGTCAATGTGTATGTGTGTGTGTGTGTGTATCTGTGTGTCTATGTGTGTGTGTGATCCACACACTAATCACACCAGCATGTTCATAATCAATTTTATCGCACTTATTTGGATTAATTGCGATATCAATGACAGGGTGACGCAGCGTCGAACCCAACAGGCCCAGTTTCAGTTCCAGTTCCCTTTTCCTCTCCCCCGATCCCCTTTCCTATGCCGATAAATAAAATTATGACGCTATGCGAGTTACAGTTACACGGTGTTATCGCAAATATCGTTCCATATCTAAGTCTATTTATGCATGTTTGTTTCATATATACATAGAGATACTCTACGCAAAAAAAGTTTAGAAACACTTTTGGAATTTTTCTTACTTTTCTTTTTTTGAGAATTTTGATTAAATATTTATGAAAAATTCTGCTTTAAATATGTATATTTTATGGTGTAGAAAATTAAATCAGAAATTACTTACACAAAAAAAGTACAATTTAAATTTTTATTATTTATGTAGAATATAAAAATATTGTTATTCTCATTTTAATAAAATATAACTAGCGATGCGCTTTCATTTTTTACTTATCTGTGAGAATATTTGAGTTACTTTGGAAGATATATATATATATATATATTTATTATTATTATTTTATATTATTATGTATAAATTTTTTTTTTTTAAATTTGACTTTTTTCTAGCTTTTTGTCTCATTTAGGCGTACGACTGTCACGTAACGCCACAATGGAAATGCCTATTTATATATATTATATTTTGAAGCTTCTTGCTATACAAAATAAATACAAGAGGAAGAAGATATATATTTGGTTTACTTTGGCAGATAAATATTTAATTTTAAATCTCTTTGATATAAAAAAGAAACATTTAATATTTTTTTAATTTTTAATTGAATATTAATGAAAATTCTCTTTAATAATATCGCAAAAATGTATTATAATATTATAGGAATTACTTATAAATATAAGTGCTTTCATTTTTATAAGAAAACTAGTAAATCCTATTGTATTTTTAACTCTCCCTCAATTAGGGTACTTGGTTTACTTTGGAGGACAAATATTTTATTTCAAAGCTCCTTAATAAACTTTATTTATTGTTGATTTTTAACATCAATTAAAAGTATATTCTGTATATACAATTTTTATATCTAGAAAAAAGTCTAAAGTGATCTTTTAATGCATTTTAAAATTATTTTTTAAAATATAATTTAAACACCGTATTATATATTTATAGTTATGCCAAGATATCAGACTGTATGTTAACTATTTTTGCTCACTGTAAATGTGGGTGGGTTAAGTCTGAGTAAGAGGTGCTCTACATATAGTTTGGCGTCATCCCCACCTTATGCCCAAATTGGGAATCGTCGCACCACATTGGGGATTATCTTATCTGGGCCGTAGAGCCGTAGAGTCGTAGTTCTAAAAGCTTTTGCGGAACCCAACGAACTCGACTCGGATATTGGCATTGGGAGTTACTAGATGAAGAGAGCGGAGGGGGGTTTTCTTTTGGGGGCAGGTGCGGCAGAGGGCGGGGCAGGGCGACAAACAGGGTTTGGCCCCAAAGACGCATTACAAGCAATTAGCCAACATTCAAAATGGGCAAATAGAAAAAGTCAAGTAAACATTGTTCCCCTTCCCTTTCCCTTCCCTTCCCCTTCCACCCCTCCACCCTTCCATCCGCCTGGCAAACGCTTATCGTGCTCCAATCTCAACTCTTAACACGAAGCGGCACCGATAAGGATTATCTCTTTAATCTGCATAAATAGCGAAAAAGTGAAAAAAAAATAAAAGAGAAATCATTGTACATACAAATATATATATTATTATATCTGCGATTACAAACGACTTTTTATCAGAATAAAACCCCGTTGAGGAGGAACCCTGAATTAGCCGCATTTATGTTTATTTAATACCCTCACCCAGAAATTATCTGATTAACTTTGAAGTTTGCTTTGTTTTTGGTTAAAAATATAATGAAACAATTATTTTACAATTAAATTTTGAATGAAAAACAAAATTAAACAAAATAAATCTCATTAAAACTTAAATATGTTTTAAGGTTTGATTGAAGTAGCTAAAAAAAAATTCAACGTGTTGTGCTTTAGAACTTTTTTGAAATTAATCCAAAAACTTAAAATAATTGTTTTTTAATTGGAAAAAATAAATTATCGTACTGTCTTCAAAACACATCCCAAAATTTTCATTAAAAAGAAATGGAGAAGAAATGAGATTTTTTTTAAAAAATATAAAACTACCCCAAATTTTGTTAAACAATTTTTGCGGATTCAATTTAGATCTTTTTTAAATATAATCCAAATGCACACAACAATTATTTTTTAATTGGAGAAACAAAAAACTTATTATTTCAGGAGATACACATTTTTTTTAAATTTTAGTATTACAAAAATAATATTATATTTTAAAAATTTAAGTTTTAAAAAATTTATAATTAGAAGATCACAATATAATCATTATAAATGATTAAAATTTTAATAGCTTTCATTAATCCCTAACTCTACCAATTAACAACGATTTTATTAAGATCACAATAATTTCTATTTTTAGAACCATTTCCAATTGATAATTCTCAGATATCCAGGTATTTAATTCAATAATTATTTTTTTAGAGCATTTAAATTTCGTTAGTGTAAAATGTGAAACATTTGTGTACTTTAGTTTATTTCAACTGATTCAGATATGTGCGGGAGTTTGCTTTTAAGTTAAGTTAAGTTAAGACGGTGACTAACGCGTTTACAATCCGTGGAAATTATGACTGAAATTTATGGTTGATCCCAGGAAAAACTCGGAATAACAACAATGTCTAAAGTTAATTAGGACCATGACGAAAAGCGACGGCATTTTGCAATATTTCTGAGTCAAGTTAAGTTTAGGAATTTAGGAATTTTGATAGAACTCACCTGTTGGCCGGCATTGGCCGCTACCCAGGCCTCGGCGAAGGTTTCCATAGCGCTTTGGAAGTCCATCATGAAGGCGTTAAGATCGTTATAGATCGTATAATATTGAGTTCTCGGTTCTTTTATTGATTTTGGAACCGCGTTGATTGTTTCTTATTTAATTGGTCTTGCTTGGTTTGTAATGCAAATCAATTACTATATAGTATACTATATAGTATATATCGGTTGTAACTGGTATTTTGCGATAAGACTGGATACTTCGATTAGGAGGGAGCTGTTGGCCGGGCCAACTAACTTTATGGCCAAGACGGAGACGCAAATTAGACACAAGGCACCACAGAACTTAAACACACTCGAGTATTGAAATTGAAATTGTCGTTAACTGGAACCGGGTTTGGCGGAACGGATTCGATGTTCGATGACGGAGCCGCTCTACGTTGCACTACGCGACGCGACATCATTAGCACAGGCGAGGCGACACCGGCTGTGGCAGGGGCAGGGGCACGCCATGAAGACGGGAAAAGAAAATATCAGTAAAGTACAGTATGTAAAAAATAGTGAAGAGTGTAGGAGAGGAGTGTGGAAGATCCTTTTCAACTGAAACGCGAGAGACGACAGACGCGTTTATTATCGATAACTAGTTAACGCTATCGATTAATGACAGATGCTCTGATTGTTAGCCATATTAATTTCAACATTTATTTGTTTGTTTGTTGTTTTTATTATTGTGATAAGCGCAATTGTGATTTTATTTGGTTGCTCGTTATGTTTTCTCTTTTTTTATGGTTGTAACTGTTTATTCAATATAGTATTGTCTCATTTGTCTTTATTTATGCTTGATTGTCAATAACAAATTACAAATTCGTCTCTTTTTTTGCCACTACTGCTGAACGGACGCGCGTCAAGACATCCTTCCACAGCGCAAGTTGTCGCACAACTGACAAATTCTTTCGCATTCACCATTGCGACGCAACGCAACGCACTGGCGGCACTGGAACTGCGAACGCCGGCTGCGTCGGCAGCGAACTCCCCCGCCCCGGCCGGCATTCGTCAATCGTTCGTCGTTCTCTCTGTTCATTTGCTGCTGCTGCTGCCGTTTGTGCCTGTGTGTGTGTGTCAAGTTCTCTCGCTCATGTTCTTGTTCTGTTCTCTTGCATTGGCTCTCTCAAATAGTAGCAGCATTGTAAAATAGTATTAATTTTGGAAGTATTCAGTTGGATAATGAATCTTAATTTTAAATGAATAAATACATGCTGCAAAATAAATAAATTAATACTTTTATATTAAGTAACTACTATATGCCATAAGAAAATTGAAAGTATTTTAGAAATTGTATTTAAATTTAAAAGAAAATTGTTGCAGTCATAATTAGTAAGTAGCATTAAAAGTAGCTTTCAGAATTTTTATCATAAATAGGACAATTTTAAGAGGATATTTTCACCTTTAAGAAATATAAATTTTACTCCGTTTTGCAGCAGTGAAAAGGAAGAAAATTTATTTTATATATTTCCTATCTTCGGAAAAGCCTGAAACTTAAATAAATATGCTGAGGATTTGATTTACTTTATTTTAAAGACATTTCTAAGAACTTAATATAAGTTTCTCAAAGAAATCTTTATAAAAATCTTAAAAACCTTACGAAAACTGTTAAAGTAATCATTGTAACAAAAAGTAGTAGAAATAGTAGCATTGTTATTTTGAGCACGACAATGTGTGTGTGCGTGTGACCAAAACAAAACACGCACACATTGATACCAATGAGAGAGCAATAAAGAGAGAGCAAGAGTGAGAAGCCAATAGCTCTCACACACACACACACGAACTGAAGTAAACCTGTTCCGGCGCAGAATTGCACTTGTCTCGCGCGAGTCGCGACAGGCTCGTCGTCGTCAGCATGTCTCCCACCCCCGAGCCCACACCCACCAACAGCGACTGCCGTTCGGCTGCTACGCGTTTCTTTTACTTTTTGTGCGCTGTGGCGAAATTCAATGGATTTGCAGCAAATTCGGGTGGAATTATGCCACACACACAAGAACACACACACACACATACGCTGCCACTGAGCAGAGAGTGGGCGTGGGCGTGAGCCGTTTATACAAGTGCGAGCAGTGCGGCGGCAATGGTTTCGCGCCTGTGCCTGGGCTGGGATGAAAGAGTAAATCGGCAGCGCTTATTATTATTATGTCGTTATGGGTAGCCGAGCCAGGGGCAGAGGCAGAAGCAGAGGCGACGGCAGCAGCAACACACCCACTCCGCATTTAGCACCTCGACGAATGGAAATGGATGGCGACTGCCGTTGCGATTGTCTTGTTTGCCTCTGTGTGCTGTGTGTGCTGTGTGTGGGTGTGCGTGCTCGTGCTCGTGCCCTTGCACGAAGTGACCACATGACGGCGAGGTAGGGGGAGACGCTGACGGAACTGGAGACGCTGACGTAGATAAGAGCGCAGATAATGCGCGCGCATTACATGTGATTAGGTGTTCGGGGAGCTGGGTTTAGTTTAGCCAACCGCCGCGAAGGAGGCCGAAGCCGAGACCGAGGCCGACGCTGACGCCGACGCCAGTACATAGACGCCGGTGGCCCAGGCCAGGATACATAACAGATGCAACGGTACATGGGTGGAGTCTCTCTGGGCGTCCTAATTGCTCGCAGCTGCATTAACGAGTCCCAGAACAAATTAAGAAAAATGTGCAATCTTAATAAAATTAAATATATATTTAATTATTATATAAATATTTATATAAATAACTAATTAATAAACACTTATTGAGAATTAAATCGACAGCTAATCAAACGCAAAAATCTCACGCAATTTTTAATCACATTTTCTTATCCGCCTTTCAAACAAACACGCTCTCCCTCTCTCGCTCTCTCGCTCAGTTGCTCTTTTTCGCTGACTCACACACATATGAAAATACAACTGCACACACACACACACGCATGCACTCAAATATTCGGGCAGCTGTCGCTCTCTCCCTTTCGCGCTTGCACGCTGTGCCAGAGCGAGATAACCCATAAAAAAAATTTGAGCAAAGCAAAGATGAGCAAAGTGTAAACGTAAACGAAAACGCAAAGAATACAACAACAGCAACAACAGCAGCAACAACAACAACAAAAAGCAGCAGCAAAAAATACACGAAAATAAACATATATAAAAAGCGCCGGCAAACCAGTTCGGATAGACTCCGCCCTCGGCGTTCGCTGATTGGCTAAGCTCTGCCTTTGCCCAAGACTTCATTTTTTTTTCGTTTTTTTTGTTGTTTACCCTATTCCCTTGAGTTGTTGTTGTTTCTTAGTTGGCTGCGGTTTTATCGCCTCCGACGACAACGACGACGTCGACGTCTTTCCACTTAGTTAACAGCCTCACTGAGCAAGCCCCCCTCGCTGCCCACAGCCCCCCCTATAAAGAAGCATCAGCTGTCGACGTCGCGGCTTGTTGGTGGGGAGGAAGGAAAACTGGGCTATAAAGGAAATTCCTATGCCTTCTATCTATGCTGTTTATAGAGTAATATATGTATGTACATATATACATATATATATTTTGGTATATAAGTATGCATACATTGTATTTACACATGAAAATGTTATGTATTTATATATATATATATGAATACACGGTTCATTATTCACAGGTTTCTCATGCATTTTAAGTATGTTAGAAATATAAAGTAACTGTGCTTAAACAAAACTAAAAATATGTGCATAAAAAAAAAATATAGAATATAAATAAAAAAATAAAAATAACCAAAAATGGATATAGGTAAAATCAATGTTAAAAATACAAATATTCAGATTTATTTTAACGTAACAGAAGTTGAGAAATTTTTTAAGAATTTCAGCTTATATTAGAAACATTTAAGGTCTACAAACAAATTTACTAGATTACTAGAAATTATTAGAATCATCATAATAAATGTAAAAAATTAAAAATAAAAATTTGTTTTGAATTCATAATTTCAATAGTTCTCTTTAGTTATTTTTGTTCTATCTAGTTAAAAATAAATAAATAGAAAATAAAGAGAAACATTTACAAGGACTTCATATTCACAAGCTGTGCGACCCAAGGGAAAATCAATAATTTTATTAAAGTTCTTTTGGCGGCTGCTGTATTTTATTTTTATAATATTGCAAAGGGTATTTTAATATTATTGCTAGTTTTGTAACGTTTTGAAAGAGGAAATCTGTCTATTTATACTCAAAGCAATATTATAGCTTTAAATTGTATAGTTTAATTTATTATTCTCTGATTTGAAAACAATCTTTGAAAACTATGGTTTTATATGTAAAATCATTTTTATTTACATAGATTTTAAGACTAACGAATTACAAGCTTAAACTAATTTCAAAAAGCTTGTTTAAAATTGAACTACATTTTTTTTTTTATTTTCATTAGTTCAATCTGTCGAGAATAGAGTATTAGATTTTTAAAAACACATATTTCTTTTTTTTTATTAAATATCACATATAAATATTGCTCTGTCATATAAAATCAAAAGCTGATCCTTTGCTCAATATAATAAAAATAATAATATTTAAAATAAATTATATATATATTAAATTAAATTTGTTTGAAATAGGACAATAATATATTACGGTCTAGCCTGACAAAGATTTATAAAAATGTAATATTTTCAGAATTTAATATTGTCAAAAAACACAATTTTGAAAATATTAAAAATGGTTTATCAAATTTCCATTACTTATTAAATCGTTTAATAGTTGACAAACTTTTATTTATGTTCAAATAGTTATATATATATTTTTTTCTGTATTATTTATTAAATTTAATAAAGTTGAGTTTAACCATGAAATGAATTATAAATAAGAAGAAATCGAATAAAATGAAAATGACACAATTAAAATTAAAAAAACAGAAAATAAATTTAAGAATAACAAATTTTTTTTCAGGGTATTCAAACTTCGTTACACCAAAGAGAATTTCTCTGCTTGTTTCTTATTTTGCTCACGCGAGACAAACAGGAGCCAACGCGGAAGTAGACGCGGGGTGGCAAGTACAGGAGGGCCAGGGGGCAATAACCGCGACACAGAATGCGAGTTGCCGAGTGGAGGGAGTGGGGGAGTGACGGGGAGGGCAGGGACAGTGTGGGAAATGGGAAAAACAGGACAATTTTATAACGTGTGGAAATTTTCAACTTTAAGCAATGGCAAATGGCCCACATGGCCACAAAGGACGAAGAAGGAGAAAGAGACGAAAGGACCTCTGCCTGCAGCCGGGTTCTGACCCGATCCCCCCCTAGCTCCTGTCAACTGTCCACTCCTTGGGTGGGCCTAACTACGCTGGTGGCCTCCATTTTTTATTGTTATTACCCCAATGGGGCAGCAACAAGCCCAAGCCGCATAAACGCTCGTTGCCGTCAACCTCGTCATCGTCATCGTCATCATCCAGGAGGCAACATCCTGTAACGGCACATCATCATCATCATCGTCAGGCTCAAACTGAAGTCTTTGCTCATCGTCCTCATCAGCATTGTCAGGGGTGTTGGCATAATGACAAAAGGACATTCATTAAGTTTTTGATTTCTGATTTGATTGTTGATTAAACGCATAAAGCAACGCCTCCCCTCCCCCTCACCCTATGGGTAATGGGTAATACTGAGAAGGATACGCTGACATCTGAAACTGAACTGAAACTGAAACTGTTGTTGAAAGAAACGATGAAGCGTTGCAACATTGTTGCTGTTCTGCTCCCATTGTCCTTCTCTATCGTGCTGAGCACTTCCGGCGAGAGCTTCAACTTGACGTTTCCGTTTTTCGGCTGATGTGTCCCGTGTCTCCCTTCAGTTGACACCCCTCTCCCCACTCTGCTGTCCAGGTGAATGGTCCTGGCTTATCACCCGTCGTCCTGTTGCAAATTTTCCTGACACTACAAATTATTTTAGCAAAAACTTTCGATAAAAAAAAAAAATCGATATTAAGCGATTACATTTTTATCGATTATTTTTGATCATTTATTTTAATTATTTTATTTATGTAATTTATTTTATTTTATTTATTTTATTTTCTATATACGAAAATGTAAATATCCGCTATATTTTATTAAATTATACACATTAAATATTAAATTAATTTTTGTACTGCTGGAAGACACAAAAAATAGTTCAAAGTTGTGAATTTTAATTGTAAATTCGATAATTTTTTAAATATTTTATTTAAACAAAAGCTTGTTGTATATTAAAAGATATTTTAACTGAAGTTTAATTTTTTAAATAAAAACATGATTTTATACTTTATGTTTCCATGATAAATGGTTTTATCCAATATTGTATAATTCATAAATCTGTTAATATTTAAATAAATACATTTCTCTTACTAAAGCGAGACTCAATTCTATAAAAACTAAAATATGCTAGGTTTAAACAAAATATTATTATCATACATAACAAAAAACAAAAATTGAATATTATCGTTGAATATATAATATAATATTCCTATTTATATATATTTTTTGAGCTGCTAAACATAATGCTTAAATTCTTGGTTTTAAATATTGATAGATATACATAGTAAAAATGCTTTAAAATCATTTAAATTGGAAGTATAAAAGATATTTGGGTTTTTTAAGAATTCCGCTCAAACTTTTAAGGTTCATGTTCTAAGCAAATTAATTAAATTTTATTAAAATCGAACATCCAAATTTAATAGCGGGCATGAATAAAATTTATATGCTAATTGTAGTATAAACAATTTTAAGCTACTTTAAAATAATATTTATTTTTTTTCTTATGAGCATTATTCTTTTTTATTTAATTTTTAAACATAAGTTCGAATGTTTTCCCTGCTTTAATCTATCGAATTGAGACTACTATCGATAGTTGTAATATCTAAGATATATGTACTGATATATACATATGTATCTTGGCTTATGTATCAAACAAAATACAAATACGAGTATCTTACGCCTTTTTGGCCAACAGCCAACCAACTCGAGTTGCCAACATTTTGATTAAAGCCACAACGAAATTCATAGTATGTGTGTGAAAGTGTGTGTGCAGCATTATCCTTGCAAGGGATCTGTATCTGCAGCAGTGTCTGTGTGTGTGTGTATATACAGATATATATATATACAGATATATATATATATATATAGCTCTGAACTGAAGTGTGCTGCCATTCGCCTGGCTCAAGTATTGACATTGCCAATGTTGCGCCCGGAGAGGCAGGGGGGCAGGATGTGTGTGTGGGAGGGGTAAGGGTGAGGTATAAAGGGAATTACGGCTAGCGGTGCCATTGGAGCTTTCTCTCTCTCTCTCTCTCTCAGTCTTGCTCTTCTGTTCCCCTCCCGTTGCAAGCGCCCAAATGCGCCTGCGCTAATTTGGGGCTTTCCTTGATATTTATATTCTTCCTTTTTTTTTAGATATATATTTTTTTTCCTTTTTTATATATGTATTTATATATATAGAAGACACATAAGTAGAAGTGTGTGTGTGTGCTGAAGTAAAAATTTTGGCAGAAAATATAAAAATATTTGCAGAATATACTTTAAATAAATATTGGTAATTATAAAAGGATTTTGTGAGGTTTTGAGAGATTATCAGAGTCAGAGATATATATATATATATATTATTTATTTAACTAGTTTAATTTTTACATTTTAACAATTAAATAAAAATCAAGCATTTATATAGAAAGAGAATATTTGAAATAATAGAATATTTTGTAGAAGGAATATTTGCATTAAAGATTAATCATATCAAACATATATTTAAAGGACTGAAAATATATTTAATATTATAAAAATCTAAAAAATATTCAATAAAACTTAATTTATAGGCCTTGAAAGCTCAGCTTTAAAATGCTTGAACTGTTGATTCTAAAAAATATATCAGGAACGCACAAAATAATATTATTCAAAAATAAATAAATTTTTAGCCAAAAAATTTACTTACCCTTTGGATATTTATTATAAAAATCACTTATAATACTCTTAAACTCTTTAAAATTTAAATCAAATATGAATACTTTAAATAATTTGTCAATTAAAAATTAAAAATCATTTTTTGATTTGATTTTAATAATTAAAATTAATACGTAATCATTTATAATAATTTTTATTAAATCTACAAATAATTGTTGAGGTCGCTACAATATATTTTACATCCAATACTTAGGTATGAAAATATATATTCATTTTCCGAATTTACAGAAAATATCTTTAATTATACTTAAAAGAATTTTTTTAGAACTTAATTGACTCATAAAATATTTGAACAAATTAAATAAAGCCAATTACTTGAATTATAACAATTTAGAACTTATTTTAATATAAGTTTTAAGTTAACTAAAAAAATAAGAGTTTTTTGAATTGAAAGGTAATTTTCTTTATTACATTTCTATCGTTATGAATCAGTTGTTTTTTTTTTTGGTTTTAAAACAATATTTAAGCAATTAAATAAATTAATTCAAATTAATAATTAATTCGGGCAGAATTTTCCTTTACTTATTTTAAAACTATTTATAAAAAAATAACATAAAATTGAATAAATACAAAAAAATTCAACTAAATCAAAAGTAATAATTTAATGGCTTATTTATATTTTGTCGTATAGTGTCTTGTGGCCTTACTAATTTAAAAGTTTTACTTGTTGCACTTGGAATAACTCATTAAATAAATAAAGCCATAAACAGAAATTTGTAATATTTGATAAACTGCAATTGTTTAATACTCTGAGTAGAATATTCAAGAATTGTTTACCATGTTTTCAAATGTTTTTCCTGCCAACTCTCTGTTGTTCAGAGTGGAGTTACAGATATATATTATATATTATATATATACTTGTACTTGGTTAGTCAGCTCTGAAAGAGGCAACCTTGAGGCGACGAACGCACTTCAATTAGTTTTATTTTTTATTTTTTTTTTTAATATTTTCCAGAAAAGCAAAAACAATGTTTGGACGAATGAGCTAAATGTTGAGCGTTGAATGTTGAATGTGTTGAATGTTGAATGTGTTGAATGCCCCACCCCTGATTAAATGGAATAACCACATTTAGCACTTGAAATAATTGAATGCGACTAGAGAGAACATGGGGGAGTAGAGTGTAGTACAACATTTAGCGATAGATACTGATATCTGGTGCTCGTATACCCCGTATACCCCGTATACCTCGGCGATCGGCAAAAAGTTCCACTTGAAAGCCTTAATTGATTTAACTGATACTGACACGGGGGAGGGGTAAGTGGTAAGGGGTATACTGATGCCAACAAAGCAGAAGAAACACTCAACAAATCAATAGATAAATTCCATGCTTCAATGTTTTATATCGTTTGTTTTTCTATTTTTTTTTGGTATCTGCATCGGATGTGGCACTCTCTTTGAACTGTATCTGTATCTGTTTGTATCTGTATCTGTATCTGTATCTGTACCGTTAACCACAACCCCAACTCTGTTAAAGAACAAACTCCCCACGCGTCACGGCATCTTCAAACGCCGTAAAAAACACACACAACATCCAACAAGATACGGCGTATCGATTTGTAAATTTGTAAATTTTTCAATGATAAAAGATAAAAAAGCAGCGCTTGACTTTTGACAATGAAAATATTCCATGAAATCGATGTCTCAGGTGGAGACGCCTCACTCCTCTCTAAATATAATACCCGTAGCCATAGCCGTAGCCGTAATCATAGCCGAGAGCCGTAGTCATAGCCGTACTCTTTGCTGATGCCGCCAAACAATGTTGACAGACGTGTTTGCTTATCACGATCGAACCAAAGCACAATTCCCGATGATAATGATAATAATAATAATGATAATGATAATTATAATCAATTTGATGATGATGACGATGAGATTGTCCAGTGTTTGCCTACATTGTCGTCGTTTTTGTTTGACAAATCCCTAATTAAAAAGATACCACAGATATCTCCTCCATCTGTCACATTCTGAGTTTGAATTTGAGCATTATCTTAGACCTTAGACCAAGACCAAGGTATTCAAGACATTTTGGCCAAAAGTGGAAAGCCATATTAAGACATAATTAGTGAAGTATAAGAAAGATAAAAATAATATAAAAAATCTCTACTTAAATTGCTTGCTTTTTACTTAAAAAAAACATATTAAAGATTGCACAATTATATAAAATAATTTTCTTTGAAACATGCTCAAAACTCAGAGTCCGATAAATTATGAATCAAAATTTTAAATAGTTTCAAACTAAGCCTTAAATATTGTAGCGTTTTTAAAGGGTATATTAATATAAATATGTAATTTAAATTAATAAGAAAATTCAGAAAAATATATATAACAATTCAGAAAAACTTTTAAGGGGCTTCAAAACGATCGGAAGATTTTGTGTACCGCTCTTATCCAGGGAACGTAACTATTAAAATAAGTTTAAAATAAAAAATTCCACAATTTTCAATTTTCAAATTTATTTTAATTAAATTATATAATTACACCTCTTTTGTCTTTATTTTTATATATAAAAACTGCCAACATTTTTTATTTTTATTTATAGTAAGATGTTTTTAATCAATTTTTATGTTAATAATCAAAAATAAATGGTCTTTTGCAATCATTAATTTGAAAAATCAAATATGAGAGTTATCTTTCAACTTTTAATTTAATTTTTAGAATAATCTGTTATATTTATATACATAATAATTTTGTAGTACATTAAAAGGTTCTTTGGCTTGATATTCGAAAATGTTAATAGATAAAATTTATAATTATCAAAAAATTTAACAAAATGATTTATCGTTGGTCAAGCCATTTATTGTCAAGGTCGAACAGGTTTCAACCCAACCTATCCATTCAGTATCAAATGCTGATCTATTCATAACTCGACTCCCTCAACCTCAACCGTCTGGTAAAGGTCTGGAGGCACTTGACTTTGTTTGCTATACAATTGAGTTCTGGGTCTCGGTCTGGGTCTTGGACTGGGTTCTATCTATCCATGTGAAATGTTAACTGACTCTTTCATCCGTTCTCCCTAACTATCCCCAGGGATGAGTGTAATGTTTGCTTTAAAACGTGTGTTGCTTTTTGAAATCAACTTATTTATTTATTTCAAAAATACTTGAATTTAAATTGCAACAAATTAATCAAATTAATCAGAGCATACGAGCAAGCAGAGAAGTGACAAATAATATTGTATCGCAAATGAACTCCCAAATAGCTCTATTTAAAATTGAATTAATTTCATAAAAATCATAAATAATTATTACTATTTATTTTATTTAGAAATTTCGCAATTATTTTGAAAATATTTTGATTATAATCAATAAAAATGAACTCGTTCTTTATTAAAATAAATTATAAGGAAATCAATACTATCTATATATTACAAAACTTCAATTCAACTTGACTTTAAAATACTTTAAAGTTTGAAATTAAATAATGTACAAAAGCAACTAAATTTAGGAAGACATTGATTATAATTTTATAAGTTAGAACACGTCTCCAGAATAATATCGTATTAGTTCTTTATAAAATTGTCTAAAAGAATGCCGAGTATTAGTTAAAAAAAAAGCAATAAATTAAGACAATAAATATTATAGCTAAAAAAAAAAAATATTTACATAATTTTTCGCAGCTTTTACCTTTTACAAAAAAATTCCAGATTTAATTTAAATATCTTTCAACTTTTGTTGAATACAAATCCAATTTCAAATGATGTTATCTTATTTTTTATAATAATACTACCAATATACAAATATATAACTATTTAATTACAAAGTTGGACAACTGAATTTTCGCATTTTCATTAAAGGCTAAAAGCATTTCATTTAGAGCACACTACAAGAGATGGAACAAGTTTTTGTCCGGGTAATGAGTATGGGAATGGGAACAGTACCACATTGACCAAGGGATGCTGTCCAACCAACCAACCAACCAATCCACCCAATGGACATAGTTTGATGTGACCACATAATTAATTTAATTGCATGAAAAGCGAAAAAGCAGGTGAATGGCCGCAAATTGAAGAGCTCAGAGCCCGGGGAAAATTTTTAGAACAACCGCAGTGCAAATATTGGTCAGGGTTGTCGAAATCAAACGGGATGACCGACCGGAAGCAGGACCAGGACCAGAACCAGGAGTAGAAGGCATAACTGAAACTGGACTAGGACTCGCTCTCTCTCTGGACTAAATAAACAGCCGCTGGCAAGCCGCAGTAATGCGTAAAAAGTCAAACAAAAAAAATTGTTAAAAATCAAAGTTTGGCCAAGAATTTCAAGTATGCCCCGCCCCCAAGAGCAACAAGGGAAGGGAAGAGAGGGGGAGCCAACAAACATGTTCATTTGAAATCAAAACAAATTGCGATAAAAATCCAAAACAAACAATTTTATTAAATCAAAACGCTCTGCTTACTGCCCATTTGAAATTTGTAGAGGACTCGCATTTATCTCTATCTATAACTTACATATATATAGATATATATGTCTTGGGTTTATCAGTAGAATTCTTTACTGTATTTCAAATGTTTTTCTAATGTCTAATTTCTATTGAAATTACTATAGAACTTCTTATAGCCATAACTTGGTCAAAATTCACTCGATTTTCATTTGGAATGTCTTTTTGATCATGGTTTGAACTCTAAATTAATTTCCCATTTAAATCTAAAATTAAATTTTTGACCATTTTCTTAGGTATTTTTTGACCCATTTTATAAAATTATATCTTAACACTTTGTATACAGCTCTATTCTTCAAAAATCAATTGCTGACATGGTTAATTAATAGAAGGGAATATAATTTCATATAATATAACTCAAATGATCCAAAGTTAATAACATATTATAAATGCTTCGATGCAATTTCTAATGTTTAGCTGAAGAATTCGATCTCAAAACTCAAGTAAAAACTCTTGACGATCAATCCCTAGAAATCAATTGGTGTCTGTCAATCTATCAATCTTTCAATCTGTCAGTTATTCAATCAATAATTCTGACGTTCAACTTAAGGCGTTTCGATTTGATTAATATTGACTTAGGTTTGTTTCTGTTTGTTCAGCTATTGTGTTCAGCTGTTGCGTGAGTTTGATTAATTTGAGGCGATAAAGCTTAATTGGATTTCGTCTAGATAATGATAATAATGATAATGATAATGATAATGATAACTCACGGCTAGATTCATTCTCAATTGGCAACTCAAGTGGCACAGTGCTAAAAACACGACGGATATTTACGAGTTCAAGTATTGTTTATACTATTGCTCAAAATCGCAGCTAATCAATAAAGACAAACAAATAATAATAAAAAAATAAAAATAAAACAATGACACATTAACTAAGTAGCCATAAACTGTAAACAATAATAAAAATGCAAACAATTGCACTTAAATGACTTAAACGTTCGATTAAGTGCTATAAATATATATTTTTTTTTATATATTACAGTATATTCGAGTAGGTTCTGGAAAAAATTACCTGGTGCTATGATTATTAAATATATGTTTTAGGCTTTTTACAGCAAAATAGATTAAATACAAATAAAAAATTTAATACTAAACTATATTTAGATTTAAATATTCAAAAGTTCCCTTAGTAATTACAATTTCTTGTTGTCAAATGCGTAATGTTGTTCTGTTTTTGATATTTTTATATATTGACTTCTGACCAATGTTTAAAATTAAATTTAAACCCATGCTTAGCCAGATTAAAACTAAAATTTTAATATTCAGAAATTCACATTAATTACAGACGAAAATATAAACAAATAAATATTACGCAAAGAAATCGTTTTAATTTGGAAAAATATTATAGTTAATAAATCAGGAATAGCAGTTGGAGTTGGAATTCTTTTATTTAAACATTTTTTTCCATTTAGGCATTAATCTAACCTAAATTTAAACTATTTTGAAATAGAATATAATAACATTTTTTTTTCTTATTTTGATTTGTTTTAAAATTACTTCTCAAGACTTAAATTTCTTCGAAAAAAAACATAAAAATCTGAAAAAAAATAAATTTTTAAATTTAAATGCCAAATCAATATAAATGATTGACCATGATCAAAAATACATTCCATTCCAAAATCGGTTGAGTTTTCACTAAGTTTTGATAGCTTAAAGTCTTGGAACGGCTGTAACTAAATATAAACTTACTATTAATTAACCCTTAAAAAGTATAAAATTTATATACCTTAGTACCGTAATTACCACTAAAAAATATCATGAAAAATTCAAAAAAAATTTATTTTGAAAATTTTAAATCCAAATTAATTTTATTGATAAACCATTACCAAAAAAAACTATTCCACTTGAAAATTGCCTAAGTTTTCTTTAAGTTATGACAGTTTTAAGTCATCAAAGGAAACTTCTATAGTAAATGCTCTTCCTATATATTCTACATTTACAACTTTGTCAAATATGATGACCTGATGATTAATACCTTATTCAATAATATATTTATTAATTCAACTGTTAACAATACTATAAATGCCAAAATATCAAGCTCTAAATAAAACTCTATCTTCCATAAAACATTCTATAATCGTAGCTATATTTTTACTTGAATAAATGTTTATATTCACCCATTCCATTTATTAAGGACACGTTCACAAATTGGTGGCAAAAATGCGAAACAATCTTAAGTCTCATTTAGTTCATCTAAGATGTCCACTTAACTGAAATAAATGTGTACTTATACGACCAGGACGACTGGTTGGACTGGACTGGTTCGGTATTCGGAAAGGACTACTTATGATCGTATTTGTAGTCATATCTGGCACACAATCCTCCACCTAAAAGGCAATAAAGTTTATCATGCAATTAAGAACGAATTACGCTGCTAATAGAATAATTAATGCAATTTCCCACAACATTAGGCAGAGTCCTTGCTCGGGGCGTGCTAAAATCAAGATGTGAGCCTGAGACTCTTGGGTGGATGAATCTAACTCTCCCTTACTCTATCTACAGTTCTCAGTTCTCAGTTCGCAGTGACAACTCAACGACGCTCCACAAACCCCAATAATAAGCCATTCCAAATGGGTTTATGCTCAAGAGTGTGTAAGGACACAAGGCGGGTTGGTTGGGACTTATTGTATGTGTGTTTTGGTCCTTTCCACTGAATCCTTGCTGCCTTCCTTCGTTTTCCTATTTTCTTATTCTCCTTTATTTTTTTTTTGTTATTTCTGCATCAAACCGCAAACATCGCGTCTGTCTGTCTCTGCCAAAGTGACTCGGTCTGCAGCTCGATACTCCTGCTCCTGCTCCTGCCACTGCTCCTTCTTCTGACTCTGGCAAAGTGTTTTGTGGCTGTGCCACACTAATGAAAATGTCAAGTAAATTCCTGCTTTCGGACGGAAACTGCTGCTGCGATATCGACTTAACTATCTGCTGCCTTTTAAGGATGCCGAAGAGCTGAAATGCATTTCGTGCCGGCTTCCAACTTAGTTTCCGTTACATGTCGTCGTCCTTCCTACCGCCCTACAGGTTTCGTGGGTGTGGCAAACATTTCTACAGCCCCCTGACCTCATCCCGCCTGTCAGTCACCCATTCGGGGCTTTTCATTCACCCAAATAGTTTTGGTTTGGGTTCAACTCCAGGCACTTATTTATTCATACGTTGCATATACGCAGCGAGCACTGCAATTATTTTGGCTGCTAATTTACTTTTCTACTTTGATTTTCCTTATTTTTAACTTCCTTAATGCTTGCTGATTTTTCAATATTTTTGGCACTGTTTTTTTTCCTTTTTTTTGCAGCTTTACTTCAATTTATCTATGTGGAAATTGCTTGTCAACCGGAAAGTAGTTGTCAAGATTGTTAAGTTCGTATTTCATTCAACTTCTCTTCATCTGGCAGCTAATAGAGTCTGCTTTCAGCTCCTATATACATATATCAGTATAATATATATTTGTGTGTTTCCTGTTCCTTTAAGCGCTGTCTACAAAAAACTCATACTAAATATTTTTGTTACCTTCTTGAATTTACCTTAGATCTTGTTGTTGTTTGTCCTGGCTTGTCCTGGCTTGTCCTGGTGGCTGGCACATGTTCTCAGGGTAATGTGCAAATTTAGTTTTACATTTTATATTTGTTTGCAAAATCTTTTTTGGTCTTTGCAGCGAGTGTTAGACACAGTGGAAATTAATTTTTTAAATCTTTTTTTAGAATCTTTTAGAATCTCTAATAGTTTATAACAAATTGTTATTTAATATTAACATAGTTATACTATCATATGCAGAGAAGAAAACTACATAATTCTATATATTTTTTTGAAATAAAACATAAGCCTGGCAAAAACTATGTAATATTTTATAATAATTTTAAATTGATATAAATTCGACACAATAATTGCATAATTTTTGATTTATTAACTTAATATGCTATAAGATCAGTATATTTAAAATATACCTCTTAAAAGATATTATATTGATCAATTTACAATCATTTCAATTTACAATATTAACAACAAATTAAAATCAAAAACCTGAAGCAACAAAATAAGCATAAAAACATTTCCCAAATGTTTCTTTCCCTGCAACTTTTCCCTCAATTGTATACAGTTTAATTTAGATTCGCGTCTGTTTTTTGTCTGTTTTCCCATCAATTTGAAATCAATTGAATTTGAGTTTCAGTTTCAGTTCCACTGTAAGCAGCTTTCAGACGTCTCTCATTTTTAATGCAAATACTCAATGAATGCCACTTTGTAGAGAAAACTAACTACAACTACTACAAGCCCACAGTTTGCCACTCAAGACTTATTTTGTGGTTTTAATTTGTATGCTTACTTATATACAACTTGTATACAGTGATGTCTCTATATAAATATATAGATATAAATCGAAATCTCGCGAGAGCAGCCCATTCAGAGCAGAGCTAATTAAGGCGGCAGCCGAAAAGTATGCAATACAAAAGAAACTCAAATGATGCCAAAGGTAAAAACTAAAAGCCATAATCATAAGGGGAACGGGAAGGGGAATCGGAATGGGAATGGCAATCGGAATGGAAGTTGATAGAGTTGAGAGTTCTCTCTATAGTTATGTCTCTATATAGATGTGTAGATACAAATCGAAATCTCGCGAGAGCAGCCCATTCAGAGCAGAGCTAATTAAAGCGGCAGCCGAAAAGTATGCAATACAAAAGAAACTCAAATGATGCAAAAGGTAAAAACTAAAAGCCATAATCATAAGGGGAATGGGAAGGGTAATGGGAAGGGGAATCGGAATAGGAATGGGAATCGGAATGGAAGTTGATAGAGTTGAAGAATTGAGAGTTCAGAGTGTGAACCCTCTCAAAAGGAAACTCTAAATAGGACTTCTTAGCGCTGTCAACGTCAAGCTTTGATTTAAGAAACTTTTGTTGTTGAGCGCCTCCTTTACGCTATTCCCATATAATTACGCATAAATCCTTTTTACACGCCAAGCATATTTTCTGCTACTTTGTGCCTTGTGCCACAGCGCATTTTATGAAAATTTGATTAATCTTATCAAGATACTGGCGCTTCCATCATACGCACCCAAACACATAACCATCCACACTCTGGTTTTTCCCATTGCTATTGCTCTGAAAGGGTTGCGCGAACGAAACATCATCATTAACAACATCAACAACATCATCATCAACATCATCAACATCAACATCATCAGCTCAGCGTCGCTGCCTTGTCAGCAGTCCTCGACGTCGACGTCGACGTTAAAGTTATTTTAAACAATAAGAAATTATAATACTTGACACACTGCAGCTTAGATACCCTTAAAAGTCTATAAAGAAAACTTAGAAATCTTACATATACTCTTGAAAGTCCCTAGGAAATATTATAATGTTATTTTATTTCTTAAGAATATTTTCTGATTTTTTTAACTATGTTATATTGAACCAGCGTTTATATAAAATTAATTCGATTAAATAAATAAATGGTTTTGAAAATAAATACATTTCTAGTCGTATATATATATATAATATAAATTCAAATGTTTCTATATTATAGATATTTTCGATAGCGTTTTCTATAATTTAAATTATCAAATATCAAAAATAGCGACAAAAATATACACTAACGAGAGCTTAACAGGCTCTATCGATAAACTCTAATTCCTTAAAGCAAAATAATAACATATTTATCTTTATAAACTGTAAAATTAATTTTAAAAAATACTTTTACACTATTATAATTTTATTTATTAATTTCACTGAGTTTAAAATTTATTTGAAATTAATTCGATTAATTTGAGAACTAAATAATCTAATATGGACTCAGCTAGAGAATTGAATTCATAGATAAATTCAAACGAAATTCAATATGAAGATTTTCTATAGCTTAGATATTTTCGAAACAATTTCCTATACGTTTAACTATAAATTATTTTTGAAAAATTTAAAATCTCAAAATTTTATTTTTAATTGATTATGGGCATTAATATTTGTATAAAACTATTATTCAAAACATAATTTGAGAGTTATTTTAGTTGTAAGGCCGAAAAAACCCAAAAAATTTGACTTTAACTGCAAAATTCCAGACTAAAATCTCTCATAACTTGCTCAAAATTAAACCGATTTTTATGTCGAATGTCTTTTTAATTATGGTTTACCCTCTATGTGAATTTGACATTTAAATTTTAGAAAATAAATTTTTTCGTTTTTTTGCATTTTTTTGCATACCTACCCCTATCAAATTTTGAAATTTTTTTGAAAAATTTAAAATCTCAAAATTTTATTTCTAATCGATTGTAAGCATTAATATTGGTAAAAAACTATTATTCAAAACATAATAAGAGAGTTATTTTAGTTGTAAGGTCGAAAAATAAAGATTCATAAATATATACACTATTAGACTCTGCCGATAATCTCTTTTAACAACATAAAACAAAACAACATAAAACATATCTAATGTTATAAAGACATTATATATAATAGATCTATTATAAAATGAATTTAGAAAAATAGTAATAATTCATAACTTTGCAGTATATTTACAACTCAGTTTAATAATAATACGAAAATAAATTTTCGTCTTTTTTAATCCCGCAATTTTATGATGCCAAAATGTATAAAATTATAAATATAATATTAATATCTCTTTTCCCTTTCCAAATAAACAAAACTATTTAAGTTAAGCAATGTTAGCTATGACAGTTGTAAAAAGCACATTAAGTTGGTTTTTACCCTGTAAAAAGAGTATAAAAATGAATTATCAACAATTTTTGCCTTCTTTATTGTTTCTTCTGGGTCGAGGAACAGGGCTCGCGGGTTCGGGAGTGGAATTGGTCTTGGGCATTCCTGTTTATAAGCAGAAACATCCTGAGAGAGAGAGAGAGAGAGACTTTGCCTTTGTTCTAATTGAGTTACAAACAGTTTGAAGTGCCTCCGCTTCCATTGTGGAATTTTATTAAAAGCCAAATGTCTTGAGTAAGCTCAAGGCTGGACTTGTACCCCTTCCCCCTCCTTCTCAAGGGGGGCGTAACTCTTTGAGCAGGCACTCAAGTCAGCTTAGAACAGAGAGAGATATAAATAATATATATATTACTATATATATAGTATATCGTATGAACAGGGCAATTACCGACGACTTTCAATGCCTGACATAAACTTGCGCTAACATATTCATAGAGTAATTTAAAGATCCTGCCATCCCCCATGTGAAGTCCTTGAATGGTCAACAACACATCCTGATAAGGATGTAAACGAACGGAACGAATGCTTGACCAATTGATAAAAATGCGTATTAGTATATATTTTTTATTCGTTCAGCTGCAACTTATTTTGTATTTGAAGTCCTTCCCAACCCCTGCCCCAACCCCAGTCTCTCTTGCTTCGTCCTTGCCATCCTTTTGAACGTAAGCTGCTTGTATCAATAAAAATTCGATTATATATATACACACATCCTGGTTGCTTGCCTCTACTTTTATTTTTTATAAATATTATAGCGATGATTTATCATTGTGCTGACTTTATCGTCTCACACACAAATTGTGGGAGGAGAGGGTGGCTGGAGGGGGGTTTTAGTTATATTACGC
The DNA here is from genome assembly GCA_035043045.1 of Hirtodrosophila alboralis. NCBI lineage: Eukaryota > Metazoa > Arthropoda > Insecta > Diptera > Drosophilidae > Hirtodrosophila > Hirtodrosophila alboralis. The sequence goes on along the minus strand of JAWNNH010000380.1, from coordinate 144,945 downwards.
ATACGCCTAGTTAAGCCTGGAACCTTTTGACAATATCAGCTTATGTGTGTGCTACAAGGCGGCTTTTTATGGCAGCTTTTCCCATATTTTCATAAATATTTTAAGCATGTGCTTTGACCGATTCAAAAAGTCAGCCAAAGTAGCCAAAGATCTGCGACATTCCCCCACCCCTCTCCCCCCTTCAATCGCTTTTGCTCAAGTAGCTTATCAGACCGACTTACTACATACATATATGTGACTTCTAGACCATCCCAGAGCAACAACAATGACAGCAGCCGGACCAGGACTGGACAGGACCTGCACCCTCCTTTGGGTGTTGGGTGGTGGGGGAAAAGCATATCAAGTATCAACTGCCAAACAAGTCAGCAAATTGGCAACCTTTTGTATTCCTATCTATTTTTATATACCGCTTACTTAACAAATTTGGTCAAAAGGTAACTTAAAGCCTGTAAAAGGAGTAGCACGAAAGTAATCAGTTATATATATATATCGTTTTTATTATTCGATTACTAGAAAAATAGAGTTTTAGACAATCAATTGTTTAAATTATTTCTTGAATTTTTCCATTGCTCAGTCAACTTTTAAGGCTATCAAAAATCTCAATAAATGGCAATGTTTAATTGAGGGAAAATAATACTTTAAATAAGTGCTATGAAATGGTTTTTAAATGAATTTAAGTAATATTTATAAATATAAATATAAGTGTTATGAAATGTTTTTTGAATAATTCAAATATATATATTTAAAAGCAGTTAGAAAGTTAGAAACGACGAAAATAAAAAATCATTTTATAAATTCTATTTAAATATATATTGGTTGTTGCAATCAAAAAATAATTGTTTTATATTTTAATTTATAGGTCATTAAAAAAGTCTTATTAAAAGTTTATTTATTAAATAAAAATCATTTCATAAATTATATATAAATATATTTATAATTATTTTATATTTTAATTCAAAAGTCATTAAATAAGTATAATTACAAGTTTATTTTGCTCAAAAAATCCCTTAAATATTTAAATTATATTATCTCATACTTAATGATTTTTTACGCTTGCATTATAATTTTTATTTCTGAAGGTTTTTGATAAAATAAATAATTATTTGTTATATACAGATAATAATTAAAAAAATTGCGACATTTTTTAAATTATGGTTTAAATGCAAAGCTTTTAGCTAAAAGAATCTATTGGTATGTTTCTCTCTTCAAAATTTATTAAAAATAAAAAAATTTTTTAGTTTATTTTATTTATTTATTATTATTATTTATAATTTTATTTTCGGCACTATAGCTCAATTCTAAAGTACAAAAAATACTTGCTAGGAAATGAAAATATCAAAAACAATCAAAGGCAAATTAGAAAGAGATAATAAAATGTTTAAGTTATCGAACAGTCAAATATTTATATATTTTAAAAGATTATAGACAAACTATGAAATCTTTACTTTATTTTACTTCACAAAAGTTTTCTCGCTATTAAAAAAGGCTGTATACAGGGTATTGCTAGATCAATCATGCTCAACTAGTGCATTTTTAGTTGTTTATTGTATTCCGTTGTCCAGCTTAGTTTTTAAGGGAGACTAAAACACTCAAACAACATTTGAAGCTTATATTTTGTACATTCGTTTATTTATATATATATATTCCTTAAACGTAATCGACTTGATATGCCCCCTGTCCCCCTGCCGCCTAACTCCCTACCCCTTTCTTAAATAAACCCCTACCCCATCAGTGGAAAATTGTGGAAATTCGGAATTTCTCTTTGGTTTTTATGGGCACAATGACATTTCACTTATTTCACTTGCATTTCGTGTCCTGGCCAGGACAAAAATGAAGCGTTTCGCGTTGTGATTCCTTTTGCTCTCATAAAGCCAAAAGCTCTAATTGGTTATGTAATTGTTGGTATTAAGTGATTTCTTGTTTATTTCACGGCTGCATGAACTCAAATTGAAATTAGTTTCGACCATAGATCCAAGTGAATTCATTTGAAAGGATATTAATGCAAGATTGTAGCTACAATTGTCCTTTACACAATTCAATAAAGACACAGAATTTTCTCTCTAATCATCTAATATTTCTAACTCTACTAAATAACCTAAAATTAAAGTTGCTTCTATATTATTTGTTACAATTTCTTTACAATCTTAAGAATGTTTTTTAGTTGATTTATAATTTTGTCAAAAAAAATGTATTTATTAGAAAAAATTCCCCCATTTAACTAAATAAAAATGATGCGAGTTTGCTAATTAAAAACATAAGCTTCTTCATTTTTACTGTGCAAATAAACACCGTGGACAGTAAAAGAAAAGTTTAAACATCAAAGAAAACTTACAGAAAAATTAAAAGGCAGATTAAGGAAACGTAAAAAAAAGAGAAATCAATGTACTATTTGTCAAAGAAAAAGTTCATAATTAAACAAACACAAAACGGAATATTCAATAACTGTCCACGTAATGCCAAGGACCAAAAAAAATATTATAAAAAAATAAATAGAAAAATTTGAACAGAGCAATTCAAGCTCGAGAGTATTATAAATGGGAAGCAGGACAACGATAATCGCGTCTTTTACATTTCTTTTTTATAATGAAACAAATCGACAGCAACTTGGTAAAATGTCCTTCGGGGTGCACAAAGTGTGTTTTGAAGGACCCTCTGGTAAGACGAAAAAAAGAAAAATCAGGGAAGCCGCATTTGGGCAAAAGCCGACCATTAAAAGTTCGAATTAATAGACAGAGCGACGCATTCTAATCCAATAAGCCTGAATGGGAGCGTCCTTTCCCCTACCCCTACCCTTTCCCCTTAATTTTAGAACTTAATATTCTACCCCTTTTGGCAGGACAACGCCAAATCGAAAAGAAACGCATCGTTGAGCGCGGACTTCGACGGCGCGCATAAAATCTAAGGAAAAACAATAATTATCCTTGTTGACTCGCAGCGTAAAAATAATAAAATACCCACGACAATAAGGACAATGCGGCCAAAGGAGCCGTCGCGCACTTAATTAGAAAACGTTTAATGCCTCCTGCGATTTTGGCCTCAAGGAGTTCCCTCAACCGGAAGGACAACGTCAGGACATCGCCAGTAACCAGCCGCAGACATTGCTGCTTCGCTCTCAAATTTATACGCTTTTCAACTTTCACATTTTCACAGAGGTCCTGGCTCAGACTTTGAACTCTTAATGCCTCACCCCGCCCCTACAGTCTACGCTCTCTGATTGGTCTAGGGAAGAATTGTCTTAGTACATACAACAATTTTCCATCTAATTTAGTTTTGAGAGCTCAATAGTTCGAGTTCGAGTTGAGCTGTGCAATTTGATATAGTATGTCTATTAGAAACTAGAAATCAAATTACAATTCAATTCTTAAGTGTTTTTTAATTATATATTCCGAGTAATTGTATTTCTTTTTATTTAGAGAGCCACTTTACAATGGTAAGAAAATATTGGTGTTGTCATTTTATAAGGTATATCTCCGTTGATTAAGAGTTGCGACTGTTTATTTAAATAAAGTATTTCCAATCGTATACTTCTAATATATCTTCACTCAAAATATAGGAAAGATATATAAGAAGAGTAAGGGGAACCCGGGTGCGGAGTGAAGAGTGTAGAGATGTCGGGGAATTAGACACTATGGGTTAGAAGCTGAGATTTAAAAAATCAAAAACAACACAGACCTTATATTCTGACTGTTAAAACAGTTTGAGAATAACAAGTTTTATTAAAGTAATAAAAAAAGAATATTATGAATTTATTTTTTAAACATTTTCTGTTTAGACATGTTAATAAATGTTCTTTGGGTCAGTGTCAATAATATTTGAAACTTATGTTATTTTATTAGGCTTTTTCTATGCTTTTATTACATTTTAGAAATATTATAGCGTTTGCTTGTCTGCCAGAATAAATAAATAAATAAAATAAACTATCTTTAACTAACTTACAAAATTAACAATTTTTGGCATTGATTTTAATTTGAAATTCGTTCGCCTTAAATATAAAAATATAATTATAAAATCGTACTTAAATTGTGTTATACAAACTTTGGATTTAAATTAGATTTTTCAGACTTAATTTTGTTTTTTTTTTTTTTTTGTTTTTGTTAAGTTGTTTTTGTTATTATTGCTTGTTAAGTTTAATTTAAGTTGTCGAAAAATAACAGTAAGATTAAATGATAAATTCAAAAAAAACAAGAACATAAAAATTCTATTTAGAATTTTTTTTTATATTCCTTAACAAAAACCTTAAAATTTTAAATAAATTCTTAAATGTTCTAATTTCAATTATATTTGTTTTTTCTCCAGTTTATTTGTTTTTTAAATTTATTTATTATTATAATTTATTCTTTTTTTTTATTCAAAAATCAAACAATTTTATTAAGTATAAATAAAAATTTAAAAATCTGAAACTTTTCATCATCTATTAAATTGCAAACTGTAAACACTTAAAAACTCAATCATCATGATAGTTTAAATGAATTAATTAAATAAAATAGAAAACTTGTGCGCAAATGTAAAATGATTTGTTTCCTAGAAATAAATAAATGCATTTGCAAAAGTTTGTTTCTCGTTTTCAATACACAGATATTTATTCAATGAAATGCGGAAAAAGTCCTTGGGATGAATTTTGCCTCCCGTTCCATAAATTCGGAATGACACTCCCCAGATGATGATATCGCAAATCACAACAGAACAAGCGTGTCAAACCGCAAAAAGTGCGCTGCATGAATATATTAAATTACAAAATCGGGGAGAAATGCCGGAAACGTTGTCAATCCCAACCAGAACCAGAACCAGACTCCAGATACATTCCTCGGTGGATGTTGGGATGTGGATGCGTTAAGAGAGGCAACAATGCGATGAAGCGCAGGAAAAATTAAAAGGGTCACTTTACAGGGGCTTAAATGCTTTTTAAACAGCAAAAAAACAAAAAAACAAAAAAAACAAAACAAAAAAAACAGAAAATGAGATGAAAAGTAAGGAAAATAAATTCATATTTTAGGCCATTTGCTGAAAGTGGGAGAGGCGGAGGTAAGGTTAGGTAACGGTTGCTACAATGTTTGTTCATGATAAAAAAAAATTTACCCCCTACCCCCCAAAGAATTTGGGTCCAGCTGGTGGCAACTGGTTTGTGCCCGGAGTGAGACTCCGGGTAAGATGTGGCTCTCGCCGCTGTTTACAAACATAATCGCTGAAAAATTAAGTTTTTGAAATTGCTTTTTAAATTAGCTGCTTATGCAGATATGAAATATTGCCACAGACTTTGCACATAACTCAAGACATGAATATCATTCTGAATAAAATAAGCTCAAAAATATATATTTTAATTCAAACAATAGTAGAGACTTCAGACAGACATTTGATTTTTATTCCAAAGTTTGCGTAATCGAATTATATTTCGGAGGGGAATATTAAATCATAGATTTAGGTTCAAGATAAATTAAAGTCTGTTTGCTAATGTTAATTACACAATTACAGGTCACACTCTCTTGAAGAACATTTCTGTGCCTTAAAATAAAATATTAAAAAAAAGACTGCAGTTTAATATATATTATAATATTAAAAAATTAAAAATTGATAACTGCCGTAATGAATATATTAAACTCTTTTTTAACCGGCTAATCAATGTTTTTTTTAATACAATTTTAAATTGCTTTTATTCTTTAATTTCAGCTCAAATTGCTAAGAAAATAAAAATGGAATAAATTACAAATGGAAACAATCTGAAACGTGATTTTTAGAATGGGAGAAGGTCAACCCTGTGCTGGATTAAGCCGGGAGCTTAGAATGCTTAAGTGGGCATGGACAAGAATACTTACAACGGATGCGGCAAACAATCAGAAAAACGCCTAAGCCCTATCCCAAGAAATGAAAGGGGATTCCCAATGTAATGGAGAATGGCCATTGAAATGATCCGGACGCGGGTCACGCTCTATGGAGACGGGACAACGGCAGGCACGTCTCTAATTGAGCGAATGCGAATGCCGGGCCAGGACTCGCGTAAAAAGTAAGAATTAAAATAAAAATGAAAATGAAAAAAAAATAAAAATAAATAAAAATACCACCACAATGGACAAAGGACTCAAGCGGTTTGTTTTCCGTTCTTCTAAGCTTATTTTTCAGAGCGGCTTTCGGCAAGTGCCGCCATAAGATGCGTAAAAATTGTGAAAAGAATCAGAAATATATATGTATAAAAAAAAGCATTGGAATTAAAAATGGTCCTGGCTAAACAAAACAAATGGAAAGCCAAATGAAAGCGACCCCGCCGTGGCCACAATACAATTTCCAATGCTTCCTGGCTTAATCCTTTCAACTTTCAACTTTGGTCCTTGCTCATTATGCATTATGCACGCCCAAATGCCAATTTTAATGGCCCAAATCCGGGCCCAGCCCCAGCCCCCGGGCATTGTAAAAACTACGTTGCTTTGGTGCTTTTTTGATTAATTATGTGCCGAATATGAATAGCCCAACAGTTGAGATTTAAGCATATTGTGAACGCTGTCCCGGCTCCGGTTCCCATTCCCATTCCCCGGGCATCCACAAGTAAGTAATCGCTGCATTGTCTGTTTTGACATTTGCTCTTCCTCTCCCTCCCTCTGGGGGGTCGAACGCACCTTTGGCCGCCCCCAACCCCGCCATTTGCCGCTTCATGCTAAATTTATCAAATGCGTAATGAGCGCACGTGAGTTGCATGCCACATGGCCAAGAATCAAGGGTCAGGCAGTTGGCCGCAATGAGCTTATTCTTTTTGCTGTTTGCATTATTTTTATTTTTTTTATATTTTTTTCCTCACTATTTCACTTTTGGCCGGACAGGCAGCCGACGCGTCGACTCCGGCTGTTAATTACAACTTAAATTGACAGCAAAATTGGCCGTCTAAATTGTGGGTTTTCCATGCGGTCGGCATATTAAGCGCCTAAGCGCTGTTGTAGCTGGAGTATGCCCCCAAATGTGGCACACACACACACACACACACACACGGACAAGAGACAAATGAAGACTTAAGACCTACTTAAGGCGATGCAGCCAAGTAAAACAGTAAAGCTGCGTAAAAAATATTCACGCACTGAAAAGCAACAACATCAAATTAGCTAAGAAGCTCATCAACAGAACAAAAACTGACAGATTCTATACTGAGAAAAAAGTTAACATTCTAAAATTAAGGAAATTAGGAAAATTAGTTGACTCTAGTTTATTATTTACGGTTTTTTTTGATACCCAGAAAGTTGGTCATATTTTATTATTGGATTAATTAAGAACGCATTTTTAATTAAATTTTGTGCTTTTTTAATTCAAATTTGACAATTTTTGTGCTTTATTATTAAAGTTAATAATATTATACTCTTAAAAAAAATAATGTAATATAGATAAGTAAAACCTGCTGAGAATTGCAGGCAAATGCACAAATGTGTAAAGAAATTGCGCCCATAAGTATGCTACACCTTGTGGTATGGTATTTTGGAGAAGATGGTAAAACTCTTTATTTATGAAAACAAAATATAATTAGACAAGATCGCTTATCCTGCATTTTTGCTCAGTGTAAGATACAAAAGTGGCAGAAGCAGTGGAGAGGCAGCGTTTAACCCTAATTTGACACAGGAAGTCACAAATAAATACATGTATGGTTATCAAGGGTTACGAATAAAAAGAAAAATAAAAAAAGAAGAAAACCAACTTTGAAGCGTATGCTAAATGCCATTATGCGAACAATATCAATAAACGAACGGGGTGACGGGTTCTGGGGCTGATGGGCTGAGCAGGGGGGCAGCGGTGGGTCACATGGAAGGCAGCGGAAACGGAAATCACAACAAAGTGCTGACATGTGCCGCGGTTGGCAGACGGTCTCACACATGAGCCTGCCACATGTGAGTGCCTGCATGTGGGTTTTGTGGGTGTGTGGGTGTGGGTGTGGGTGTAAATGTGTGTATGAGTGTGTGTGTGTGCGTGTTGGGTGTCAAGTTCCTTTTCACGCGCAAATTGAGTGCTTAAGCGGTTTAGTTGGCACGTCTGCCTGAGCCCAGGACCTTCAGCTGGAGCAACAGGGCCAAAAGGGGTTAAGGACGCTGCGGAAATGAAGGCGTCAGTAAGCCACAGCATTCGTCTTGGCATTACTTAAAAGCAAGCAGTGCTCTTACACTGCTTTCATTTACTCTAAACTCATTTAGCGTTTATGTTCTTTTGAAAAACAAAATATTTATAATTATCATAATAAATAATTGTATTCAAATATTGCTGTATTAAATGTAAATTGGCTGAAATTACAATTTATTTGCCATTCGATTTGGAGTGACTTAAAAGCAAGCAGTACCGCCACACTGCTTTAATTTTGCGATAAGCAGTGGATTTTCTTAGAGAATTTTCTCAACCACGCCCTCGCATTTATCGTGGCTGGCAAATCATGCTTGGAATTCATGGCGATTTACTTGATTTGCAAATATTATTTATTGTCAACGCTTGCAGTTTGTTATGTATCCTTCCCTTTACCCTGCCCCTGCCCCTTTCCTTACCCCCCTCCCCGTTCACATTTCATGTGTGTGGCAGCGATAAGGCCTCTCCGGGGGAAGCTGGGCGCTTGCAAATGTCATTTGCATACGGTTTTGTGGCAACAAAAGGAAAGCGTCAAGGAAATAAAATCGCTGCCAAATGGGAATATCGTATGAATGTATGCTGGCAATTGGGAGAATCGAAGGAATTGCTAAAAAGGAGAGAGCAACGAGGGTAATGGAAGCAGGTCGCGTGCCGGCAGCATAATTTGCAGTCGCTTTTTCGTAGCATACTTACAGGCGGCCCCCCACACACACACACACACACACAGAAAGAGATAAAGATGCCTTCGTCCTGTGTAACAGCAACATCCTTACGACTCAAACTCCAACTCATTTGTTGTTATTTATGCTGAGCCTTGCTCACTCGCCTGGCATTCAAATCCCCCCGCTCTATAAGGACAGCGGCCACATTTGCTTCTTTGCATACTGCAATTACCACAGGCTCTGTGTGTGTGTGTGTGTGTGTGTGTGTGGTGCCTGTAAGTATGCTACGAAAAAGCGAATACAGCTGTGCTTTGTATTCCTAGCTGGCATATAAATATATAGAATATAGAAACACACAAAATACATATATATTCGTAATAATAATAAACATGCTGGGCGCACTTTTTATTGCCGCTCAATTGATACAAGAAATTATGTTTTTGATTTTTATTGCGTTGCCAAACATATGATGTTGCCACACACACACAAACACACACACACACACACATACAGTACACACAGTCGGCCAATTAGAGGGCGGCTTTTGCATGTGCTGGGATTATTTTTAAGCATTTCAATTCGTTTTTGCTTGTTGCTCGATTTCAGCTTCTATTTACAAAACTTAACCTCAATTCCCAGACCACATTTCAAATACACATATGCGACTAGAAATTTTGATTATACATGTTTTCTTCAGTATACTAGATACCATATAATACTTATAATGTAAATACATTCTAAAGTCAGGAGTAGGGCAGGAGTACAAAACAGGAGAGTAAGCCATTTGGGAGTTCATTAAATACACAGTCGAATATTCAGTTAACTTAAGTTTTTTATCTTTTAAAAATTATCAATTTTTCTTTATTATTTCATAAAACAAAGCTTGCCAGACTTCTCTGACAGAGAATATATTATATATTCGATATGCCGCCAGTGTAAACGGGCTTTTAAAGTTTTTACAAGGGCGTAGATAAAGGGGGGCTTTAAAACTATACATTACAAAAGTAAATGTGAGGAATAAGTTAGTTAAAACTCAAGAAAGATTGGCATTATTTTTTTTTCCAATGTTTAGATAAAAACCTAATTCCTCATGCTTTTAATTAAATATTTAAATAAATTCAAACGCCGTCAATTGTCATAGCAGGGATTGTTCCCATTTTAACAATTTTCAATAGTAAAATAAATTCAAATAATTAAATAAATAGCTAAAATACTAAATCTAAAAATAATTTGTATTAAATATGATCCTCAGATATGTCTTCAATGAACTCTCATTTATTGCTTATTTTTAATATCAATATTTTTATTTTTAATTATTACTTTAATAAATATCAGCAAATTTTCATTTATTTTTTTATACTTCAAGATTCTACAAAAATTATAATTAACCAAAAAAAATCAACTTAAAAATTAGAAAAGTTTGAAAAACTTGCAAACCAAGACAGGTAATTTTCGAAATCTAGAATGTGTTCCTAAATTAGTCTTTAATCTATTTTCGATACAATATTAGCATGGGAAAATAAGAAAAACAAATACTCGTAGCTTACACTGTCCTCTAATTTAATTTCTTTAACTTACTATTTATAGGATATCTCAAAGTCATTCAAATGAATTCTATTTTTGCTAATTTCAATTTCAATTTAAATTTAAGGTGACTGCAAGAGCTTGCCAGCTGACAGCGCGTCGCTTATCGTTTACGATCTGAATCTGGATCTGGGTTTATCTGTAGCTTTAGCTTTTGAGAGCATAGAGAGCAGCTACTTAGGTCGAATCTTGTGTCACCAGATACCCGAGGATTTGGTTTTGGGGTTGATTGATACAGACACTACGGCGTATTGTTGTCTAACCGCAGATTCACAAACTCAGCGGGGGGTTAAAGCAAATCATCGCTGTCTAATCATTTGAAGGGGGGACCTTTAAGAGCTCATATATATTATTATATTCAATTATTTTAATTTATGTTTATCCACCACAAGTTAATATATTAATAGAGCGTAACAAGGTTGCAATCATTCATTATTTCCGTATCGATAAATAATGTTTATCGAATGAGATACATTAAAAGTTATCTTGGAATAGTTTTCGTTACAAATTTGTACGAATTAAAATAACTCGCATACTGGAAGGCATAAAGTTTCACCTTGATTCCCCTGGAAATCGTATTTATGTGTTTATTACACTTTTGAATTTGTGTGATCCAAGTGCAAGCACCGCCAGGCAAATCTAATAAAGAATTGTGCTCTGGACACACACACACACACACACACACACACCTCGACAGCCAAGAGCTTGGAATTGATGTCAGTGACACAGTCACAACAGGCAAAAATATTTATATCGAAAATGCATGACTAGAAGATACCCTAGAGGGCAGAAATATATATCACAGAGGAGGACCATAATATATAATTACTTTTACTTGAATAATTCACTATAACTTTGCAATTCAATTTACGGAATAATATACAGTACTTAAAAGATATCGTGTAATAAGCTGATAAGGTATATATATATAAATATAATTGCTATTATTATATTGCTATATATATATATAAATATACATTCTTAATTTATCATTAAATTATGTTCAGAGCTATTTTATACTATTTGAAAACCCGCAAATCTAGCTAGAAAACGCTTCCGCAAAAACATTTTTATATTTTTCTTGGAATCTGCGAATGATTTTACATATGCATAAACTCTACAAGAATTTTTTAAAAATTGTTGCATAGCTTAATTATTATTTATATTTTATTAAAATAAAGAAATCGAATGGTTGTGTTTGCCGATAGTCCTGATCCAAATACGTTTTTTTGTGTGTTTTAAATTACTGCAGCACGTTATCTTTATAATGATTTATTTAGTTAAAGTTTGCCCTTACTTCTAGTACCTGTGCTATGCCCTTTTCTAATATTTACAGGGTACAAACAGAGCTCGGAGATCTAAACTCAGAGCGCTCGGCGATCAACGCTGAATTGGAATTAGCGTTGAAGACTGAAGACTCGGCTTGATTCCACTCGCAGCGTCGAGGCACTCATTCATCTTAGTATTTGTTCCAAAGAATTGCACAGTTTTACTTAGATTTACTTAGTTTAGTACGGTTACGGATACGGATACGGTATCGTCTCTATCGGTCGCGTTTTCAGAACAGTTTTTGGGCAATTAAAAACAACAAATTAAATCAAAAGTGAAACGAGTGATTAAATGATTAAATGAATGATTGAAACAAGTGTCAAAAAAAGAAAAACAACTATTTCGAATAGGTGACAAAATCTTAAGTAAAAAGCTTATATTTAAGATCTGTGCGATTATCTACTTATGTACTATATTTATACTTATTATAATCAAGATAAAGTTCATGTGCTAAGCAGCGCATAAATTTAAATATGCTACTGGAATTGTCGCCACGACACTCAAAGAATAAATACATACTTATACATATGTACAATTCCAGTACAGTTCGTTTATGTATATATGTACATACTTAAGTACATATGTATTTATGTACATTAAATAATAGAGCACGTTGAGCACAGCTACACAGAGATACAGATACAAATACAAATATATAGATACAGATACAGATACAGACATGCGCCTCTAAAAATCAAAATAATAACGAAAGATAGAATGCGAGAAGAAAAGAAAGCAAATTGTAATATATCTTATACGAAGATTATATACACTTATAGAGAATATTTGAAAGTAAAAGAAAAATTGATTTAGAGTTAATTTTTAAAATTTATGTAAATGAAAATAAATAGAATTGAACTTAATATTACCATTGACAGTTTGCTCTCAGAACAAATTTCGTTAAAATCTTTTAGGATATTTTTTAGAGATTGTAGAGGCTGCTTGAATATTATATCTAATCTGCTGTTAAAGAAAATTAAGTTTTATTTTCGAATAGAAAGCCAAAAAGTGCTTCAAATATCTGGCTCATCCTAAGTATTATTTTGTTGATGACTCATCTGCTCAAATAAAGAAATTCGCATAATATAAAAATAATCATAATAATAATAATATATATAATAAAAAACCAAAAGATAAAACCCAACGAAATCCAAAACAATGATAGTGCATGTAATATAATTTATCAAAGAATTTCCCAGGCGGGGGGGCTTATGTGTGTTTGTGAGTGGGTGTATCTATATACATATATAAAACATATAGTATATAGTATATAGATATGTCTTGTAGTATAATCCATTTGAATACAGTTTATGTAAATGTCTGCGATCAACGAGATATATAGTATAATACAAGTATAATTATTTATTAGTGTTTGCTCTTATCATATTGCATATTCCATATTCGTGTGCTATCTTTTATCTCTATTTAGTATTTTATAATTTTATTGTTTGCAAACAAACTGTAAATTTAGCTGTAATTAACAGAAGCAGCAATGAATGATAAAGATTGCAATTTTAATTTTTTTTGCTGTTGGTATTATTATAATGTTGCCGGGTTCGCGTCTCAAAATGTTCAAGATTATTCGCAGGTGATAACCCATTCCAGATAACATATATATATTCAACGACGTCTTGATATAGCCTGTCTATCATCAGTGACAGGGTCTTAACTTTGGATAGACCTAGTACTACAAACTGACGCCGATGTGAAGATCTTTCCCTCTATATATGAGCGAAGGTTTCTATTCAGTTAAGATCGCTCGTATTTTGGGCACATCATGCCATTCGATCCGCAAGTGGTGACGCGTATGGTTGTTCTCCAGCATCAGCATCCGTATCAGCATCTAGAACAACATCAGCACTTCGATCGCAGTTACTAAGAAATAAAAAATAAAAAATTAAAAAGACAGTTTATCCGAAACCCAAGCTAATTGCTCTTAAAAAAGATTTGTGAAAATTAAGATATACTGCGCACATAAAAGTCCGTAATCGTGTCTGTGTCTCGTGTCTCATTGTGTTAATTCTGCCCAAAACCGGAAGAGATCAATGTGCTAACCTCTACGCCTAAAATCCCCCTAACTCAGCATTCAGCCCTCAGCCTGAACTGAGCTAACGATCATCATCGTCATCATCATCCAACAACATGGTGCAGAGCGAGGATCCCAGGAATGAGCAGCAACTTGAGACGCTGTCGACGCAGGACGTCGAGGCGGCGGCCACTCCCCGAGTCTCCACTGCTGGCGAGCAGCCGGAGGATGAGGATGAGGAACGCCATGTGGGCGCCGATGCCAAATTGCTGGACAATGGCAATGCACATGGCGCCACAAGCGATAAAACCGCACAGGCCAAGGCCAAGGCCAAATTAAAGCGGGAGAAATCCGAAAATGATCGCCTCATGACGGAGGAGATCAACAAATTCCTAGATGATATGCCACTGGAAAAGAATGTCACCTGTGGCTTTTGGATATTCAGAGGCGCATTCTTTCAGCGGTAAGTTGACATTATTTAGAAGAATCGATCCTAGATATTAATAAATATATATATAAACAAGGATTATTAAAAAATCCAATCTTAATTGCAATACTCTTGGTTTTTAAAATTAAATCAAAATTTTAATGAAAGAAAAATATCCTCGAATTTGGAATTTGATTTTGTGTTTGAAACTAAAATGGAAATAACTGGAAAATTCGCTTTAATTTGATAAATATGGCTTTAGCGATTTTTTAATAATTATTTTATCAGCAGAGAATCTTATGACAGAGAAAGCCTATATAAACATATATAACATCAGCATGTAATAATATTTTAGCCCTTGTTGCCAGCTTACAAACAAATAAAAAAAATAAATAAATGAAAAATAATTTGAGGTAGAAATTATAATGTTTCGAACTGTCTGTAAACGAAATGAATCATATTTTAAAACAAATTTAAATTAATTTTAATAGCAATTACATTTTTTAAATTATTAGGGCGGCAATTTTTTCCAACATTTTTTTTTTGATTTAATGGGAATCGTTTTACAAATAAAATAGTTTTCAATTTAATATATATAATTTTTTACAGTGAAAATATATTACCTGAGCTTATCCAGTTTTATTTTTAATTTATTTTATTAATTTACTTGCTTCGCAGCTTTGCCAATCAAACTGCCTATGTGATGCTGTACGGCATTGTGGGTTGCATCTTCTCCATGACATACGCATATTTCAATGGAACCATTACCACAATCGAGAAACGTTTCAAGATACCCTCGAAGAACACGGGCATCATCTCGGTGGGCAATGACATCAGTCAGACTCTGGTGTCCGCTGTCCTGGCTTATTATGCTGGCAAAGGACATCGACCACGTTGGATTGGCTTTGGTAGGCTTTGTAGAAGAAATTGTGGGTTTTATTATTTAAATCTTTCAATTTCAATTGAAATGCAGGCTTATTGACCATTGTCGTATTCTGTTTGATGACCACATCGCCACACTTTCTATATGGACCCGGTGAGGATGCCCTGGCCTTGACCAAGGAGTTTGGCGCCTTGCCCGACGAGAATGCCACACTGGAAGCCATCGAGGAGCAGCGAGCAAAGACTCTATGTCGCCTCCATGGTGGCGGTGCCGAGTGCGAGGTGGGCGAGGGCAACTTTTCTCCCCAGGTGCTCTTGTTTGTGGCACAGTTTATATCTGGAATCGGTGGTTCGCTCTACTATACACTTGGCGTGTCCTACATGGATGACAACACTAAGAAATCCAAGACCCCAGCTCTGCTCAGTAAGTCAACAAGTTTTCCTCCTCCATCTAAAAATAAACCATGACAATTTCGACAATTTCGACAATTAACATCATCCGAACTCAACAAGTGATCTCAAGAACACGTAGCTTAGGCTTTACTTTACCACTCTAATAAACTTAATGATAAGCTCCATGTTTACCTCATTAATCGCTTCCGTTTATTATCACTTGACTGTAAAAATGATTCAGCAAATTGACAATCTCTAACATTTGACGAAAACAATTTCATTTTGGAAAATATTTTCCTGTTGTGGGGTTGAACATTGTATACATAAAACAAATAATAAATTGACAAACAATGTAGGCAAAGAGATTAGAGAAACATTTGAGACTCGAGTGTAATTAAGTCCCATATCATTTTACAAGTTCCTATTAATAAAATGTTAAATTAATCCATCTACTAACCGAATACAAAGTCCCAGATATCATCACAATTTGAATAACATCAAAGTTTCTATTTAATTATGAAATATTAATTTTAATGTCGGATATATCTGACAAGAATAAGAAGGATAGAGAATATTATTAATATATTTATCCCTATCAGGAACCATAACTATTATAAATTCAATTTTAAAATTTGTTTTTGAGTTTTTTTCTGAGCTTTAAATGAGACTTAGGTTACAATAATTATTTTCCAGTAAGGTAAAAGAACCAAGAAGATTCTAAAAAAATATATTATAAATATTTAAAATTATTTTTTTCTTTGTAATTATTTTTTTATGTTGATCCTGGCTCATTTATTGCCAATAAATGCCAAGTTCGATTTATTTTCTGATTTTTATACTTATATCCTTACCAGGTCTTTCATACTTTCTGCGAATGCTGGGTCCTGCCATTGGCTATGCTCTGGCATCCTTTTGTCTGCGCCTGTACATAGCTCCACAATTGCATCCGGTTATCAATAATAAGGATCCACGCTGGCTGGGAGCCTGGTGGCTGGGCTGGTTAGTCATGGGCGGTTTGCTGGCCTTCTCGGGTGTGTTCCTATCGATGTTTCCCAAAGAGTTGCCCCGGGCCGTGGCCAGGCGTTTGGTGGAGGAGAAGCGAAGACGTGAAAGACTTTCGCTGAAGTACAAGGAGAGCAAGGAGAAGGAGAAACTTACCGCCGAATTGGAACCCCAGGCGTCAGCTGAACCCAAGGCCTCCTTCAACGATATGCTGGTCACCTTCAGGCGACTGACAACCAACAAGACCTACATGTGCAATACCCTGTCGAATATCTTCTATCTGATAGGGTATACGCCCTTCTGGATATTCACGCCCAAGTATATTGAGGTGCAGTACAAGCAATCGGCTGCCACCTCCAGCATGGTCACTGGCACAGTGGCCCTGGCCTTCTCCGCCATTGGAGTACTCCTCTCCGGCTTTGTCATCTCCAGATATAAGCCGCGTGCCCGCTACATGGCTGCCTGGAATGTGATTAGCGCCTTCCTGGTTGTCGCCGGCGTGGTGACCTATGCCTTCATCGGTTGTCCCGACAATGAGCGATCCGTCATTGTGAATATTCACAATAGTGCATTGAATAACAGCGCCACCTGTAACTCAGCCTGTGCCTGCGACTACGTCCGGTATTCCCCGGTTTGCGGCGAAAATAAAATGACGTACATATCAGCCTGTCATGCGGGCTGCAAGATGGAACATGTCAGCTCTGATGGTAGAAAGGTAAATTTTTTTTTAATTAAAAAATTTAAGAATATAAAAACAATTATAAATAAGGTTTCCCGTCAGTATTTTTTAATTTAATTCATTTAAAATAGATTCGTTATTATTATAAATTAAGATTTACTTCAATTTCTATTTTACTTTATTATATTTCTTATTTAAATTTAATTTTTAGCTAATATTTATATTGATTATTATTATTTTAGGTATTTTATTTTAATATTTTTTTAAATTAATATTTCTTTTTTAATTATTATTATTTTAGTAAATTTATTTTTATTCTATTTTAGCTTTGTATATTTTTGTTAATTTTTAATTATTTTTTATTAATCACATGTTTTAAAATTTTGTACATATATTATTTTTGTTTTTTTTTTTTCTTCTATAATTTAATTCCAAGCTCAAGTTTAAATAGAAACACTATAGCAATATTTACTGTCCAGAATTGTGTAGTTGTAAATTAAGTCAAAATTTTTATGTAGGAAATTTAGAAAGCAAGATATTTAAAAAGTTTGAAATGGCTGGCAAAGATCGGAAAGATTTCTTTCTAATAAATTTATATTTTTTTTACCCTTGCAGGTTTTCTATGACTGCTCTTGCATACCAGGAAACAGCAATAATGCAACTACTCCAAACTCATTTAAACGCCTAACAGCAATTGATCTGGAAAATGACATTGTCAACTTCGATCTCTCTGGAGGAACCACACCATCGACATCATTAGCTGCAACAAGCACATCCTATTTGGAGGTAACTTTGATATAGTACTGATTATTCTATAAATAAACATTATTTTATTTTTTCCTTTTGGAGAACTGGGTAAAGTTTTATGGCAAATTTGATGGTCAAAACATAGTTTTGACTGAGACAACAAAATTGTAATTACTAAATACTTTTCATAAAAATATTTGTATTTTCTAAAAATACAGTCTATTTTGATTACCTACATTTGATCTGCTTTAGATCTTATCCGTTTTGTATATAGATGAGATGATTTTACAGATCAAATAAGATTTGATGGGATTGCATTTAATAAAAGTTAAATAAATAAAAGTAATTTTTTGCGGCGTTTTTTAAAAATATCTCAATTTCACTTACTTTGATTTAATTCATTCCAATATTTTTTAAATATTTCTAATCTCTATAATTTACCCACAGATGCTAGCTGCTGGCCAGGCCACGCCTGGAGCATGTCCTGTCAACTGTTGGACTCAGTTTGTGGCCTTTTTGTCCGTAATGTGTTTCCTGAAATTTATTGGCGCCGCGGGCAGAGCATCCAATTTCCTTGTCTCTGTACGCTGTGTCCCGGAAAAGGATAAAACTGCTGCAATGGGATTCGGTATGATGTTGTGCTCGATGTTCGCCTTTATACCCGGACCCATATTCTTTGGTTGGATTTTTGATCGCATGTGTTTGGTATGGGGAAAAACTTGCACAAACAAAGGCAATTGTTGGCTCTACGATCCGCAGTCGATGAGGTAAGTTAATCTAATTTAAATAGGATATAAGAATTAATTAATTAATTCATTCTTGAAATCTAGGTACACACTCAATTTTACGGCTGCTGTGTTCATTACCCTGGGAGCAATATTTGATTTCGGTGTCTGGTATTATGTGAAGGATCTTAAGATATTTGACGAGGAGGTAAAGGAAGTCGAAATGCAAATCGTACAACATGAGGAGGAGGCAAACGCTGAAAAGAATACCGAAATTTAAGTTAAGATCTAGATCTATGGCTCTATAGCTCCTTAGTTAAGTTGAATGCGAGTGATTATGTGGTGCCTATATCGTTAATATCGTATATAGTATATACATGTAGATGGATATGTATGTAATCTATATTCTATGTGTGATTTTAATGATGCTGATGATACGAGTCGTTACAATAAACTGTATTATGATGGGTAAGAGATCGTGTGATAAGTCCAAACCCGTCAAGGCTCTCTCTCATTCCACAATAAACGTATAGTATATATACTAATACAAACATATGTATAGTATCTATGTATACATCCTTAGGTATATACATATTTATCATGCGCATGTCTATATTTGAACAATCTTAAATAAAGTACATAAATGCCAGTCGACAGCCAACGCATAAAGAGCACAAATTAAGTTTCGTCTAGATTCTAGATACTAGAGGCCTAATCTCTATGTCTAAGCGACTTATCTAAAATTTAGTTGCATTAGCTTGTAAACTAGAAGGCGCGTTGGGTTTTATCTATAGGCTTTTTATTAGCACAGAAATAAATGCATCTTAATCCCATTTTTATTTGAGACCTTTAGTGAGCTGTTAACAATTTTCCACAAATCAGTTTGGCCAAGTTCTTCGACAGTGTCGACAGTCTCCAAAAAAACATAAAAATAATCAAAATGGCAGATGGGGCAACCGAAAACTCCAAATTCCTTCATGATTCCAACATAAAAGCAACTCACAACGCAGAGAAAAATCAGCGGAATGATTCGGATGATTCGGATGATGATACCTCATGTGGCTTTTGGATATTCAAGGGTGCCAAACTGCAAAGGTATTACGATTAATCCAAAGGAAACTTCCAAGGATCGTAACGATTATAAATTTTATTTTTTCTAAAAATCATAATTTTTTCTAAAAATCAATGATTATTTTGAAACATTTATTTATTTTTGAGTTTTAACTAAAACTTGGGCAATAATAATTTTTTTGACTTAAATAAAAATAAAATAATCGTTTTTAATTAAGTTTAATATTTTTCTCAAAATCCTAAAGCTTAATATTTTTCTGATAAAATTTTTGACTAAAAAAAATAAATAAAATAATCATTGTTCATTTATTTTAATATTTTTCTCAAAATCCTAAAGCTTGCTATATTTCTGATAAAATTTTTGACTAAAAAAAAATAAATAAAAATAAAATTCTTAATTTAATTTAATATTTTTCTCAAAATCTCAAACCTTGATATTTTTCTGATAAAAAAAAAAAATTTTAAAAAATTACATTAATTTTTTAAATAAATAAAAATAATTTAATAATCGTTATTTACGATCCTTAAAAAATGTTCCTAGTCTAAAAAAATTTGTTTTTATTCCAGACTTGCCACTGAATATACGTACGTTGTCCTTTTTGGCATTGCGGGTTGTTTTATAGCCATGGCATTTTCCTATTTCAATGGAACAATAACCACGTTGGAAAAGCGCTTTAAAATACCAACAAAAATATCCGGATTAATTGTAGTTGGCAATGATATTAGTACAACTATGTTTTCCGCATTCTTAAGCTATTATGCTGGCAGAGGACATCGTCCACATTGGATGGGCTTTGGTATGTGAATCGATTGAGGTTTAAAAACAATTTCTTTCTGTGTAACTTTAGTTTCTTTTAGGCCTAGTTGTTTTGGCGGCTTTCTGCCTGCTGATGGCTTTACCACATTTCATCTATGGTGCCGGTGAGGATGCTTTGAAGTTGACGCATGAATTTGCGAATTCGGGATTTGTGAATGCGACGCAGGAGGATCTGACCATTTGCCATGCCAGTGAAAAGACTTGCGTAAAGGAGGCAGGACATTGGGCTCCTATATTAATGCTATTCTTTGCCCAGTTCATATCTGGCATCGGTTGTTCGCTCTTCTTCACCCTGGGCCTCTCCTACATGGACGATAATATAACCAAATCCAAGACACCCGCCATGCTAAGTATGTTCCAAAGATCTTTTATATAATTTCATATAATTCAGTTTCCTTCCCAAAGGTTGGTCCGCTTTCCTGCGCATGCTGGGCCCGGCCATAGGCTACTCCCTGGCCTCTGTTTGTCTGCGCCTTTATATAGATCCTTGGCTGGAACCGGCCATAACAAACGCGGATACTCGCTGGTTGGGCGCCTGGTGGCTTGGTTGGCTCATCCTGACTGCCATAATGCTAATCTCAGCATTCTTCCTGTATCTCTTTCCCAAGGAGCTGCCCAGAGCCAAAGCTAGAAGGTTGCAACTAAAATCCAAGTGTTTAGATGGTGAGGAGGCACACACTCTATCGGAACTCTCGCTCAAAGATATGTTGCAAGCCGTAAAGCGTTTGTCCCGCAACAAGGTCTACGTCTTCAACACCATCGCCTCCATGTTGTACTTCTTTGGATATACGCCGTATTGGATATTCACGCCCAAATACATTGAGACGCAATATCTACAGTCGGCAGCTACGGCAGCAATGGCCACAGGATCTGTGGCTCTGGGTTTCTCTGCGGCGGGCATTCTAATCTCCGGCTACATTATCTCCAAGTACAAGCCGAGTGCTCGGGCAATGGCCGCCTGGAATGGCATCGTTGATATATTGACGGTAGGAGGCATTCTGTGCTATGTGATGATTGGTTGTGTTGACAGCGACAAGGCCACCACGCTAATCCCATCCTCCGACAGCTGCAGTGCCTCCTGCCATTGTGAATATGTACACTATGCTCCCATCTGCAGTCCCGATAATGTCACCTATATATCCGCCTGCCATGCTGGTTGCTCTGGCAAGACCAAGGACGAATTAGGACGTTTCTTGTATACCGACTGTAAGTGCATTACATCGTTGGATACGGGTAATGTGACCAAGGTAAGGAAAGTTAAATATATTAATTTTGAGATATTTTAAAGAGTTTCTTAATGCACATTTAATTTCATTATGTTTCTACCTTAACAAAACTTAATTATCAGTTTTAATGGTGAATTAAAAGCAGAGAATTTTTATATAGAAGTTGGATAGATCTAAAAATCATTTAAAATCCATGTCGTTTAAAATATATAATATATAAAATAAACAGAAACTTCAGACACCCATAAAATAATCAAAATTCATCTGATTTTTATTCGAAATTCCGTGTTGATAATGTTTGAAACTCTAAATTGATTTCCCATTAAAATCTGAAATTTAAATTATTTTAACCTTTTTTTTATAGGTATTTTCTGACTCCTAACTCTATAGAAGCTACCCAAAAAGAACCTTCATACACCCATAACTTGATCAAAATTCATACAGCAAATAAAAAAACCCATTTTTCTTTTCTTCTTTCAGAATGAAAATCAACATGCCACAGAAGGACCTTGTCCTGTTGATTGTTACAATGAGTTTCTCATCTTCCTGGCTGTCATGTGTATACTAAAATTCATAGGTGCCTCTGGCAGATCCTCGAATATGCTATTGGCCTTGCGTTGTGTGTCGCCAGAGGACAAGAGTTTTGCCTTGGGATTGGGCAGTGTAATAATGTGTTTAGTCTGCTTTATACCTAGTCCAATTCTATTCGGTTGGATCCTGGATAACTATTGTGTAGTATGGGGTAAAACCTGTGGCCACAAAGGAAACTGCTGGTTATATGACACCAAATCTTTGCGGTATTTTAATAGTCCTTTTAATATGTAATATGATGATTGTTAATCCTTTAAATCATTTTAGTTATACCATGAATCTGTTGGCTGCAGCCTGCATATTTGCTGGTAGCTTTTGGAACATTGGTGTCTGGTATTATGCCAAGGATATTCAAATATTCGATAGCGAGGAGGAGAAGAAAGACAAGGAAGAATACAATTTGACGGAGAAACCAAGTCAGGAGATAAAAAAGAATTAATTATGATTTAAAACAAGCTATCTGCCACGCTTTTATAAGTATAAATAATAAAACACTTGTAATTCCCCATAAATTCACTTAATAATGTGTTTGTGTTCTACAGAGCTCTTCAAGATAAACAGACTTAAATACACTATGAAATTATAAATCTTACAAAACTGAATGATAAGCCGTATATCATTTGAATTCTTGTTTTGTAATAGAGAGAAAATAATATCCAGAGTTAAGATCAATAGCTGGAAAGACTTCGAGTTAACTTAAAACAAATATCATATTTGGATAGGGAATCCGAAACTAACTAATTACACATTCTCATGAAATAGTTTTGTCACTCTGATTATTAAAAGTCATTATAATATATTCGTAGTACTATACTGTATGATATATGTATCTCGTGTCGCCTTGGGTAATCAT
This sequence comes from Hirtodrosophila alboralis, assembly GCA_035043045.1. Classification (NCBI taxonomy): domain Eukaryota; kingdom Metazoa; phylum Arthropoda; class Insecta; order Diptera; family Drosophilidae; genus Hirtodrosophila; species Hirtodrosophila alboralis. Next base: position 121,852 of record JAWNNH010000380.1, on the reverse strand, counting down.
CTTTAATCTTCAAAGTAGATAATACGTCAAAGATCTTTATAATCATTGAAGTAATAACTCATTCTTTATGTGGGGTGATATAATATTTGCAGATCATGTACTTTGTATATTATATTAACATTGTGCTCACCTTAGCTTCCTAAGTCTGTTTGCCATCAGTCTGGTTTAGCTTTCTGTTGGATTCGGTTCAAGATGAGTGTCGATAAAAAGGAATTGGAAGAGGCCGAAGTATCCCCATTTATTCACGATTCTATAAAGAAAGGAACAAACGATGAAAAAACTGTGAAAGAGAAGCCACACAAGGATATTACCTGTGGCTTTTGGATATTCAAAGGAGCTCTACTACAGAAGTATAACGACAAACCAAATGGAAATTTCAATTTCAACATCGTTAATCCTTCACAGATTTGCAACCGAAAAAATGTACGTAATTATTTATGGCATTGGAGGATGTCTTCTGACAATGGCACTTGCCTACTTCAATGGAACCATAACGACCTTGGAAAAGCGTTATAAAATACCAACCCAGATCTCGGGACTTATAATTGTTGGAAATGACATAAGCATGATGGTAACCTCTGGACTTGCGGGCTATTACATACACAAGGCGCATCGACCACGTTGGATAGGATTTGGTAAATATACATAGTCCGGAAAATCGAAGAAAATCTGTTTTATAAAAAAAAAAAAGAAATATCAAAAATAATTATATTGAAAAAACTAAAAACAATAATAAAATAAATATGATAACATTAAACTAAATCATAAGTAAAAATAATTAATATAGTCGGAAAAATCTAAGTAAAAACTTTTTATAAAAAACGATAATAATTATCTATTAACAGAGATAAATATAAAAAATGAAATAAAATTTAAAAAGTGATAAAAGAAATAAAAAACCACAATAAAACAAAAAATTGAATTGATAAATTATAAATATAAAATAATAAATAAATAAGAACACAACTAATTAAATAAATAAATGAATAAATTTGAAACCTACTTTGCAGGATTCTTTACGGTTTTCTTATTCTGTTTGCTAACATGCTCGTTGCACTTTATTTATGGACCTGGTGAGGATGCCTTGAAGCTGACCCGAGAATTTGGTGGATTTCAGAACACCAGTGAATACGTGAAAAGTTCGCATACAGATCGAAAACTTTGCATGTCTGAGGAACCGACTTGCATGAAGGAGGCTGGCATTTGGGTGCCACAATTTATTTTATTTGTTGGACAACTTGTATCAGGAATTGGATTTTCATTATTCTGGATAGTGGGCATTGCCTATATGGATGATAACACCACAAAGTCAAAGACGCCTGCCATGCTGAGTAAGTAAACCTGATCTATACATAATCTTTTCCAACTTTACTATAAATTTTTAACTTTCTCAAGGTATATCCGCTTTCCTACGCATGTTGGGACCAGCCATAGGATATTCGCTAGCTGCTGTATGCCTGCGCTGGTATATAGAACCGAACTTGGAGCCTCTGATACAGCCCGGAGATCCTCGATGGTTGGGCGCCTGGTGGCTTGGTTGGCTTATATTGGCTGCCATTACATTTGTAATTTCAATTTCCATGTATATGTTCCCAAAGGAGCTGCCAAGCACAAGAGCGAGGCGTTCACAGTTGCCCGAAATGGAGAAGCAGGATGCAATAAATCCCAGTGAACATCCGGAAGTTTCAGTCGGCAACTTTTGGCAATCCATTAAACGTTTGGCCACCAACAAAGTCTTCATGTACAATTGCTTCGCTTCCAACTTTTATCTGTTTGGATACATGGCTTATTGGATATTCACGCCCAAATATATTGAGACCCAATATCGTCAGTCCGCATCGATGGCAACAATGGCCACTGGAACCATTGCTCTGGGATTCTCGGCTGCGGGTGTGCTCCTCTCCGGCTACGTAGTGTCCAAGTACAAGCCCAGTGGTCGGGCAATGGCCGCATGGAATGCTACCGTTGACTTCTTGACCGTTGCAGGAATCCTATGCTATGTGGTCATTGGTTGCGATGGTAGCGATCAATTGAGCTCCATGGTGACGAGCGGCGATGGCTGCAGTGCCTCCTGTCATTGTGAATATGTGCACTATGCTCCTGTTTGCAGTCCCGACAATGTCACCTATATATCCGCCTGTCATGGCGGTTGCACCGGCAAGAGCAACGACGAGCTCGGAAGAACTATCTTTACCGGCTGTTCCTGCATAACTGCATCGAATCTTACAAATATTTCAGATGTGAGCATAATTTTTTTTTTTAATTTATTTTATTATATTTTTTTGATGAACATCATTTCAGATGCAATACGCCGTGGATGGTGCCTGTCCCGTAGATTGCACCAACCAGTTTCTCATCTTTCTGGTGGTCATGTGCATCCTAAAGTTTGTGGGTGCATCCAGCAAATCAACCAATCTGCTGATCTCATTGCGTTGCATATCACCTGAGGATAAAAGCTTCTCCCTGGGACTGGGTGGCATGGTGGGATCCTTGACAGCCTTTATTCCCAGTCCCATTTTCTTTGGCTGGCTCTTGGATAAATACTGTTTGGTGTGGGGTAAAACGTGTAGTAAAAAGGGAAATTGTTGGCTATACGATACGGAATCATTGAGGTAAATGTTTAAAGAATTTTCCAACTATTCAAATTATATTGACATTGATTATATTTCATTTCAGGTATACATTCAATTTGACATCGGCATTTTTTATACTATTGGGAGGCCTCTTAAATATTGGAGTGTGGTATCATGCTAAGGACCTAAAGATTTTTGATGACGAGGAGGATAATAAAACTAATAAATTAGACAGAAAATTAGAACATTTGAGTTTAACCAGCATTAACGATATTGATAAAGATCCCAAGGATTTAATTTTGGGATAAAAATAAATATTTTCTGGATTCGGAATACAAATCAAAATAAATAATAAGTTCTACTAGAATATTTTTACGTTTAAAGCATTGTTTTAGTTTAAAATAATTTTGGATTTTTGAATAAAAAACTAAATGAATAAGAGAATAAGTTTTTTTCTTCTTCTAAGAGATGTACATATATTGCTATGATATCTTAATCTAGTTATCTAATTTATTTATTTAATTGAGTGTTCACTTCCAAGATACTTTTAGATATATTATTATCACTTCAAACACTATCTCACTTTTTTGTAACTAATTATCTTATCTTGCTTTATATAAAACTCATTTTATTGATGTTAAATGTCGAGTTAATTTCTCACAACAAAGTTTATTCACTTTGGATACTTTGGATATGAAAATAAAATATCTAAATGATATTTCTTTTAGAAGACAATATATTCAGAAAGGACCGTAATGACTGGTATTACTTATATATATAAAGTAAAAAAAATCCTAAGCATACAAATATTTTTAAGGAATATTCCAAATCAATCTAAATAATCAAATATGACCAAAACTATATTCCTCTTGAAACGCGGTTAAGTTTTCCCTATGTTATGGAATTTAAAAGTGTTGAAAGAGCCATAACCTTTAAAATATCATACAAAATTTTAAAAACATAATTAAAATTTAAATGGCAAAGTTTATGTTTTTCTACTCTCCTGTGCAGGTTGGGCTTCTTCACTTTATATGTACTTACTATAAATATTATTAAATTATATTGCCTCAAGCGTTTTTCAATCGTCTTACCTATTTACCTTTAGTAGTTTATATTTAACGTCTGAAAGCTGCATTTTTATCACTATCAGTTTAGGATTGGCTCCGGATAATCCTCCTCAATTTCATGGCCATCGCAAAGGCACCACAATGTATCAAAGAGTATCAATTGCAAGAGGCCGCCACCAGCAGCACATTCTTCAAATGTGATAGGTGGCAGATCATTTTGAACTAGGGCGATGTATGTGTTCAGCCGATTATTATTCAATCGGACCAGGGATATGGGTTTCCCTCGGTGCTCTGCAATCTTCCACATGGCTAGCAATACTTTGGGCAGGGACGCCAGATGCTGTTTAAGTAAGGCCTCTGCTTCAACATTTTGTGTGTAGTTCTTTTGAATCCTGTCCAGCTGCATCGCATACGTACTCTTTAGGAAAAGCTCATGCTCCACTTGAAACAAGCTGCGTGCAGATTTGGAGCAGAACATGCTTTCAAAGGACTTGTGAAGATTGCCAGAATCTAAAACAATCTCGGGCAGCTTTTGTCCACTAACCATCATAACTTCCCTTAAAGCTTTTAAACTTAGTTTATTCCTGTCCGTAATTATGGCTACATAATTTTCCAGACCATTGTTCTCGATTTCAAATAATATGTTTGTTATGACTCTTCCAATTTCCTCACTAGCAATTAGCTGTAAAAATTAAAATCTTAAACAATGCATACAAAACCGTGTACAGCTTACCATATTCAAATCCAAGCCAGGCAGCTTTGCCAAGCTCCTGGCATAGCAAAGACGATGTTCCTCGCCATTTGTGCGCATTACGAAAACAACAAATATCTGTGAATAGTTATTATTATTATAAAATATCTTAGGTTGTCCGTATTTACCTACCTTGTGAGCATACGGCTCTTGTCGCACCCAAAACTCACCCATATGGAGAGCATAGGTCTTGGATCGGTCTATTCTATGAAGCACACCTGGATGATAGTACTCCAAGCTGTCACGTTTGCCCGAGTATATTTTCAGCACGCGGCGCAATCGCCAACGCACTCTCTTTGCGAACAAATTGTACTCATCATCGTTCATAGCTTCGATCTCCGCGAATTCATCCGGTTCCACGCAAGCTCCAAACTTTGTAATGGGCGGCCTTCCAGACCGTACGAGGCCCTGCGCTTGAGCCTCGGCCTTTTCGTGCCGAGCTACCTTAAGGCGGTCATGGAGCTCCTGCTTTGTCCCTTCTATGCTCAAGGTACGGCCATAGAGTTCACGTTTCAAATCCCGTAAGCTAAAATCGGACACAGGCAGTTCCATTTATACGATTTACAAATAAACTTTTAAGCGGCACAGCGATAGACGAACGCTGGTGTCTAGTGATGGACCGATAAAAATACAGTGTGGTAATTGTGCAGTATTGGAAAGTGTTTTTATATCACAATCGATATTTCGATATTTTGCAAATTGTAGAGCGCGCTGATTCAAATTCACAGAGTAACGGCAGATTATTTGAATAAAATTGTTACTTTCAAATTGTATTTCTTGCTAGTTGTCATGTTGCAAAATTACAACAATTTACAATTGTTTTAGTTGTGTCAGTGTTTACTTGTCTTTGTTGAAAGTCACACTCAAAATTTTTATATTCAAATGCAATAGTTTCTATCCAGTTATCCACTCATCTTACACCATGGCGGGAGCAGGGAACAGTTGTTGCAAATGGAAATCCATATTAAGTAAGAAACTGCCGAAGATATGTGAAAGAAATTGTCTTGAGCCTCTGAATGGACCATGCCCCGACTACAAGATCGTAGACCCTTTTGCCACCCTACTCGCCGAAGATGGAGTAAGCCCTGTTCCCGCCGGAGATGGATTAAACCCTGAACCCGGCGCTGTTACATTTGATCCCGCCCCTGTGAAAGTCATTATAGAGCCAGAAATGCCAGTACGACGTTTTATAGATACACAAACACCATGCTCTCAAAATAATCAATCAATAATCAATAGACCGGAAAAGTTATGTACTTTGTGCGATGCTCAAAATGAAACCCATAAAAATAATTTTTGTTCAGCAGAATGCAGACCTCTTAGCACAACACTACACTTACAGGAGGTAATATTGTTTTCGATAAATCCTTCCCAACATAATTCTTTATTTATATTTAGTACACCAAACGTCCTCGGCCTAAGCCAGCGTACAAGCACAGCGTTCTTCTGCCTCCTGACACCATAGCTGGCCGAGTTTGGCCTATGAAATTGCGCATACGTAGGAAAACGAACCAATGTTTCGACTGTGGCAAGGAATTATATATCCGGGATCCCATTACGGACAACTCAAGCGTAGTCGTACTCACAAACTGCTGTGATGTTAAAGTCTACAACAGCAGCTATATTGAGAACTGGCACCGCGTACCCATCTTGGCCATAAGCGGACAACAAACTATGAAAAAGAAGACGATCAACGAAGTCTGCAAATTGGAACCAAAGAAAATTCCCCCAATTATAGTGATAGAAGAAAAACCAATTGAAGTCAGTCCGCTTCTACTCCCGACGCCCAAAAAGGGGAAAAAAGGAAAGAAAGGAAAGAAATAGTTCATTTGAATAAAGTTAGTCATATTTATAGTAAACCCCGATTTTCAGTTAAACTTGGTGAAATTTCTCATTGGGCAGGTATTTAGTTAAATAAGACTCCCAAGACTAATTTAATTATTAACCATTATTATTAATAATAATAAATAGTCTGGTAAAAGATTGTAATTTCCAAATGGTAATCATTAAAACGTAAACATTTTGACTTTGTTTCTACTGTGTTCAATTTGTTTAATGTTGTATTTAATTAATTTAAATTCAGTCGCAGAAGCATACTTAGCGTTATCCTAATAACTAAAATGTATAATTCAGCTTAATATGAAAACAGCGCTGCTAATCCACAATCTGTAGAAGAAGGTGAACTTAATTTGATGTTTGTTTTGGGTTATATTTGTATATAGTATGTTTTCATGTTTCATTTTGAATGTGTGTGTGTGTAGATACAAATACTTGGATTGGCTTTTGTTAATATTGTTGTTGTTGTTGTTGTTGTGGTTCAGCTATAATACGTTAATACGAATTAAGACTTAGGACTAAGCCATAGTTAATTCCTGCAATTCTCTCACAATTTCTTAAACTTTTAATACACATCTTCATCATTTATTGTTGAATTGTTGCCTGATATTCGGTTATAGTATGTAGAATGTATGAGATACATCATAGTTATGTATGGATAGATGACGACGCTGAATGTTAAAAGGTGTTTTCGAGTTTTTGTAAAACTGTTTGGGATTTGCAAATGGATTTAGCTGTGGGTGGTACCCTCCCTTATGTTATTTGCTATTGTTCAAGGCGCAAGGCGTTGTATTGCAAGTTTGAATCGATTTTTGAGTGATTTCGAATATTTCACAACTATAATTATAATTATAATTATTATTATATATACTTTAAGTTTGTAGATACTAATTAATAGCTACATATGCACTTGAAAATTAATTTAAAAATTAGCTACACATTGTTAAACTACGTCTCTACATGGATTATATTAAATAAGAGTCTCTCTTATACTGTCAGTGGCCAGTCACTAAATAAAATGATCTTGTGCGAATCATTCATCTTATGTTGATTGCGGGAAGCCTTCACCGTTGCCTATGTCTTGCTAATCACAGGAAAAAAGTCCTTGAGCAGTGTGGTGCGACGCTTTTCGGCAATATCCATTTGATTCTCGAGATCACCCAGGTCCGTTGTTTCGGCCCGTTCAATTTTCCAAGATAGATTCTCAATTTCAGCTTCCAATTGTGCCTAAAAATATAAAAGTATTATTATCATCCATATAAAAATCGGACTGGTTTTAATTTTAACTCACCTGCTGGTATTCAAAGAGATTCTTTCGGGAACCAGCCTCCATATAGTAGGCATACGGATAGGTATATTGCAGGGTATAGCGACACTTGGCAAGCAGCGCCGCTGCATTGAATAGATACTGCCAGTCGATCCAGGTACCGCTGCCGTTCATTACCTTGGCATTGATACGCTGCCTCAGCCGTTCGATCGTCTGCTGCTCCAGTTTGAGAGACTTGGAGTGATTCTCCCAGCGCTCATAATAGTGCAGATATTTTTTGAGTGCCTCGCGCGCCTGCACGTGCACCGATTCGTTGGCAATGTTGGGATTGTCCTTGTAGCGTGAGCACTCGTAATACTCGGATCCATGGGTCTTCCAATCGCCCAGGCACATCCAGCAAAAGTCGTGCTTACAGTTGAAGCATTGCATGTGATTGCAGCCGCCGTTCTTCTCGATGCATATGTGACACTTGGGGCAGTCTTTGGTGTGTGCGCTTATATAATTGGCCGTCTCGCTGTCATCGGCGCACTTCGTCAGCCACTTCTTGATGATCTGGCAGTCAGTGGGCGCATGATAGTCCATGCCGCACTTGAAACAGAAACCCGTATGGCAGACCTTGCAGATGGCACGCTTGGCGCAGATTTCCGATGATTGCACAATGATTTGGCAATTGGGCCCAGGGCAGAAACGTAGCTCGGGATGTGATTTCACATAATCCTTGAACGCAAATTGCTGATACTTGTCACGCATTAAAGGACGCGTAACGAGCGTCAACACCAAATCCTCCGGCACCCGCACATTGCACTGTTGCGCCATGCAGCCAATCTGTATGGATATGCCCTGAAAGTAAATGTATGTTCAGATTATATAGATTTCACGATATATCAAATATCAATCTGAATTCCTACCTGAAAGATTTGCGTCTCAAAGAAAATGGTCCAGCAGTCCTTGCAGAAGGAATGGCCGCATGCCAGACTATAGAACTTGTCACTCGGCTGCGAACTGGCGCAAACCGGGCACATTCTGCGGTACTGAGGCTGATTGCTATTGCTATTGCTGGAGGATGAGGATGACGAGGACGGCGATGTCGTCCTGTAGCCACTGCTGCCCACTCTCAGCATCTGTGCAGCCGCTGCACTAGTCGAGGCTGTATCCGTGGCGGCATTTGCCGGTGGTTTGATGCGCGCCGTCACCAGTAACGCGTTCGCATCCTGCCGATATTTCTCTACCACCGCACTGTTGTTCCACTGGTGTTCCAGGAGCAGCACCTTTGCCAAAGATGGCGTTATTTGCAGTATTGTGTTTAGTTTTTCCACCAGCTCATTCAGCAGCTTCTCAATGTCCTCGACGGTCAGACAATCGTACTCAAAATACTCCGGATCGGCCCGCTTCGGATCGAGTCTTTCCACATCGCAGTCTTCGCCTAGAAGTATGCAAATTATAATTTAGGCTAATTAGCAACAGGTAAAACAAACAGTGACCAATATTTAAAAATGTTTAAAACCTTTTCTTATTTTGTATAATTTTATTATTTATTCAATTTATTTTTATACTTAATTTATTTTTATTTTGTAATTAAGCTCTATTTCGATATTTTAATGTATGAATTACTAAAAAAAAATGTTCAATTGAACATTAATTTTATTTTATTTTATTATAATTTATTATTTAATATATTTGCATGTTGTATATTTTATATATTTTAAGGCTTTTTTCTATGTATATATTATTTTGCTTTTAATATATACGCAAAAATCAGTTTAATTAATTAATCTTTCTATATATTTTGCTAAAATTGTTTATACCTTAAACCTATTACTAAAATCGTTAAAAAACAGTTTGTTTTCACTACTATAAAATTTATATTAAATTTGTTAATGATTAATTTAATCTAATGCTAAAAATCGTCGTTTTAAATAAACAGCTTTAAAAGCAACAAATGACGATTTTATCGTTTCAATATTTCTAAGTATTATGCAGCAGGTGCTAACAATAAATGATTCAATAAGTTGGCTACCTGAGTCAGGCGAGGGAGAAAATGGGAAAACGAATAAAACCAAGCCTTAATTTTGGATGAAAGAGGAATGAAAACAAAATCAGTTGATGGATTGTTGGATGGTGGGATTGTTGGATTGTTGGTTAGTTGGATTGCTGGATTGATTGCCAATTTAACGACTGTTGGAAATGTATAAGAATTGAAGGCCAAATATTACGTCGTCGGCTTACAAATGAGATTAAGCCAAGTTGTCAGACAGAGAGCGAGAGAGAGAGAGCAATAAACGGAAGAAAATGCACGTACAAGGTAGAGGGAAGACGCGACAGCACGCAACTTGGCTCGCATTGAGCTAAAGGTGTGCTGCTTGTTGATGAGAGAGACGGGAAGCAGAAGCAGGTAGAAAACGCATGAGATACAAGTACATACAACAAAGAAGAGGTGGCAATAAGACACTCACAATAAAAGACAACAACAACAAATCATAAAGAGCGCTCGGCCCCGCACGTTGCGCGTTGCGGCTAAACGAGCAGCCATTTCAAGTTCAATTTCATAATTTAAGCTTCATGGTCAGAAAAGCAAAACGTAAGAAACGAACAAACAGTTTCGATATAATGTACATTTAAAACTATAATACTACTATACTGCAGCTAAAAACGACGACCGCAATGAGCGTTACAGCGGAAAGTGGGGAAAGAGTAGTGGGAGACGGGGAAACGGGGAGGGTGAGGTTAAGCAAAATAAACTCAAAAGGCGAATGTCAAGAGCCAGCCTACAACGTGCATGCAAGTGTGCCCGCATATCCCGTATAGAAGGTTAAATGCAAAATGTCTTGGTTTGCGTGTTTCTACTGACACAAAGGTGAATAACCAAAGCGCATGCAAACTTCACACAGATATCAAAGGTTCTGTGCTAATAAGAAAACAAAACTAAGCCTGCCTGTGTGTGTGTGTGTGTGTGTTGGTTAAATCGATTCGCAAGTGTAATCGATAAACTGCACAAAGCGTCCTTGGCAGCGTTGTTGCCAGTTTAGCTATTATCACGTCGATCAGCCATGATTTTAAGCTACTTTATTAAAAAATCAAATAAATCGAACCATAGTCGTATTTTCTTTGCTCGTTTCAAGAAATTGTAATTTGTAATCAACTAAAAAAAATAATTGTTATTGTTTATCAATTGAAATCATTTTAACGTTAATCAGCTATGTTTTTGAGCTAAAACTAAGTCCGTTCCATTTTATTGCAAATGTAAGTAAACCTCTGTAGATTGTGCAAGGACTTCATTTCTAGGCTTTTTTTTTAATTTTTTACATGTTTTATAACTAGAATGTCAAAACAAGCTTAAACTAAGGTGAAAAGTGTCAGCTAATTATTAGCTATTTTTAACTATGCTCGGCTATTTTGTAGCCATTTTTTAGTAATTGATAGCTGACAGCGCTGCTTGGGGACATCGCTTACCTGTATTGTAATAATCATAATCGTCATCAAGTTCCCCATCGTTGTCCGATTCCAATTCCATTTCAATGTCCGAGTCCATTGCAACTCTGTTAAGCGCTGTCCAAGGAAGCAGGGAACAGGGACAGGGACAGGGGCAGGGCAGCCTTGTCCTTCTCTGTGCCTGTGTATATGATTGTTTTAGTGTGCGTGTGCGAGTTTCTCGGTTGGCTGCCGTTGGCCGTTGCCTTGCCTGGTTGACGACTGAAGGGCGAGTAAAGCAAAAAAGTAAAAATACTTCTTTACAAGGCTATTGTCCGCGGGAGGGGTTGACGGGGGTCGCTATTGTTGTTGTTGTTATATTTGTAACAGTTGTTGTTCTTGGTGGTGGTGGTGGTGCTGTTGTTGTTGCTGCTGATTGTATTTCGTGATTGTGGTGGTGAAAGATTTAGTTATTGTTGCTGCGGGGTAAGTGGGGTACGTTGCAATTCTCGTTACGTCGTTGCGCTCGCACTCCCCATTTTCGTTTTCATTTACACATTTAGACTTTAGATGGCTGGAAGAGCTTTGGCTTAGCGGGGTGGCAAAGGCACCGTCAATAGATCCCGTTTTATTTTCGTTTCACACAGGCACACACACACACACACTTGCACGGCTGCTGCTGGTGCATTCAATGTTGTGCGTTTGTTTGATTTTCATATAAAAATAGACACATGCACCAAGGCAATGACAACGCACACACGGGGCCAATTCTCTTTGCATTGGGTTAACACAATCAGAATGCAATGACTTTTACGGGCAATATTCAATTTCCTTTGTCTTTTGAATTTTCACAGCGCCTGCTTTGCACTCGCACTCGCGCACTGACTTTACTCAGCTCACCCTTCGTTTGTTACCCCCGCTCACCTTACACTCGCACTCGCTATCACACATACACTCGCACCAACACCCACAACCTAGCACACACAATTGCATGTACAAGCATGAGTACGAGTACGACGCACAGTGAACGTCAATTGCAAATTGCGCAGTTTAATTTATTTGATATTGCACATTTACATTTGTTAGTAGTATTACTTATAAAAGCACGGAAGAAATAAACACTTTGCGACGCAAAGCTGGGCACCACGCAGTGTGACCAAGCTATGCAAGATGTAAAATGTATACCAGCTGATTGTGGTGGCTGACCGATAAATGCGCTTACGTTGAGCCATTTGCGTTAACGTTGCTAAATTTGCGCTTACATGACAAATTTCGATAACTTATCGACAGGACATATCGACTATTTGCCGCTGCCCTGTTGCCGTAAAGACCGGCAAAACTGCGTCGTTTGCGGTTCATTGTGAAATTATTTGAAACTATTTAATTTAAATATACCATGTCAACAATTGAAAAACTGTCCATTCAGGGCGTGCGTAGCTTTGGACAAAATCTGGAAGACGTTCAGGTAACTGCCAAACACCAAATTTCTACTCTGTGCCATTTAAATGCGAATCTTTAATTATAGAGCATTACCTTCTCGTCGCCCATAACACTAATTCTGGGACAAAACGGCTGTGGCAAGACCACCATCATCGAGTGCCTGAAATATGCCCTTACTGGGGAATGCCCGCCAGGCAGCGACAGCGGCAAGGGCTTTGTTCACGACCCAAAGATCTTTGGCCGCACTGAATCCCTGGCCCAAGTCAAGATGCAGGTGCGAGATAAACGCGATATGCGCCTTTCCATTTGCCGCACAATGAAGGTTTCCATAGCAAGGGACAAGTCCACATTTAAAACATTAGATTCTACCCTCAACTTTCTGGGTAATGGGGATGGCAAGTCCAAGAATCAGGAATCGATGAGCTTTCGCGGCGTGAACACGGATGTGGCCGTCAGTGACTTTATGGGCGTATCCAAGGCTATCATAAACAGTGTCCTGTTCTGTCACCAGGAGGACTCCAGCTGGCCACTGGACGAGGCGAAGAAACTAAAGGAGAAGTTCGATGCCATCTTTGGCATTACAGAGTACAACAAAGCGGTCGATAAGATTATAAAATTACGCAAAACTGAGGAAAGTGACTTAAAAAAGATGGGTAAGTTCATTCTGCCTCAAGAAGGGTTCATATTGGAGGTGGTCGGGGCACCCAAGTCCTGGGCACAGACTATATATTCTAGTTCTTCGCACTCTCTTACAATATCATTTTATATTATTTTTAGAGGCCGAAATGAAGCTCTTAGCGCATTTGAAGCAGGAAATGGATACCAAATCGCTGAATCTACAGGAAGCTGAACAGAAATATCAGGATATTATAGATCAATGTAAAAACTGCGAAGAGGAAGTGAAACCAATTGATAAACGACTTTTGGAAATTCGAAATATCGAATACGAAATCGGCAAACATCAGTCGGAAAAGGTTGAAATGGATACCAAGTAAAATGACATTTGAACTTATCAATTTGTTAAAACTTTTAATAATATTTTAATTGCTATTTCAGGCTCGATAATTGTGAGAAGGAAATTGCCAAGCTATCCAAGCATATTAAGAACCGTTTCGAAGGTTCCTTAATCGAATTGAAAGCGGAAATACGCAGCTTCAATCAACGCATGTCCGAAATGACAGATAAGCGCACCGATATGGAGGAGCAGCTGAAACAAATGAAAAAATCAAATGCAGAGCTCCAAAAGACACTGACTGCGCAGGACAAGGAACGAGCTATTGCTCAACAGGACTACAAAAGGGAGCAGGAAAACAAATTGCAGCTGACTGATCGCATGAAGGCGCTGTGCGAGCACCTACAAATTACTATGGAAGCGAATGCTATAGAAGAGCCTCAGCAATTAGCTGATCTGCTGCAGGACATCGAAGTGATGCTAATGGCAAAGGCATGTGAAATTACTGAGCGGAGCGCAAAGTACGATCAGGCAGATCAGTCGCGCCAGGCTAATATCGATGAACTGCGCACAGAGATAACCAAATCCGAGCAGAGTATCAGCAACCAGGAGAAGCAAAAGCTTGATAGCGAGCGGGAGAGCGAAGCCCTCGAGCTGAAGATCAAACAAATCGAGACTTCTTTGCATCAGCTCAAGGTGCTAGAGAAGGAAATCGCTGAGACAGACGAGAAGTACGAGAGCATATCGCTTAAGTTCAATCAGGAGTCCCATCGCCAGGTTATAGCCAATAAGAAGGCAAGCATAGCCGAAAAGCAGGCACGCTTCAAGAAACTGGACGAACAACTCACGTTTCTCAGCTCCATAGCCAAGACGATGGCTGAGATCAATTTAAAGGAGAAGGAACTGGATAAGAAGAACCAGGAAATTCATCGAGTGCGCAACAAGCACAGCGATAGTTTTAAGAAATTTTTTGATGAACCCATTTCCAACAATTATCGCCGCTCCATGCAAAATGCCTATGATAAACTGCGTCGCGAGATTCAAGACCTAAACGAAAAGGCCAATGCTCAAAAGCTCAAAGAGCAATCGAATGAGATAAAACGCAAAAATTTAATTGATGACAATAAGCGCATGGAAAAGGAACTACAAGAGTTCGAGGATCGAATATTCCAAAAGTGCCATTCGACGCCATACGATGAGTTGCTGCTGCGCAGCAAGACAGCCATTTCCAAGCTGCAGCTGGAGCATGGTGCACTCAAGTCTGCCGAGGCCATGTACAAGAAGTGAGCGCTGCCTTGCAACTAATTTCAGCTTCAATTAACTTGAGCGTACTCCCTTGCAGGTACATACAAAAAATAGACGAGGAGCCAAGCTGTCCATTATGTCATCACAACATGTCTGGTGATCAGGTTCGTATGCAGGCGAACTAAAGCAACAAACAATTAATTCTTATCAATTTACAGGCCTGTGATTTAACAACAGAGCTGACGGATGAAATCCAGAAGCTGCCGGATAACATAACCAGAGCCGATAAGGCACTGAAAAGCGAGCAACTGAAATACGAGGACTTGTTGCAAATTAAGCCAGCTATTGATAAGGTTTTTTATTTATTTAAATACTTATGATTTACCACAACTTTTATTTAATTTATTTTGATTTTTGTTTATTTTATTTTTATTTATTTTATTAGATTTGAATTACTTGTGTTTTAATTAAATTTTCATTTTATTTTATTCAGAGACCGTAACGATTTTAAGTTTTAGTCATTTAGCTATAATTTTTGATAAAAAAAAAAAAAAATTATTATCTGCAGTCCTTGATGTTATTATATTTCCAATTTGTTATTTAGTTAGTTTATTGTTTCTTGTATTTATTTATTTTATTATATTTAATTTATTTTGAAGGTTAAGGAACTCAAAGAAAGAATACCCCAGAAGAAGGAGGAGCTTCGCACAGTTGAGCATCTGCTGGGCGAATCAGTCGCCGAATATGAGACGTTGATGGCATTGCTCGGCGAGCCGACAGGCAATATGGATCTGGCTAATTCTATGCTAGGCGATATGACGCTGCTTGACGAGGCGCTCAAGGAATCTGTGCGCGTTAAAAAGGACCTGGATCAGCTCAAGGCAAAATTGCCAGAAAGCTATGATGCCAGCGTGTCCACTGAGGCCTTACAAGTGGAGAAAAGTGAAGTCTCCAAGGCACTAGAAACTGAGTCTGAGGCGCTCGAGACTTGCCAACAAACGTTCGACAAGCAAAC
Source organism: Hirtodrosophila alboralis (assembly GCA_035043045.1). Taxonomy (NCBI): domain Eukaryota; kingdom Metazoa; phylum Arthropoda; class Insecta; order Diptera; family Drosophilidae; genus Hirtodrosophila; species Hirtodrosophila alboralis. The sequence goes on along the minus strand of JAWNNH010000380.1, from coordinate 106,298 downwards.
GGATGCACTCAATCATCTGCGCGAATTTAGAACCAGGTTAAATGCAACTTATAATGCAAAATTAATAATTAAATAATAATTAGTTTGCTTTTACAGCTTAAAGGATAAGAGAATAAAGTTGCAGGAGGGAGTGCAGAGTTTGCCAGAATTGAAGAAGAGGCTGGATGAGCTCACGCGTCTGCTCATTACAATAACAATGGAAATAACCGAACACCAATCTAAGATTCCGCCTTTAAAGCAGAGATTAAACGCAGCTGTTGCTGAAAAAGCACGCCTAAAGCAAAGCGATCAATTAACATTGAATCAATTGAAGAGTAAACAAAACGAATACAGAAGCATCGATCAGGATATACAGAGGTATGCAGTCGAGATTATAAGGAATCATTCAATTATCACATTTCTCTTGCAGATTGAATAAGCAGGCGCAGAACTTTGCCAAGAAAAATTTGGCGAATGAAATTAAAAAACTCGATACGATCATAAATGGAAGCAAGGAGAAGCTTAACAAGCAGGTATATTTCGATTTGAAAGTTTTAAAAGTACTTATTATATAGATATTATTCGGTTTGGCTTTGTAGGACATAGAAATCCAAGCAAGTAGTGAGAAACTGGAGACCATTAAAACAGACTGTCTCAATCAACAAACTGTGGAACGTGATTTAAAGGACAATCGCGAGCTGAAGGAGCTGCAGGAGAAAGAAACTGAATTAAGGAAAAACTGTCAAGCCCTGGCCAAACAATTGGGCAATTTGGACTTATGCAACATTACCTCAGAAAAGATCAGTCTGAATAAAAAGAAAGATGAGGCCACAGAGCTACGCGGCAAATTGATCGGCCAGCGTGGGGAGATTAAAAACAAAATAACGGATATTAAAAAGGAAATAAGCCAGCCAAAGTACAGTGAGTCGTTTAAGAACTATCGACGTGCCCAATACGAGGTAAAGGTAAAGCAATGTGGCATCGCTGATCTTGCCCAGTATAGTCAAGCCTTGGAATGTGCCCTGATTGAGTTCCATGCTGAGAAAATGAACAATATTAATAGCCTGATCCGCGAGTACTGGCGCATGATATACAGAGGCAATGACATTGACTATATACAGATCAAAACGAATGATGGTAATGCAACCGGTGAAAACGTCTCGGCGAATCAACGCCGAAACTACAAATATCATGTGATACAATCCAAGAACAACTCGGAGATCGAAATGCGTGGACGTTGCAGCGCTGGTCAACGCGTCCTGGCTTCACTCATTATACGCATGGCCCTGGCGGAGACATTTAGCAGCAATTGCGGCGTCCTGGCACTGGACGAGCCGACAACAAATCTAGATCGCGACAACATTATCTCGCTATGCGACGCACTTAATCGCGTTGTGGAGACTCGACGGGGTCAATCGAATTTTATGCTGATTATAATCACCCATGACGAGAACTTTATATCATCCTTGGGCAAAATAACCAGCTACCATCGCGTGGAACGCAACTCTGAATGCAAATCAATTATTAAGAAGCATCTTCTTGATGATAAATAGTTATCTATAATTTATCAATCACATTTCAATATCGTTTTTGTTAAGAATGAAAGTATCATTCATATTATTATCATTATTATCTTCGATATTATCAAGTATCATTCCCTAATATTTAAATAATGTGCAGTTGAATTGCAGTTGTTGCTTTAAGTTTTAATCACACAAATATTAAATATTATACGCTTTTTAAAATCTATTGAACTTGTTACTTAAAATTGAGAATGGAAACATTGGTTTGCATCTTAGAACCTATTTTACTTCCTTAGGAATAATTTTTACATTTTTTAATTTTTATTTATATTTGAGATACAGATCATTAGTTGGCTCTCTTGTGAAAGTCACATTTAAATTTAAATTATTCGAATTCAATAATTTCATTCAATTTGAGGTTTTTATTGAAATGGCAGGTGCAGGCAATAGTTGTCGCAGGTGGAAAGATATTAAGCTCAAGCGGGAGGGCTTGCCCTGTAGACCTAATTGTTTTGAGCCCCTGAACGGTCAGTGTACCGATCATAAGATCGTAAACACGGTAAAGTTTCAACCAAACTTCTCGGAACCCGAACCTCCAGTGCGACGTCAGATTGACATAGCAGCAGAATGTTCCAGATGTTTTAGGTCAGAAAAAAAGGAAAAATGCTGCACTCTATGTGAACTCCAAAATGACAATCATGCTAAAAATCTATGCACAGGAAAATGCAAGCCGCTTAGAACGTTGATGAACTATAAGATGGTAAAAGTATACTTATAGAATCGTTTCCAATACCAATCCTTTGTTTCTCTATTAAACAACAGCTGACGAGATGCCCGCAGCCTTCAGAGAAACATAAGCACAGTGTTTTCTTGGATGATAACACAGTGGTTGGTCGAGTATTCCCCATGAAAGTAGTCCTGAGTAGGAAGAAAACACAGTGTCAGGACTGCGGAAGGGATCTATATCTGCGTGAAACTGTGACAGACGGCTCAAATGTAATTTTGCTTTCCAACTGTTGCAATGTCGAAGTTTATCCACAAAAGAAAATGGATAATTGGCATCATGTAACTGTCGGTAAAATAACTGGCCTTAAGGACTTCTCCAGAAAAGTATTATCCGAGATATGCGTGCTAGAAAAACCCACACCAGTTCCAGAACCTGAGATTAAACTTCATCCTCAGCATAAAGTGCCCGAGAAAAAAAAAAAAAGAAGAAAAACCAAAACAAAAAGAAAAAAAAAAGGAAAGAAAAAAAAAACTAATTGAAATACTTTAAAAATCTAAATACTTCTAAAAATATTTTAAATACACTGCGCGACAAATGAATAGAATCGATTGTATTCATAGATATTTCATACATAATTGTAGCGCAGGGTACTTAAAAGTTTTTCGAAGTAATTAAATTGGAAGAGCTTCGAAAAGTATTTGAAATACTATTTTATTGTAAAATGGGGTTACAAGAAACTTGGAAAAAAAAACCTCAAAATGAATGAAATATTGTACATTTGAATTAAAATTTGATATCTGGAAAACGTTTGTTTCATATTTTAACAACATTTATTATTATATATACAAATATTTTATATTATATCACTTGTTAATAATTATTTCTTAATTTTGACCAATTGTTTTGTGAAATGACGATTTGTTTTTAAGTCTAGATTTAAATTCAAAATTCTATTTTTATTTGTATACTTTATCGAATTATTCAATAATGATATTTGTTGATTGATCCATTACTTGGCTTCGCAGAGCTGGGGCCCGTCGCCAATGCAGGCGGCATAGGCCATCAGATGGGGAATTGTGTGTTGTTGCATCATACCAGAGAAGAGATGACTTTGGGGTCCAGATGCGAATATGCCAACATCATCGCCAGAGTGCACGCCCAGTTCCCTTGTGATATAGCCAGGATATTCAAAGTCATTGTCGCCAATCTTTTGGCTTAGGTCAAGGCGTTTGCCAGTCTGGTCCAGATAGTTTTTGGGCCCAACTGCATAGTTAAGAACGGTGTACTTTATTCCATTATCGTCTTTGTCATGCTGATTGATGCCCAAAATTGGAGTGCCACGGCCCGGATAACCGGCGATGGATAAGGCATGTCCATGATCCGAGGTAACCACAATCAGCGTATCCTCTATGTTGGTCATTTCGCGCGCCCTCTGAATGGCCTTCTCAAACTCCAGCGTCTCGTCCAGTGCGTAACCGGCCTTGGTATAATGGTTGCCATAGTCGATAAGTCCACCTAACGAACAATTTGTGTATCCTCAACAGGAATTGTCAGAATCTCCAATGACTTACCTTCAATAAAGGCAAAGTAACCCTTCTTATTTTGGCTCAGCTTCTTGATCGTCACCTCTGTCATCTCGGTCAGAGTGGGCTGATAGCTGTCATCGGCTTCGAAGTGAAAGTCCATTAGCTTCGATTGAAAGAGTCCTAATATTTTGGATGTGGCCGAAACATTGAGTTTGAGCAATTGATTCCGATTTGTGACCACAGCGCCATCACCGTTCTGAGCTTGCCAGCGCAAGAGCAGATGATTGCCGTCGGATCGTTCGCCCGGATTGTTATGCGAATCCTTTTCTGTTTTGGGCACAAATTTGCCCATTCCGCCGCCGAGCATAACTTCAAAGTTCTTGCCCGGCGTTTGGGTTATCAGTTGAGTTGCCATATCAATGCATTCCTTGGAGTCTAAGCCATAGTGCTCCACATCCGTGTCACACTCCCACAGGCGGTTCGCAGTCTTGGCATAGGCACCCGAAGGACTGGCATGGGTTAGAGTAGTAGTGGTCACTATGGCTGTCGATTTGCCAGCATTCTGTGCCCACTCGGCAATGGAGGTAAGCCGGTTGGCAGGATTCTGACTCTCGGTGCAGTTGTTATAGCGAACGGCTGCACTGACGCCAATCTCGACAATGTTTGTCTTCACACCGCACAGATAAGCGGTGGCCGTGCACGCAGAGTCTGGCACTTGGGCATTGGAACAGTAGGTCTGTTGGGTAGATAGTTGATTACATATATATGATATCATATAAGTTTTAACATATAAAATATATAATAGGGTCTCACTTACCCTACTGAGGCCAGTGTGGGGAAAGGTCTCAAAGCTGAGGGAGGACTCCTCGCCAGTTTTGCCCTGGCGCTGACCCTTTAAGAATCTGGCTGCAGCCACGGTTGTCAGGGACATGCCATCGCCAAGAAAGAGTATCAGGTTCTTGGCCCGCTTTGCACTGAACTGCGGCAACTCCAATCGCTTGGCAATTTCTTTATAGGCCAAATCGTACCAAAACTGCGGATTCATCTCTTCCGGAGGCGTATACTTACCGGTGGCAAAATCATCTATTGTTGCTCCAGTATCTATCTGACCAGTTAGCTCTTCCACATTGTGCACTTCGCGTGCCGAACCGAAGGCGAATGCTGCCAGGATTACGAAGAGGATCAGCATCTTCAAACTGTGTCTTCCAGGTATTTGCGACGATTACTTTGTTAAGCTCTACGACAAGGCTATATATGCATTTTGGAGGGCACCATTTCGACTCCCTCCGCGATCATAGACATTAGGATAAATACTTTTATCAACAAAATTTTCTTTTTATGGTTTAAGTGCTACGGGCTTTATATCTCGAGCGAAATGTATTTTAGTTATCTCCCTACATAAAGCTTAATTACATGACTACTATTGTACTAAGATTATTGAACGCGGTATATATAATTTTTTTTTTATTTCGTTTTTATGAATCCGGAAAAAAGCGATAATTAAAGTTATACAAATTCAAATGTTAATTTAATATTTCTATTTCTATTGGGACTAAAAATCTATTGATCAAATTTATAAATTGTAATATTGGTTTGGTTGGATATGCCATATGCAAACTCTGTCATTTAAACCCCTTTTACATAATTTTTGATTACAAAGTATAAGCAACTTGATGACAATTTAAAAATCTCTTATCTTTTTGCACTGTGTTCACGTGAACAAATAATTATAAATATTAGAACATTTTTAGCATATAATGATGCTATAAAGGACGCATGTACCCAGAACGTGAAGATAAAAATAAAGAACACATTCTTGCATTTCCATTAAAATTAAACATCATTTAAACATGACTACAGAGTCATTATTAGAGAGTAGTAATAAAAAGTAATAAAAATAATACATGATTATCTAAAAAAAATATAAATATTACAAAATATTTTGTATATTAATCAAAATTAATTATTGTAAACGAACAGTTTACGATTAGCTCGATTAACTAAAATACGAATTTTGATAACGTATAAACTGATTTTAGAATCGATAGTTACAAAAAGTATCGAAGTTCATTGCCGCCGATGGTGAACTATCGATAGTAACGCTGTGTGCCGTCGATTCTTTTCGCAGCAATCATTCGGCAGCCAAGTCGTCCAACAACAACAGCGTGTCGCGTAATTAATTTCTTCTCTCTCAGTTTGCTAATAACAAAAAAAAAAAAAACAATTGAAACTGTACATCAAATTGTACATAATTTGCTTCCTTTTGTTTTTAAAAAGTGCCGACTTCGACACTTACGTACAGTGACGATAACAGCAACAACACAACAAATCGTAGCAACAACAATACGCAGTGCAGCCGCCAAGGACACGAATTGTATGAAAGTATGAATGTGCAGTAAGGAGCATGAAACGGCATTAAAGTTAACTAAAGTACAAAGTAACACTAACTATTTAGCAACAATTAGCTACTGTTATCTGTATCTTTCCCATCTAATTGGAATACACAGCAACACTTCAAGTGTGTGTATCCAAAACGAAAGTATTTAAAACGCTAATCGAGAATCAAACTAAAAAAGGGAGAGGATCAAATTAAAACCCAATTAGCTCCTAGAATGGCGGCCAATAACTTGAGACAAATTCCGTTGACTTGCAGTGGGCACACAAGGCCCGTGGTGCATTTGGATTTCAGTAATATCTGTGACAGCGGATATTTTCTCATATCGGCTTGCAAAGGTGAGATAAAACATTATCGCATGCGATAAAAAGCGCGTCCTTGTGATATGTGCATATGTATGCAGTCTATATATGTATGTGTGCTGAACAGTGCCGTCAAGTTTTGAGAAGCTTAAAATGTAATAAATATAGATTTTTAAGAATACATTAATCATTTTATTTACTGCCACAATCTACTTTATTTATAATTTGCAAAAACTACAGTAAGCGCAATTGTAAAATATGGAATTAGATTTGACGGGAAAAAATCCAAACTGGCAACACAGTTGTTAACGCAAAGAGGCAGCATCAAATATATTTATGTATATATATATATATATTTATGTATGCATGTATTATATATTTATATATCTATGTATGCAAGTTTATCGTGCTAGCCTGAGCTATGTATGTCTAGCCTGATAACAGCCTTGACCCAAATGCAAACAAATTATTAAAATGAAACCAGTTTAGCGAACCCTTTGCAAAAAAACAAAAATACTCGCATGCAATAAAACTTACGTTCTTTACCTTGACAATGTACACACATACATACTTATGTATTCAAGTATTTGCAGCTTCATATATTATATTTTTTGTGCTTTCAAAAATGTATATATTTATACATATATGCGGAAAGCATTTCCATTGCAAGTTCAAGTTAATTTCTGATTCGCCATTTAATGCATTTGCTTCCCCTTGTTTAGCAACTTTTTAAAACTTTGTTCAATTGTTGCTCGCAGGAAGCACCTTGAAACTTCTATATTTATATATTGATTGCAGTGACACGTAAAAAAAAAAAAATTACGAAAATAAACAAAAAAAATGTGATAACCGTTTTACATTTTCAAGCAAAAACTAAAATCTCTGATTCGAGTGTTTTGATTTGCGTCCCTGCACATTCTCAACCTGCCTCAAGCTACCGCTCTCTTGTTCTCTCTCTCTCTCTTGGTTGATCATATTGCATTCATGCTGTAATAAGATATGGTGGTGTTATGCAAATAGCCAGGTACCAGTTGACAAGACCTTGTGTGCATAAAATTAAACAATATAATTGTTCTTTAACTTTTAAATATACTGTTTTGTAGTGCGCGAAATAGAGAAGAGGCTACTTTGTTTAAATTGATATTCGTTTTTTTAAATTAAAACTTAAATTTCACTTGACTTAAATTTGTAACTGATACTTGAGAGACCTGTCTCCACCTAGTATGATTACAATATGGTTGCAATGGAAATGACGTGAACTTGGTGCATGGCTGCCCATTTGCGTGCACGAATCGCTGCCGCTGCGTCAGGTCGTTGGCATTGAATGTATTCATTGAGTCAAGGTGGCTTCCGCCGCTCACACATCGCATTCACATACACTCAGACATATGTACATATTTATATCGCAATATATTTAGTAAGTGCAATTAGGAATTATCGATAATTTATACAAATGCACAGTGTATTTAACGACATCAATTATGAATTATAATTATCGATTTTTTTATAGATGGCAGCCCAATGTTGCGTCATGGTGACACCGGCGACTGGGTGGGCACCTTTGAGGGTCACAAGGGCGCCGTCTGGGGCGTTGCACTCAATCGGAATGCAACGCTGGCCGCTTCAGGTGCCGCCGATTTTACCGGCAAGGTATGGAATGCGGTAAGCGGTGCCGAGATTCACAGTTTTCAGCACAAGCACATCGTAAAAAGCGTCGCATTCGATAACAGTTCGGAGAACATTGTAACCGGCAGCAATGAGAAGCTCGTGCGCGTCTTCAATCTGGAGCAGCCCGATGCGGAGCCGGAACTGTACTGTGGTCATGGAGGTGCCATTAAGCGGGCCCTGTTCTGTCGAGACGATAAATGCATCGTCTCGGCGGCTGATGATAAAACGGTTCGTTTGTGGGATCGGATGACCGGCATTGAGGTGCAGCGTCTCCAATTCCAAAATAATCCCAACAGTTTAGAGATCTCGCGCGATAATCATGTGCTGACTATCACACATGGCTCGACCATAAGTTTCTGGGAGATAGACACGCTGAAGAAGCTAAAGGAGGTAAAAGTGCCAACGAACGTGGCGTCGGCCAGTTTGCATCCTGATAAGCACGTCTTCGTCTGTGGCGGCGAGGACTTTAAAATGTACAAGTTTGATTATATAACAGGCAATGAAATCGGTAATTATAACATTTATTTTTTAAAATCAAGTCTGAGCTTTAAATTAATCATTTGCACTTCCAGAATCCTTCAAGGGTCACTTTGGTCCAGTGCATTCAGTCAAGTTCAGCCCCGATGGCGAACTGTATGCAAGTGGCTCCGAAGATGGCACCCTGCGGCTGTGGCAAACCACTGTGGGCAAAACGTACGGCCTGTGGAAGTGCACCGAGCCGAGTGAGCTGAACAATTCCATAAATTCGCCACGTGAGGTTCCGGCAAACTGATGTTGGAGAAGCACAAGTCGCTGCTATACGGCGCAACCACCGCAATCGCAAATGCAAACACATAGAAAGTGATCGTCATAAGATTCAACCGTACTATAGATCGAATCACATAATTTGTAATTATATATTTCTCAAGTGACTACAATAACGATATTTTAGATTCCAAGAAGCCTTAACTCATTGGCATTAAATAATCACACACTCTCGCATACACACACATAATAAATATATGTATGTATGTACATATGTAACTGTGTGAAATTCAATAGAAATAAATAAATTAAGTTTTTCAATGCTATTTTTTAAATCTTAAATGTGTGTTCCAGTAGCCCAATTGTGCAAATAAATTGTCGTAAAATTCAGTAAGGGCTCGCCTTGATGAATCTCTGGCCTTTGCTGCAAATGATCAAACCATCTGGACAGATTCAGATAATTCTCCTTGTCTACAGGCGAGAGGGATTTCTGCAAAAATAAATTATATATCTATTAAAACTGTATTAAAATGTTCAGAATAAGTTCTGAACAGGAGAAGAAAGTTTTGACCCCGATTAATTAAATGCCAAATCAATTTAAATGATAAACTATTAACCAAAATACAGTTTACTTGAAAATCGAGAGAGATTTTGAAAAGATATGGTAGTTAGAAGTCTTGGAAGATTAAAAAAAATAAACGAAAAGCCGATTTTTAGATTTGAAAAAAAATTGATGTAAGCCTAAATGAAGAAAATTCTTATATCAAAGCAGTTTTACAGTTTTAGGTAAATTAAAGAATAGCAAGAGTACGCACCAAGAGATCATGAATGGCATAGTATACAGCCAAGTCAGCCAGCGTTATGAAGTGTCCCACCAGATAGGATTTACTGACAAACAGTTTGTTAAAGTCGTTTAGCAACTGCTTCGCCACATGTTTGTCCTTTGAGCCCGGTGCCACATAGAGAACTGCGAACTCGATCCATTGATAAACCTGAGCCTGTACATCCCGAGAGACAGTGCTATTTTGGGCTGTCTCCGACTTGGACTCCTGCGCCAAGCTCTCCAGAATTGTGGCAAAGCCTGCGACAGTTTTGTTATTGGCGCTAGTGCGAATAACGACCTTGACAATAGAAATTTCATTAATGTCACATTTACTGTCTGAATGGAATTTGCATTTTGCTGCTTTGTTTACCTGCTCCTCGTTGAGTGCTACCTTGCCGGGCGAAACACCTAGGCAGTTTGCGATTTTCTGCACTGTTGCAACGTCACACATCTTAAGAAATTAAATTGATTTATTTATTATATTTTGAGCGCAAAATATTTGCAAACGTGCTCACTCACACAATGTTATAATTTTGGGCTTCCAAAAAATTAACATTCTGCTCAACTGTTATATATTATCGATATCGAATGTTTACAACATTTAACAGCAAGTGATTATTTTGGCAGCACTGTAGTCGATAGCATAAAATAAACGAAAGCAATAACATTCAATCTATCGATATGGACTGCGCGCGCCTTTTAAATTCTTGTTTCGTTGATTGACCGTGACAGTGCTTGGTAAGTAATGTCATATTGCAGTAGAAATATAAAAACATTGGCAGTGGCCATCATCAGCTGTAAATAAAGGAAATTATAATCTACAGAGATGCAATAAAATATGCATGCAACCTACCGCTGTTATAAGCTTATAATCCAAAACAATGAGGCCACAGGCAACATGCGCACGCACATTGGCTTGCAGCTGTAGCACAAAGTGATTGACAGTTTCGATCAATTCCTCGTTTTCTGCTCGCACCTTGCTCAACAAAGTCAAGCAATTTGTTTGCTGAATTGTAAAAATTATCAACAGATTAATATATTTATATTTCATATATTTAAAAATATCTTACCTCTTGCTGCACGCTATGATTAAAGTAAAGAATAATGAACATTTTGCACACATGCATGCAAAGCCACAAAGTGATATACGCCCACCAGGCCCAGTCAGCCAGATTTGGGTTTTCAATGCTCTTGTAAGCAAGAAACAGATTCGTGTTGAAATTTATAATTGAGCTCATGTAGAGCAACAGCAATGAAACTCCAAAGGTTTGATTAACCATTTTTGTAAAGTGCAGCAGACTCGTGTGCTGGCCACGCAGCTGTTGAAGCGATGCACGTTGAATCAAATGACCACGTCGAAGTTCCAATTTCAAGGCTTCAGTTAAGCTCTGTAATCGCCGAGCAACGCCTTGGAGCAGCGTCATATAGGGCACAAAGGATATGCCGCTTAGGATATTAGGCAGCCCATAGGTACTCATGTTAAACAGGGACTTCCAAATCTCATAATTGCAAAAGGCAAATACAATTGAAAAGCAGCAGAGGCTGTATAAAAGCACCACCAACAGCTGGTAGCCCACAAACTGCTTAATTCGGCGACCCTCGACAATGTAACCACTGGCCAGATCGAACTGTGCTATCCTGTCGAATACCGCTCCGATCTTATGCTTCCAGCTAACGCTTAGTATCATAATGCATGGTATATGGATTATGTAGGTGAAAGACTCAAAGATATAGAACTTATGCTCAAGATCATTCACTTTTAGCGAGCTTTGCACCAGCTCCCAGTAGGCAGCTGCGCAAAGCCAAGAAAACAAGGCCAACAGATAAAAATGCTGCACTGCATCATAGAATCGGCCAGAGAAGCGTGGAATAACAGCTGCCGGTGCCCCTCCAGTCAATACACAGACAATGAGCAGCAGCTGCAGCTCGTCCCTTAGCTGATCCGAGTTTGATTTGTAGAGCTGCTGTGTTAGATTTAAATTTCTAGAAACAAAGCAAATTAAGAATATATGAGAACTAGAACTTGGGGGGCTAAAAATTTATTTATTTATTTTTATTTTAAAGTCATAACAGGGACGGTTCCTATTATCATACCTTTTCTGAAATAGAAAATCCTGTTGCGTACGTAGATGCCAGTTGGGGACATTATCTTTAATCGGCTGGGGTTCCTGCAGCCAGGCAGCTACCCGGCTTGCTTTGCGTGATGCCGATGCTTGCTTTGGCTTCAACTTCAACATGGCGTATGATTAATAAAATCAATTTACGCTTTCCAATTAGCATTTAATGTGGCACATCCTGACAACAGTCGTCAGCAATAATTAATCAAAATGTTTAAATGATTTGCCTTCAGCAACAATTACAATTAGTTCTTCTAGCCTCGTCCACATGAGTGATTGGAGCAACAATTGCTGGCTACGTCTGCTGCTGACCATTAGCCGCTGGCTGGCCGTATCTCCGTCCAGTTGGAGGCAACGACATTTTCACTTGGTCAGGTGTCTGTTGGTACTGGGTTGCGTTTGGTTCTTTTCAATATTAAGATTGAGCACCGCCAAGTTTGAATCACAAGTGTTTGCCATCGAGAAGTTTCTCTACCTCATCGAGTATCCCATGAATATGCTCATTACGGCCATCTTTTCGCTCCGAGTATATCGCAGTGAAGGCTTCTACAGGCGCCTCTCGCTGCAAAGAATGCGTCTACAGGCGCTGCTCTTGGAAGATGCTGGGCCGACACACTATCTGGGACTTCGGGTGTTGAAGTTACTGCTCATTGTGCTCGGCTTTCATGGCAGCTGCATGCTCATTGATGCTTGGTGGCTTAAATTTAACTGGCGCGAAACGATTCCCAGCAATTGCACTCATAATTTGTCTGCTATCATGATCAGCCTGAGCTTATTACAATATATCCTGGCACTGCGACTTCTCTGCCTGCTACATGTGCAGCTTAATAGGCGTTTGGAGCAACTGCAGCCGCTGCAAGTCAGTATTTCCATTTTGGCCACGGCAACTGATGAGATTGCTCCCAAATTGGAGCAACTTCGTTTGGTCAGTGCTGCATTGGATATCATGCTCACACAATTGTTAAATAAATTCGGACTGGCGCTGCTCCTGAACTTTAGCAATTCACTGCTGTGCTTCTGCTACGAGCTGTTCATTGTCTTCAGGTTCTTGGAGCGACCTGAATGGACCACGCGCGGGAGTCTTCTATTTCTCTATCGCTTGCTTTGGCTGTTGATGCATGCTTCCCGCATTTGGTTTGTACTCAATGCTAATGAGAGCATTATGGAGCAGGTGAGCTCATTCATACATTAATTTATCCTTCCACTCTGTAAATCCAAAGCTCTTCCAGAAATGTCAGATGTGCCTGTTGCTCAACAAACTGCAGGCACGCAATATAAAACTGGAACGCGCCATTAATCGCTTTATGCTGCAGCTCCAGGCAAACGAGGTTCAGCCCTTAGCTGTGTGCGGTGTGGTCGATGTGGACACCCTGGCGATGGGCGGGGTAAATGCTTCACCCTCTCGTTAATCACAATCAAATATAAATGTGTATTTCTTTGTTCTCCGGCAGTTTATCAGCGCTTTGATGGCCATTGTTATATTCCTTATACAAATCGATCTGGGCAATAAATCTCTAATGGGCTATTCCTTCTAAAATGCAACCAATAAAAGGCTTGACAACAAATTCATTGACTTTCATTTGATAAAATGTTGTGCTTTCGTATAGAACTGCGGCACTTGCTGAAACGCTGCTCCAAATGGACACAGCACAGGCTGCAGGTCATCGCGGGTATTCTCTTGAGGGTTCTTTCAGTTGTGTCTGCTCGATTTACGGATATAATGGCACAGGCTGGCGCCGAGACCAGTTTGCTGGCAATTCGCTTGACGGTCAATCGTCAGCTGCACATGGCCGAGCGGTAAGCAGGAAGACAGGGTGTTACCTAAAGAAATTTAATTGCATATAGTAAAAGTTTATAAAATAATTATGGTACCTACTTTAAGCATTCTCTGGCTGTTCGTGCTGCTGTCTAGTATCTTTGCTGTTTACATGCTTAGCGAGGTACAGATAGCTCGATATGCAACTTCGCCAACTGTCATCTCGGTGGATCGGGATTATCGGGGCTGGAACGGATCATTGCCGGCGGTTACTTTGTGCTATTACGATCACATTGACTCGTTTAAGGCAAACGAGCTCATTCAGGACCAGTGGAATGTGTCCATTATCGATGAGGATTACTTTTACATCATGGATTTTCTCTATGCGGTGGTCAATGCGACTGCCAGTAATTATGGCGAGCTGGCCAGGTTCGCCAGCGATGAGCGCTTCGATCAGATAGATCTCTATGATATTATACAGAGTATAAATCGTCCCTTTGAGCAGGTGATTAGCAGCTTTGATTCTAACTTCAACGTGCATGTTCAGATGGTAATGACGGAGCGTGGATCCTGTTACGCCATCAACTCACCGATGTCGGCTGTTCTGACTAAAGAGTGAGTCGGCGATTCCTGCATTATAATCCTTTAAAGTTCGTGCTTTTCCAGAACCGTGCAATATAAGGATATGCCTGAGCCTCTCACCTGTCAGTATGGCAAACAGCAGTGCTACATACGCATGGATCTCTACGAGAGCACAGGCGTGGTATGTAATTAATCTTATTAGCAGGCGGATTGGTCTACTTAAGTATCATCTACTCCTGCAGCTGGATGTGCACTCACCCTATGAGGTGTCGGCAACGGAAGCAAACATTGTGTCCCTCCACAAGTCCGATGAAATAACGGCCTCATTCAAGGTGCTCGAGACGGTGTAAGTAGTCTGGCATATAATGAAACTATATATAATAGTTAATCTATGATAGAGCATCCAAAAATCTTCGCGAACTGAGCGTGGATCAACGCAAATGTGTTTTCAATGATGAGGAAACGTCTAATCTAAAGGTGAGAACTGTAAAGTAAATCATTGCGATTGTAATTATAATCTTACCACAAATATTTCCAGATCTACAGCAAATCTCTGTGTCTGGCGCGTTGTCGTGCCATCATGGCCTTGGAAATGTGCAACTGTGTTCCATTCTTCTATCCGTTTGTGGAGGGCCCCAGCTGTAATCCTGCGGGTTTTGAGTGTCTGCTTGATTTCAAGTGGCCCATTTGGGCTTTGCACATTTGCAAATGTCCTTCGACGTGCACAGAGATTGAGTACACCATGCAGACAGTAAAAAAGAGCAGTTGGGGCATGAAAAGTAACGAGGAAGCGGCGAGTCTCGAATCGGCCACCTCGAGTTTTCGCTGGGATCTGATACCGCCAAAGGTGCGATTACGACGCGATGTAGTATTTAGTTTTGAGGATCTCATTGGTAAGGACCTTCTCTACTAGCCGGAGACTCCTCTTATTGAACCTTGTTTCTCTGCAGTGTCCTTTGGCGGCGCCTTGGCATTGTTTGTGGGCGTCAGTGTTATGGGTTTGGTACAAATGGGCTATGTTATCGTCTACAACTTACTACGGGACATATTTAAGCTGTTTCGCTTTATTCACATCTATTTTCGAGATCGTTGCCAACGCAGCAAGCCCAAAAGTTCCAATCAAAGTCAGGACAATGTTTCGCGCGCCGAGACAGCGGAACTTCCATTGTTTGAATATGTAAATTAACAATTCATCAATTAAATAAACATATATCTTAAATACGTGCTTGTTTTATTTCTAAATGCAATATTTAATTATTTTTCATTTTGTTTTAAAATAATTTTTATAAATATGCAAATTTTATTTAACCGCGAAATAGACGTTCTGGTAACGATCGATCGATTCACATATCGATATACTACTGTTATCGCTGTGTTTTAAAATGTGGGCTATCGATATGTATGGAATATTGTGATTATATTATTTTGGTAGCCCTAGTATATAATACACGTGCAACAAAAGTAAATTTTAACTTTCTGCGTGGAAATTATTGAATAAAAGTCATTGTTAGGCTATTAATCCTATTAATTCAAGATGAGCGATGATGAGTCCAGTGATGGCATGGAAGAGCTACAAGAGTTGATAGCTCTGTACGCCAAAGATGACAAAAAGACGCAGTCAACTCGGGCGAAGCCCGAAAAAGACATAAAGGAACATAGTTATGTAGAGGTTCCAATGGAAAAGGAAGTTTTCGGCGACAAACAAACGTTTCTATCGAATCTGGCCAAATCGGTTGTCAAGAAACGAACAAAGAGCGTCAAAACTTCGGATGATGAGGAAGAGGACAACAAGGAAACTGCGAAAAAACACAAACCGGCCTGGACAGACTCTGATGACGATGAGCTTGATGTGGGTGATGCAAAACGCCGCACACGGCACACTGGCCCATTAACACACTTGAGCAAGGACAAATCCTATAAGGAATATTTGACGGCGCGCTTTCAACGCACCGTCAATCAACCAAAATGGGCTGAACTGGATCAGGAAAAAGAACAAGATGATTCCGAGAACTCAGACGAGGAGTTATTGAAAACTGTCGGTTTTATAGACAAGAGAAAAGTCCTCAAATTGCGGCCCAAAAATCTTCATTTCAAGAGAGCCCGAGACTTAAATCGTTCCACCTACAGCGAAGGCGTCGTCTCGAGCATTCAATTCCATCCGACGAGCACAGCTGCTCTGGTGGCTGGAGAAAGCTGCGTGGCCAACATTTACAGTGTGGATGGGCAGAAGAACGAGAAGCTGCACAGCATACGATTCAAAAAATTTCCCCTCACCTGTGCCCGCATCACACCCTGCGGCACCAAAGCGTTCTTTAGCTCGTTAAGGCCCTACTATTACGCCTACGATCTACTCGAGGCCAAGGAGACCAAATTGATGTTGCCAGTCAAGGCGAATACTCTGCGTAATTTTGAGATCTCGCCTTGCGGCAAATACATTGCCACTCAGGGTAAATTTGGAACCATCAATTTGATAACTGCGCAGACCAATGAGCTGTTGCACACCTTCAAGCAGGAGGGTACCATGCGTGGCATGTCCTTCACCGCCGACTCGAAACGGCTAATATGCAGCGGTTCCAGCTGCAATGTGAATGTCCTGTCGCTGCGACAGAATCGCATTGAGCATTCATTTATTGACGATGGCTGCGTTAATGGAATGTCCTTAACACTCTCGCCCAATCAACGTCTACTCGCCACAGGCAGCAACGAGGGCGTCGTCAATGTGTACGATTACGAGAGCATCTACAAGTCGACAACGCCGCAGCCAGAAAAGCGTTTCCTGAATCTGCGCACAGCAATCACAGGTCTACAATTCAATCACTCTTCCGAACTGCTGGCCATGGCCTCGCTGCTGCTGCCGAACGCGGTAAAGCTGGCACACTTTCCCAGCGCAACGGTCTATTCCAACTTTCCCGGCCAACAGGATAATGTGGGCATTGTGAACACAATGGCATTCTCGCCCAACAGTTCATATCTGGCAATTGGCACCAAAGGCAAGAAGGCGCCTCTATATAGACTTAAATATTTCAGAAACTATTAACAAACAGAAATTATAAATGTTTACTAATTAAATGTTGTAAATTAATGGATATAAATTGGTAAATCACTTTTATTTTTTACAATTTTAATAAAACTTAAGCAAAAATAATTATTTTTCTGTAATGAAAAATATAATTTCAAAACTGCGATTTTATAGCTAAATAGAAAAGTTTGATATATATTTTTCCAATAAAAGCCCCAAGAAGAAACTAAAAAAATATTTGAAAATTTTCCTTTTCTAATATTTTTTTGGTTTGGCTTGATTTACTTATTACCTCATTTAGCTTTAAAAAGTCGTAAAAGGATTTTAAAATTTATTTTTTTGTTCAAAAATTTAAGCTGATTATTTTAAAGTGTAATTTGTTTTTGTCAGAATTAAATCATTGTTTCTGATTTATATATTAATTCTTAATTTTATTTGCCTTTAAATGAGAAAAAAGTAAAATTCAAATATATAAAAATCACCAAGGATGTAAGGATCACATTTTTGTAGTCCATATTGTTGGTATTTTTAATCAAGTAATTACAGTTTGCTTTCAAGTTTAATTAATTAAATTAGTAAGGGCCCCGAAAGATGTCCCGCTTTTGGGTTTCGTGTATCTTGGCAATGTCGTCGAGCTTCTTGCAAATATGTGTCGATTGGCCCTCAATCCATTGGATTGAGTTCATGTGCGCGTTTAAGATCTTGCCAATCTGTATAATCGGATCAGTGTTGTCCTGCCCCTTGTTGGCATCGTTCAGATTATCGATGATCTCTTTGAGGTCCTCCGACATTTGTTTAAGCTGTGTGTCTAAATTCTCGACCATTAGATAGGTCTGGCTGCGCTCCTGATCGACGCGTGGTAAGTTTGTAAATTCCTTCTCCAATGGGGCCAGACTCTCCTCCAGTTCTTTGTGTTGTGTGGCAATAAACTCGAGCTCCTGGTCCAGAACTTGTTGATCGTTCTTAACCTTTTGCACGGCATCGTTTAGCTCGATGATCTTTTGATTATTGCCAACCAGCAGCTTGTCCCAGGCATTTATTTGGGTCGCCTGCTGGGAGAAGACCTTCTCCTGCTCCTCAAACTCCAAAGTCCACTTATTAATGTGCTCCTCAAGTTGATTGTAGGAGAATTGTGAAGCATTTGCAACCGCTGATGAATCTGTGGTCTTCGTGGCTGTAGACAGATTTGCAAAGGCACTACCGGTGCTGCTGGGAACGCCAGTGGTTGGTGCTGAGCTGGCCAGTGGTGCCACAGAGGCAGCTGCTACTGGCGCTAGAGCGACTGTGCTTTTGGGAGCTGTTGTCAAGCCCAGAGAAATGCCGCCGCCAAGTGCATTAGCTGTTGTGGCCGCAGCAGTTGTCGTTGTGGCGGCTACTGGTGCTGGCTGGGACATAAATCCGCCAAAGGCTGGTGGAGCCGTTGCGGCTGGCGCAACAGCTGCAGTTGGAGCCGCTCCAAGGCCGCCACCAAGTCCTGTCAGTTGGTTTGCCAATGCAGGCGCTGCTGTTGTCGCAGTCAAGCCGAATCCACCGAAAGGTGGCGGTGCCGCCTTTGTAGCGTCCGCATCGCCGCCACCTCCAACACCAATAGCCGGCGCAGGAGCCGCAAATGAGAATGTTGGTTTGGCGGGAACCGCAGCGCCGGGATTAGCTGTTGTTGGTGCGGTGTTCAGGCCAAATGAAAATCCTGTTGCGCTGGCTGCAGTTGTCGTGGGCAATTGGAATGCCATTATGCTATGCGTTAAATGTGCAAACAATAAAAAATTAATTTGTTTAGTTACAAAATACTGCACGCTCGAGAAGCAAAAACCAGCTTATTTATTTTCGATGTCAGCTTATCGATACGCATGCTGTGTGTGGTTAGTGTTGGAAAATATTTGGGCAGGCGTTTTTGGTATTTTTTAGTTGTAATCTATGGGATTTGACAATAACAAATCTAATCGCAAATTAAACCGCCCGCTCAAATCTCAGTTCATTGAATACAGATTAAATGATGAGATTGCATCACAAAATATTCATTAAACAATTGCCATAAGCAACTGTTCGGTAATAGATAATGCAAATGCGTTGTGTTGCATTGTTTAAAAAAGAAACACTTGATATATCAATACGAACAAGATATGTTGCTATCTGAAAGTGGATGATAAAACGGCATTTGGGTCAAGAATTTAATTACAGATTTTCAATTACGAGCACTAGGGACAATTGCAAAGGCTGTTGCCATTAAACTTGATGCACTTGTAAGTACGCATATACTAGTATTTGTGTGTGTATGTGTGAGTATAGGTATAAAATTACATACAGTGATCAAAAAAACTTTACGTACAGCTTGATTTCTTGTTGGCAATAATAATAGTAATAATTCAAATATGAATTTTAAAAGAATGTGTTATGCATTTTACATTCAATAGAAATATCAAATGTATAATTTATTGATCTGAAAATTCATTTATTGTTTATAAATACATTTAAAAAATAATTTAAAAAAAAATTATTAATATTTTAATACATTTTTTGATTACATGTATGCATATTCTTCTACACTAACCAATTAAAATAATATATTTAAACATTTAATAATTTTCCAGATGCAGCCTAGAACAATCATGGACTTTTGTAGGACAGTGTATTAGGTAGATAGTTAAACAAGGCAAATAGGCACAGGCACATAACGGTCTGTATGATAACCTGGATCGCTTGTTGTGAACTTGCAAGTTGTAGTGCTGATAAGGAGCCTTCAGAACAAAGGCAGACTCCCTGCTGAGCTGAACATAATTGTGAACACTTTGAACTGAATGCTCAGTCAATGTGTATTGTGTATTGTTGCGTACTACTTGAACAATTGCAATTAACAATTGCCTTCTACCAACTTGTTGCTTGTTTGCTGCATGTTTGCGCAAGGCGTTTAGTAATCATTGTTATCAGCTACAGTTTGTCTTTCTGTGCCACAAAACACTCTACGCACAACTATAAAATCAATTCCCTGATCGAACAGGACGCATATCGTGTACGCAGCTCGACAAAGCATGTTCAAATCGTCGTACCTTGTGGTCTTGCTGCTGCTGCAGTTACTCAATGGAGGATTCGCGCTGGATAATGGACTGGCGCTTAAGTAAGCATTCAACATTCAAGTGATTATGGTTTATTGTAAAAATGCTTTATTTGCAGACCACCAATGGGCTGGATGTCCTGGCAGCGGTAAGTTAAATAACAAAGAGGAGTTAGGACACTAAATATCATCTTTTGGTTTTTATAAAACATAATTTATAAATTATTTATTGGGGCCCAAGATTATTTATGACTCAGAAAATAAAATGTCTCAATTTATTTGAAAAGAAATCAAAAATAAAATATGCCAATTAGATAGATAAGGATAAAAATATGTTTAACTAAATATTGTTAATTTTTCACAGGTTTCGCTGTATTACAGATTGTAAATCCTATCCAGATGAATGTATAAGGTGAGCCACAACAACTATTAATCATGCTATAAATGTTTTATTTCTATAAAAAAAAAAAAAATTTCCCAAATAGTGAGCAATTGTTCCGTCGTCATGCGGATTTAATTGTTTCCGAGGGTTATGCTGATGCCGGCTACGAATACGTGATTATTGATGACTGCTGGCTGGAAAGAAATCGTGATAGTAAGACCAAAAAGTTGGTAGCTGATCTCAAGCGTTTTCCTAGTGGCTTGAACGCTCTGGCGGATCATGTGAGTAAGCGCGTCAGTTGGGCTGTTATTCTATAAATAAACTTTTCTATTTCTCTCCTATAGATACACTTCAGAGGTCTAAAGTTTGGCTTATATCAGGACTTTGGCACGAATACGTGTGCAGGCTATCCGGGCGTGATTAATCACATGGAACTCGATGCGCAAACCTTTGCCAATTGGGATGTTGACTATGTCAAACTGGACGGTTGCTTTGCTAACATAAGCGACATGGCAGCTGGTTATCCAGAATTTGGTCGTCTGCTTAATGCCACTGGACGTCCAATGGTATATTCCTGTAGCTGGTAAATTTAAATCTTAATATATAAATTGTTATTAGAATAAGATTTAAATTTCTGTGCTATGCAGGCCTGCCTATCAGGAGGATAACGGCGAAATGCCCGACTATGCATCCTTGAAGCAGCATTGCAATCTGTGGCGCAACTGGGATGATATTGACGATTCCTTTGAATCGGTTATGCAGATTATGGATTACTTTGGCAAAAATCAAGACAGAATACAGCCCCACGGCGGACCAGGACATTGGAATGATCCGGACATGCTGCTCCTGGGCAACTATGGACTGAGCTACGATCAAAGTAAATTACAAATGGCTGTGTGGGCTGTGCTGGCAGCGCCTCTACTCATGTCCAACGATTTGGCCAAGGTGCGCCCAGAAATTAAGGAGATTCTGCAAAATCGGTTAGTTAAACTCAACTGAATTGGAAGAATGTGTCTATATAATGGCTTATTACAGAGATGTAATTGCTGTCAATCAGGATCCCTTGGGCATACAAGGACGTCGTCTGCTGATGAAAAACGATATTGAGGTAATTATAGAGTGTAATTGATTGGGGGATATTAAACCTTTGTCTTGTTGCCTGTTGTAGGTCTGGCTGCGTCCCATAACGCCACAGACACAGCCGAAGGAGTACTCATATGCTGTAGCCTTTGTTAGTCGGCGTACAGATGGTTCACCCTATGCCATAACATTTACGCTTAAAGAAGTAATAATATAAAATTATCTAAATAGCTTTAAATGATATTTAAATTTTGCTTTTCCTTAGCTGTTGCTGAGCAATGACAACGGTTATAGCGTACAGGTAAGTTCTCTTTGTATAAAATACTCTTTAAATTGCTTACTAATTTAATAATCGTAGGATTTGTATGAGCCAAATAGCAACCTAGGCGTGTTCCGATCGGAGAGTCATTTCTCGACTCGTGTTAATCCAAATGGTATTTGCTTGTTTTC
This sequence comes from Hirtodrosophila alboralis, assembly GCA_035043045.1. Classification (NCBI taxonomy): domain Eukaryota; kingdom Metazoa; phylum Arthropoda; class Insecta; order Diptera; family Drosophilidae; genus Hirtodrosophila; species Hirtodrosophila alboralis. Next base: position 84,176 of record JAWNNH010000380.1, on the reverse strand, counting down.
CCAATCTTAAAATAATCCAATTAATGTGTTTGATTTTCTTATAGGCGTCACTTTCTACAAGTTTACAGCGCTGTGAGAATCGCAGTTGCTTATCAGATCATCATATATTATGTATATAACATTTTATACCAATATTCTCAATAAACACGAACCTTGTATTAAAAGAAAAAGAATGTGCATTCGCATATTCAATAATATGCATCATATTGTATAAATACAGTTTTATATTTTACATTTTACATAGATTCAATTACCGAGACTAATTAAAAAGTTGTTTTACAATGGGATTTGTTCCGTTCAGGCATGATATAAATAAAAGAGGACTTTATGAAATGATAGATTAGTTAATTTGCCAGGCCATAAACCAAAAATAAGATGCTAATGCTATAAAGTTTAGAGCAGGGACTGCAAATAACGATTATTTTGTTTTTTTTTTTAAATATAAATCAGAAATAATGATTATTTCTTTGAATAATGCAAAATAAAACTCAAAAGCAATCGTTGATATTATTTTACCTCAAAAATAAAACTGAAAATCCTCTTACAACTTTTTAAGGCTTAGTAAGATTGGTATTTATTCTCAATAAGTTATTCAAGACTAACCTAAAGAAAAAATTTGTAATATCTTAAAAATAAAAAAAAATGTAATTTTTTTTTTCAATTTTGAAAATATTTTTTTTAGGTTTCTCTTGGATTTTTTAAATTGAGAAAAATAATCAAACTTTCGGCATTATGCTATAAAAACATCATTGAAGAATTTTCAGTTTTATTGTCTTGCTCAAAACAACGATTATTTCTGAGATTTATTTAGAAATCCGAAAATAGTAGTTATACCCCAATTTATATAGAAAAAAACTTGAGTAAGCATTACATTATAATCGTAGCGGTTCCTGGATTAGAGATAACTATCCGTCAGCTCCAGCCATACATCAGATGTAAGTCATATTATATAAATATTTATATATAATTAGTAGCTTGAGTTAACAGCAAGTTGTAGTCGTAGGTTATTGTCAAGTTAAGTAGTTTAGTTGCCACATCGAATTTAGAAAAAGATTGCAAATGTGGCGAAGCGGGAAACCTTTGGCTAATGCACGCCATTGCTGATGGTCGGCGTGCGTTCGTAGCTTCGCCTGTGCAGGTCATCCACATCCTTCAGGTAATACGTGCCCGGGAACAGGACACTGATGCTGCCAGTGGGCGTATAGGGCGCCGCATGATTGTTCTTCTCACGCACCTCCATCAGCTTGGAGAATTCCTCGGGCGCAACTTTTTCGCGTGCATTTAGCTGGGGTAGTACGTAATCCAGCTTGGCCACAAACTGATCAAAGACGGCAGCATCTTGGGTGACTTTAATGGAATACATGGAGGCAGCCAGGCCGGAGCCATAGGAAAAGACGCCTATGCGCTTGCCTACAAGCTGCGCCGAGGGCACACCAATCAGCAGAGAGACCAGGCCCGAGTAGACAGAGGGCGTGTACATGTTGCCCACTTGATTGGCCAGCAGCAGTGACTTCTTGGTCTTGGACTCAAACACCTGCGCCGAGTGTGTAAGGAAAGCCTTCTCCACATCCCGATCAAAGTAGCTGTTCTCCAGTGTGGTGCTATTAAAGCGTTCCAAACCTGGAAAATGTTCCTCACGCTGCTGCTCGCTGCTCAGCAGAAAATCATTGAGGCTGAGCCTTCCCACGGACTTCTGGACGAGCTTGCAGAACGGCGTATGGAACAGAATGGCATCAAAGTTATCCAGACCTGGGAGCAACGATTGCTGCGATTGCTGCTTCTCGAATTTCTTGCGATAGCGACGATAGCAGGTATCCAAGGCGGACAAATAGCACTGTATGGAGAGCTTGCCATCGACCGTTGGATACTCGGAGCTTAGATCGGGCTTGTAAAAGTCGTAGGCGTGCTCCATGTGCGTGGCGCGCAGACCACGCTCAAACACCAGCGGCGCCTGGGGACCCACCAGCATGGCTATTGCTCCTGCACCGCCCGTTGGACGCGCAGCGCCCTTGGCATAGACGGCAATGTCGGCGCACACGGCCAGCGCGTAGCGTCCATCCCAGCTGGAGGATTCGATCCAATTAACTGAATTGAATAGAGCCGCAGTGCCGCCATAGCAGGCATTCGTCGTGTCAATGCCCTCGATGTCAGTGTTGCCACTCTCAGCGAATAATTGCATTAGCACCGATTTAACCGATTTCGATTTATCGACTATCGTTTCAGTGCCCACTTCCAGTCGTCCGATTTCCGTGTGCTTGATGTGATTTCGCTCCAGTAGTCGGCTGACAACCGTCAAGCACAGCGAATTGACATCCTCGCGATCCGAGCAGAAACCCATTTTCGCCTGTCCCAGGCCGATTGTGTATTTGCCCGCGGAGGCGCCATCGAACTGTTCCAATTCCGTTTGGTCCACATACTGCGAGGGGAATATCACTTCAATGGCGCGTATTCCAACATTTTCGGGCCAATTGCTTGCCATGGCTGGATTTAATAAACTAATTGGTCGTTTCTATTACAGCGGAAGAGTCCTGTTTCTGAGTTCTGCAAGCGCAACATAAAAAGGTGAGTTATTTTTGGTTAAATATGATTCTTTTTTTTATTTAATCCTACTGTTATATGTTCCAATCTCAATGTTTTCACTCCACGACTTATGTCGTCAATGAGCAATTACAATTGATTGACCAAAAAAAAAAAAAAGAACCGTTTAAAAGGGACAAAATTAAAGCAAAAATCAGAAAAAATAGTATAGACTATTAAGGTATATATATTCTCTTTCTTACATATATACAAGTTAAAAAACATTTTTAGATTGATTTTACTCAAAACTATAAAGAATAAAAAAAAAAGAATTCTTCATTGTTTGCAGGGGTATATTTTTCAATAGATGTCAGCCTCAACCTTACACTGAAAAAATTAATGTTTTAAGCTCTCAGAATTATTATTACACCTGGCAATTTAAAAATGAACAAATAAAATTACTGGAAAGCGCAGTTAAATGTTAAAACAAACAACTAAACACACACAGACAGACAGCCAGGCAGACACACCACAAAATTCCAGTGTCGTGTGTCGTCACAACTTTCTCCTCTTGATATTCTGCGCCATCAGAAAACAGAAAAACATCTTTAAGTTATGCATATTGCCTTGTAATACCACAAATTGTTTGGCCTGGGATTGGAATTGGGATTGGGAAACACAGCAGAAACAACAACTTAATATCACCTTAAATAATGAAACCACCTGTTGCACGCTCGAGCTGCGTCGACCGTGTGCCCAAAGAGCGTCTCTTTGAAGTTTAAACTTTAAAACTGAACCACAAGCAACACACAGCAGAGAGGGGCATAAAGGGGCAGTGAGGGACGATATGATTTCAATTTCGATTTCGCTGTGAGCTTTTTTTTCTGACACGCCAGCTTTGAATGAAGCAAAGCAGAGAAGACGACGCGGCCTTTATAATACAAACTACAAGCTCAAAATGCTAACAACAACAATCAGAAGCACTAAAATCAGGTGGAGAAACTTTCTCCGCGCAGTCGAACTTTTAACTAAAGAGAACACAGAGCCAAGGTGTAAATACAAGAGGTGAGGTCGCACACTTGGACCTTAGGCAGTTACCAATTGCTAAGAACGAAAGAGTGTGGTGAATTAGGAAGTTAATTGAAAATTGGTAATTTGTCAGAAATGACACCATCTTATATAATGACACCATAAATCAGAAAAACCCCAGTATTTATTCATTTAAACGTTGAAAGGTTTCAAAGTATCTTTGAACCTAAAAATTAATTATATGCATCGTGAAAAAATTAAATTTTATTACCAATTATTAAAAACTGTTTGAAATAATAATTATTTTTCATTTACCATATATTCTACCTTCGCTTGATTAAATTTAAACACACGCTTCAATTTGGCGCAATATTAACAATCTATAGCTTTGTAAATATTATTAGAGTTTATATCAATCATATATTATTTGATAAGCACATATTTGGGAACTCTGCACGTGTCAAAAAAAACATTGGATGTTTTTCTCTTTTATTTTGGGCTTGGTCAGTCAGTTCGTGGCTTATGTAGGTCGTCATCTAACGGGGACTATTGTATAACTGATAACAAGCGCAGAGTGGGAAGGGGGAACGGACGAATCAGTGTCATGTTTACCGTTACTGTTAGCACCTGCCACAAAAAATCAAATACCGAAAACAGTTTTATGTCTGTATTGGCGTTTTCACTTTTAACTCTGCGATCGTTGATTTTTATTTTTTGTATTTTTTTTTTTTGCCTGCGGAACGCGTTGCACACTCGATCGAACCTCTTGGCAGACTGAACAGCGACGAGTCGCCAGCAGCGGCATATGACCATAAAGACGACAGAGAAGCCAGCGTTGCGAAGTCGACGTTGACGTAGACGACAGAGCAGCAAACATACATACATATATACATAGGTATTGGACGTTGTAAGCTAATGTCGGATGATTTGGGATGAGCTCTGATCGTATATATATATATGAACTAAGGCTAAAGATAATTATGGGTAGAGTTAAGAACAGCCGGCCAAGGCAACCTAACTTCGCTTGTATTCCCAAATTCCAAGTTCCTCTTGGGAATACCATGAGTTAACACTAACAATTCAGCATATATTTGCTTAAGTATTTTACCAATAATATTTATCACTCGGATACATAGATCAGGTTGGGTTCTATGTGGACATAGTAAAGACGAGCTCGCGCTCTATTGTGTTGTGGCGAGATAAGATCTAAGGCGGCCTAGGTCTTGGGCCGGGTGATCGTTTGATTGGTAGACGCACTGATAAGCCCCTTTATGACGATGGCTGCCGGTAAGTGGACAAAGCGATATCCGTATTATTATTATACAGGCAGGCAGGCGCACTTGAACTTTATTGTACTTATTCTCAACTGGGAATCGGTGTTATGGTTCAATGTTATGGAAATGCATGCGTTGTTTATGCAATCTGGAAGATAGAGAGAGGCAACCACAATTGTCTTGGTTTATTTATAGACCCCGAAGATCTCTGTAAACAGACTAATTGCGCAAATCGCTCTACGGGTATCGTGAAATTGTTTCCAAACTATATGTATAAACAGTCGGTTAATTGTTATAGTCTTTTAAATGGGGTACAAAGGGTATACAAAAAAGTTGAGTAAACTATAAATCTATATACGAATATTCATGATTTAGTGAAACAGCTAAATATAGTATATACACTCTTGTATATAAATGAATTCTATTTTGGAATCGTGTAATTTATACTAGTTTTTGTACTTATAGGCAAATCAAGTTTGTTTCCAATCATGAATTTGAAAACGATTTACAGTCACGATTTGCTACATATAGCTTTCGTTTTTGATATTCTTATACTTAAGTTTTTCAACTATTTTAAAAAGTTTATTAAAAAAAAAACACTGATCATCAGAAGCTCCACGACTTTTTTGATCTTCACTATATATGAGAACTTTTTTTTTTGGGTACAGACAACAAGGAAATATTTTACTTTCTTGGTACAGAGTATATTCTAGTCGATCAATAGCGCACTCTCTTTTTCGACTGTATTTCGATGAAAGCTGCTTGAGTCATCGTGTTAAATTTCGCAATTCACAAAGTTCGCATATCAGTCATTCGCAAGGCGTTTCGCTCCAAAGGTTAGTTTGGCAAAGTACGGAACAGGCCACATCTATAAGTACGGATGGATGATGGGACACGGACACGGAGGGGAACATAACATAATGATAGTGCACGTGTGCGTGCTCAGAGCACTTTTTGTTATGTACATTGTACCAATTGTATTATGAAACAGAAAAACTTACTTCTGAGCATTGTCAGAAGCTGTGTACATGTGTATAATCAAAACTTGGCAACACAACAAAAGAATCGATCGTGTTTTGGTTAACAATATGGTTTATTCACATACTAAACGTACATACATATGTAGAATGTTTAACAACAAACGCCTACACCGAGTCATTAAATCTTGTACATTATTACAAGATTCAACTGCAGTTTTATAACAGAGTAACTATCACTATGACACTTGAGTATGTAGTGCTAAAAGAACAATCACACACACTTACATAATTTGGTATGCTAGTGCCACCTTAATTGTGCCAAATAATAGGATTAACTAAACTAAACTTTAATAATTAGGCACGAGCGAAGGCGCCTACATAGAGACCGAGCAGTGTGTACACACGACTGGTGGCGAACAGCTGTTCGGCAGTGTGTACACACACAGGTTGCAATCGATACATATTATCGTTATCGCAAGTTATCACGTGAATCTCTTGCGCTATTGTGAATTGTCATTATTGTGTTGAGTTTCCACCAGATACTTGTGCTCCGTTCGTACGTGCATTGTGGGTGGTGCGGTCGTGTGTGATTTGCTTGATTTAAAACATTTTCAACGCACAAAATCTAAAGCAGTCCTTATATCTACTAGTTGACGTTGTGTAGTGCCGTTTAAATGTAAGTGAATGGTCCAACAAAGCCAACTATCCTAATGGTTTAGCGCAAACGACTACGCAGCAAATGCGCGCATGCAAAAAAAAAAAAATGTTTCGTGGTTGACTTGGGTCTGCTGACCTGTTATCAAATGTTTAGCAATACGGTTTTATGGAAAGTTAAAGATTTTGTGGATGAAAAAACGCTTAATGACTGTGTATATGTGCGAATCAAATGACCCTGAAAAACTGTTGCCTCGCTCATATTGCGGTGTCTATTTGGGGCGCAACGTAAAGCTGGCTGCTCGCGTGGCGCGTGTATGCAAGCATAATAAAATGGCGGGCAAATGTGTGCGTAGTGTAATGTTAAATATGTTTTGGAAATTGTCTAGTTGGTTTGTTTTTAAGCTATAAAACCCGTGAGCAAAGAAAAATATCGATCGAAAAGCTGTCATGTGACTGTCACGAACAGCTGACTGGCAAGTGAACTCACCATGGGCTGTGTGTGTGTGTGTTTGTGTCGAGAGTGTGGTGGAATAAAGTCATTCTCACTCTATCTCTCACTTTTACTGACTGCTGCTCTCTCTCTCGGTCTCCGTATTGCCCGCTCTGCGTAAACAAATTTGTAAAGTTGTTAAATTTGAAAATCATTTTGCATTAGTTTTAATTATAAATTATTTATTACTTCCTTTTACTGCTTGTGCATGCGTGCGCTATTAAAGGCGTTGACTGCTTACACATATAAAATTATATATATGAATATGTATATGTATGCCGCTACAAGGACTACAATAAATAGTAATATTGCGTGCGGCAAAGACCTTGACTGCGTTGACTGACCAGATATAAACTTGAAACGAATTGTCGAAAATGCTTTTGTGTGTTTTCTATTTGCCTAGCCAATAAAACAAAAATGTCAGCAGCTGGCCCTAACAACAGCTGCCGGGTTTACACACATTTTAAAGGGCTCAGTGACAAATTGCAAGAAAATTTACGCGCATTATTATTAATTAATTTTGGGCGCCCACCCGCTGCTGACTTACATAAACACATACATACATATCTGTGTATTAACATCATCACAGTTATTCTCGCTTTTATTATGTTTTCGTCATCACAACAGCGAAACTTGCAATTTGTGTTATGTGTATGTCCTTTGTAGGCTCACACCTCCACTCACTACAGACTACGCTCCCCTCTTGCTCTACCCTATCCATTAGTGCCAGCTGTTGGCCAGTCTGGCTGGCGACATTTTCTTGTTTTTGTTGTTGCTTTTCTACGCTCTTCCTTTATGTCAACATCATTTACGTCTCTTTGTTGTTGTTGGCGTTTTATCTGGCAGAGAGTGTTGCCAATCTGCAGGTTTTTTAATGCAAAATTTAGTACGTTTTTTTTTGCTGTAAATAAAGCCATTTGTAAAGAATTTGAGGTTATAATATAAATTTGATTAAAATCTATGAAATAACCCAAAGAAATAGGCAATAAAATTTCTTACATGAATTAAACTACATATAAAAAGAGTCAGAGAACCTGCCCTTCAGTTCCCTACCCGGAGTGGTATTAGACCGGTGGATTGAAAATTAGACAGAAATTTAAATATATATATATAAATGTACTAAATATTACAAAATAGTTTGTCAATAAAGAAATTAAAAAAATATATGTATATACATATATTTATATTGTATGTATTGTATGTATTTGGATATGAAATTCAAATGGATTCTGATCAAAAGTTAATGTTATGAACACCATTAACATTGTTAACGCTAATTTCAGTTCTATTGGAAAACAATATAAATACTCTGCCATTTAATTTATCTGCTTTTTTTTATCTTATCTTTATCTTACACTTGCTTTGATTGCATTATTTGCTAGAAAGATTCAACTAAAAAAAATAAAATGAATTTCAGAAGTTTATTGAAACTATAGTAAGGGAAATTTATACATATGTGAAAAACCGATGGCAACTCTGGCAATAGCTTTCACTCTCCTTTTTTTCGCATTCTATCTCTATCTGACTTCATGATATGATATTATGCAGAATGCGTCACAGAGCTCAGGAAACAAGCATATAAACATAACTAAATATATATTTATATGTACATATATATACTATATCTATGTGTATGAGCATAACTGACTAACCACAACTTTTGTAACCCCTCCCTCTACCCCGACAGAAAGCAATTTAGATTTCGAAGCTAAAAATAGAAACGTTTTGTTGTTGCTCTTTCCAGCGGTTGCCAGGGGTCCTAGGAGTCTCTATATGGCTGTTGATATTCGTTTCCTGGTTGAGGACAATGCACTGCCTTGAATGTTGTCCTGGTCATTGGGGTTACGGGTTGGGCCTAAGGTTCGTAGTTGTTGCAGGGGGGTAATTATTGGGGATGGTCAGCGCTCAATTCTCTATTTATTATCTATCTAGTTTTCTAGTTTTTTTGTTGTTCTCTTTCTCTCTTTGAAGGCCATCATGTAGTTATATAATAATAGTGACTAGTTACCAAAAAAACGAATTTGACCAAAAGTTAGATTTCTATCTGCCTCCTGATGATTACTCATACGCCGCCACAACGTGCAACAACAAACAAAAAACATAATATGTAGTAACAAAAGCAACAACAAGAAAAAATATATAAAAATTTCAGATAACCGATAACTCAATACTCTTTAAGACAATTCTATATACTCTTTTAGTTTTGATAGTTAATTTATTTTATTTTAATTGGGCAAAATAAAATTGAATCTAAATTGATTTCCTGAATCTGAAAATTAATTTTTTTTTTTACCTTTTTTTTTTGGTATTTCGCTTAAAATAATAAATATTTACACATTTTATATTGTATATCTTATTTTTATTTACAATATTATAGCTGTAGTAGTAGTAATATACTCTGCATTGTTAGGGCATAAAAACAACGGTCGACACTTACCAAATTGAACAGGAGGCGGATTGCGTGACGCTGCTTCGTCATCGATTCGATTTCTTTCGTGGCTGCGCCTTGTCGCCTTGTCGCCTCTTTGGCTTTTTGCCTTTGCCTTTGCCTTTTCGGCAGGAGAACACACACAACATGGAACAAGTTGTCTCCATATGGCAGCAAAAAGGAAACTCGGCGCTGACTACAAACTTTCGTTCAGTTCGCGTCGAGCCTTGGAGGAGTGCGCACGTTTTTCGGTTTCTCCTAAATTTCGGCTCAGAAATTTGTGTTGTCTGTTGAAATATTATTATTTATTTGGGACTGTTAAAAATGCCCAAAAAAGTGCAACTGCTACAAATCGAGCGGTTCCTAACTATTTTATTGAAACGCAAGCATTGTTAGGATCGTAAGTGTACTAAATTATTATAAATATATATATATATTTGAATATTTTATCTTGAATCGCACACATATTGCTTTAACGCATTGTGACGCCGTTGGGAGACAGGACACAAGTCTGCCTGGCGCCAACTATCTGCGCTTTGTTGTCTGACAGGCGCCTAGTACAAAACAAACAAACACACAAACACACACAGACCCCAAAAAAAAAGGACAAAAGGACCACACACACACACACACACAGACACACGTGTCGAATGTTTCCCAGGGCCAATGAAATGCACTTTGAGGGTCGATCGCATCTAAATGTTTAAGTGACCAACGCTTTGAAGGGCAGTAATTAAATTTTTATGCGACTTTGCAAAGTTTGCTTTTTGTTAATTTCCAAAGGTTTCCACTTTACATACATAGGACACTACGAATCGATAGGGTATCAAATTACATAATGGAAAATATTTACAATCAAATTAAAAGGTTGAGTACAAAGGATATTTATGACCAAAGTAATATTTAATTAAAACAAACTTTTTTGAAATGTCGATAGGAAATTTCCCATGATTGTCTCAAATTTGTATTATCTTATTTTATTTAATTTTAACTTCAACTTAGAAAATTCTTAAAGTCTTTTATACTTATTTTATCATTTATATATTCATAGCTATCAAAATGATGTCCGAATATTGGATTATATCGGCGCCTGGCGACAAGACGTGCCAACAAACCTTCGACACGATGAACAACCTCACCAGCAAGCAACATAATCTATGCAGTAACTACAAGTTCCATATACCCGATCTAAAGGTAAATATTTATATTAAAATTAACCATCGACAAAATATGTAAACGCTTAATCTAATATAATTTAAAAGAAAAAAATTAAGTTTAAATAAATTGTAATTGTAACTGTCGATCGGTGTGACCAACTTTTGTATACGGATTAATCTTGAAAACGAATGTTAATATCGATAACACAAAACTAATAATTGTAGTTACGATATTTCCAAAACGAGTATTGTTATCGATAACACAAAGTAAATAATAATGGTGTTCTCAGCATACAACACATTACAATGCTTACAAAATAATAAAAAATAAATATTTCATATTTCATTTTATATTTTTCTTCTTTATGATATATATAAATTTTATATTATTATATATATATATTAATAATATACAAATCAACCTCTATTTGATAGGTGGGCACTTTGGATCAGCTTGTCGGTCTGTCCGATGATTTGGGCAAACTGGACACGTATGTGGAGCAAATAACGCGTAAGGTGGCCATGTATTTGGGCGAAGTGCTGGAGGATCAGCGGGATAAGCTGCACGAGAACCTTCTGGCCAACAACAGTAAGTGGAAATTTATTCAAACTATTATTATGAGTATTATTATTAGATTAGCTTAGTTTAGTTAGTTTAGTTTAGTTTTTTTTAGCGCGATTTAATTATCACGTGCTCGCAGTGATAATTCCTTTCTTTAGTTATTTCTAAGATGTTTCTATACATAAATATATATCTGATTATCTGATGGTAGCATATATATTCTCGTATATACACACATCTATATATATATATTTTTTTTGAAACGGAATGCTCTGAATATACAACAACAACAAGATCTATTTGGTTTTTTCCACAAACTACCGTTTATTGTACTAACAAAGCCCATTTTAAAAACAATAATAAAATTATATTCCCATACACAAAACATTTAACTACATATATATAGTTACATATATATAAAACAATCCTTGTCCCTTTTATCCTGTGAGACTTGAGTATCGGCAAACTGCTAAATTCAAAAGATACAACAGCAAAAACCGAAATCTACTTTAATAACCATGGAATGTTTTTAATTGGATGCAATATTTGTACTATGTCTCTCTCCTGACAATTTCTAAGTTTGATTAACACAAAAAAAAAAAACAGTATTAAGTACATAATTACAACAAATGTTTTTCTATATACTACATTTATAATGGATTCGTTTTTCAGTCTCGAAATAGATTTAAAAACTAATCGATTTTCAGCTGAAAACTAGAGGTTTTTTTTTGTTTGGTTTGAGTATACATTTTATATAGTATACTATATTTTTTTTATTTTTTAAATTTTCGTTTAATTCAATTACCTTTTAGGTTGTCTTTTATAAACCTGTTACTTATCGTTTGATTTATATTTTATGTTGTTTTTGAGTTTTTGTTTTAATTTTTACTTTTATGTTGAAACTCATGCGCACAAATCATCAACCACGAAAGAAAAAAGAATTTAAAAATAAAGTTGATAAATATTTAATACTAGTAACATATATACTATAACAACAATGGAAAAATATCTAGAACTATTAACCATACCACTAAAGAAGAAAATTATTAGAGAAATCGAAGAAAATTTGCGTTGTTTATTTTGTGTTGCGTTTGTTGTACATTTCTATAATATATATTTAAACTATTTACATGCACACACACACATACACAAAACAGAGCTTGAAAACTATCGATAAGTACTCTAAGGCGATAGTTTTAATACTAATTGTTGAAACTATCGTTAGTATAAATCAAGAATATTTAAATAAAGAAATTATCAATTTACAAACAGTTTCGATAGTATCGATAGTGTTTTGTATACTATCGATTGTTATCTAGCACACACACATACTACATGCATAGTTAACAAGAAGACACAGACACACACACTGACATACACACATTTTGAAGAGGGGGCGTGGGAAAAGCCAGAAATACTATAATCGATAAAAACTTACACAATTCCAAATGATATACTACTAAGCGCTACAACTCTCTGGGCAGCACCCAGGCAGAAACAAAAAAAAGAACACTGTATATTTTACATAAATTACTTAAATATTGTTGTAAATTTCGTATGATTTTTCAATATTTTTATGTTTTCGAACTTGAAAAATTTCGTTGTGAAAGCCCATTAGTTTTTAAATCATTCACCAAAAAAAAAGCAAAGAATTTACAAATCAAAAAAAATAAGAAAATTAAATTTCAATTGTAATAAAACAATAAAGTATATATATATTTGAAAAATATAAATAATTATTTAAAAAAATAAAAAATAATATATATACATAGCATATTTAAATATAACATTTTTTTTTGTTTTACCAAAGCGCGTGTGCTTCTTTCAATTTTTTTTTTTAATTTTTATTTTCCAAATTTTTAATTTATGTATTTTTTTTTATAATTTTACAATTAATTTAAGTGCGTCTTAAACTTCCAAAATTCAATTTATACGATGTACAGTTATTTTTGTTCTATATGTGTGTATAACTGTGTATCTGTGTGTGTGTGTGTACTGTTGGAATGTGTGTGTGTGTCTGTAGTTTGAAACTTTCTTCTTTTTTGCTATATTAAATATATAAACCATATGTCGCATCCATTGTTTTTGTGTGCTCTGCTCGTAAATTTCACCTTTAATAATACAAATAATAATTATAATATTTTTAACTATTAATTAAATGTACATTAATCTTGAACTCATATATTTGTTCAGCACTCATTTCACTGTGTATGTGTGTGTGTGTGTGTTTGTGTGATTTGTGTTTTTGTGTGCGTTTTGCCATTCACATGTTTACCTCGCTTTTTTATAGCAACCATTCGCCCAGTAGTTGATTGCGATTGAGAACAAAATTTGAAAAGTTTTTAAAAAAATAAAATAAAATAATATAACGCTTTTACACTGTAAAAAAAAATATGAAAATTATTTACCTTTAATATAATATATGTAAAACCAAAATTTGTTGGCCCATTCATCCATATACAAACAAACAAATCGAAAGACATAAAAAAGATAAAAACAAATTATAAAAGAGAAAGCAGAAATTTATGCTTTCTTGCAACATTCTTTCCACTGTTGTTCATGAAATTTTGAAACACATTATTTTAATGATATATGTATATTAATGATAATATCATATTTATTTGAAAAACCACAAAACATGAGTTTGAATATATTACATATAAATCTTTGTTTATTTTTTTGTTTTTTGTTGAAGTTTCAGTTTATTTCTTGTTGTTATTTTTGTTTCTTATTTCGTTTTATGAATGTTTTAATTTAATTAAATGGAATCGAGTATTGCGATTATTAATTTTTTGAAATAGGTTTTATCAAATCATTTGGCCTAGCCCCAAAATGTATGCTATAGTTTTTAAGTTCATGATCAATGATTTTTTCTTTAACTCCGCCACACAAATTGTGAATCTGGAACCAAAACAAAAACTAAACCTAAAAACAAACAAAATTATGCTCTGTAACCGTAACAACAAAATAAATAAATAAAAAAAAATTACAAACTGCGTTGCCTGCTGCCCCCAACCGATGCACATCCTTTGCGCGCAGGTCCTGGCCCGCCCGACGACAGCATGCCGTGTCGACACCACAATCGATTGAAGCATCTCAGCCTGCGACACCAGCGTAAGCACCAGCACACGCACCACCAAAACAATCCCGTACACTACCACCACCATCATCATCACCACCAGCTGCCCACGGATCTAAAGGGTAAATCAAACAACAATCTTTCAATTAGTCGCGACACAACAGCAACAGCTGCAAGTGCAACAACTGCTACTACTACTACTACCACTACGCATGCCACAGCAGCCTCAGTATCCGCATCAGCGTCGACATCAGCTAGAGCCAGTGCATCAGCCGGCTGTCCGGGCTGCCCCTTGGTGGGTGGCGGCGGCGGCAGTCTGCTGAATCTGTCCTCAACGCACGATGAATCCGAGCGAGACTTTGACTTTGTGATACCGCCTGGTTGTGCCTGCGACGAATGCTATGCCCTCAGCAGCAGCAGCAGCAACGTCTTTGCCCCGCCCAGCGCCAGTGCCACGGCCAGCACGCTGATGGCCGATGAATGCTACAGCCACACAGCTTCCTCCATGCTGAATGCCACACGCTGTGCCATCTCGACAGTGACAGCCATTGCCACTGGCAGCATGAGCAGCAATAGTGTTGCCGCATTAGCTGCAGCAACAGCATCCCCATCTGCCGCTGCAACATCACCGCCGCCTGCCTCCAGCTCCGCCTCCACCATCTGCTCGTCGGCTTATTTCTCGACATCGGCGCCTACAGACAGCATGTCGCGCTCTAATAGCAAAAAGCTGAATAACAACACTTGCAACATAAACAATAACAAGCTGAGCTTTCGTAGCAGCAGCAGCCATCTGCCTGTGGCACAATCGCCTCGTCAGCAGTTGCAGCAGCTGCAGCTGCAGGATCAGCATCAACAGCAGCAGCAGCAGCTGCAGTCGCCAACTGAAAAGTCCTGTGAAACGGACGATGAGGAATTGGACGATCCAAAGAGTCCGCACAGCGCCTCCTCCTTGTCCGAAACATTCGACTGGTGGTTCAATAAGCCGAAGCGTAACTCTAAAAAGTGCAGGTATCTTTATCATCGCATTAACTAATTTATAGAACAGTTAGCCAACACCCAAAAGAAACGCCAAATGCCAATGCCAAATGCCAATTGCCAAATGCCACTTGCTACGTGCCACGTGCCACTTGCCACTTGCCACTCGCAGTCATTTCAGTTCAGAGCTGCCTCCAGTCAACACAGTCATCCACTTCTACACACATACACCAGAATACACTGTAAAAAACAAAGAATACTAGACATGCAAGCACGATTGTCACTTGAAAAAATCAGAAAATTAAAATACAACTTGAAAACTTGCATATTTATTTAAAAAAGTTGTATATAAATTATAAAAAAATAATTCAGTAACTTACGTTATTTTTATTTCTTTTAATTAAGTCAAAAAATAATATTTTTACATTAACTTAAAATTTATTACTTTTTGAATATGCTTAAAGTACAATCAAAACAACAAAATATTTCAAATAATAATATTAACATTATTAAAACTAAACAGTCAATATTAAATTTGCCTATTAGCGTTAAGCTTATGCTCCGATCGATTACAGAGTTGCATACGCTGTGTTTTCGATCAATTGCAGCGTTGATAAGCAACCTTCAAGTGTGGCCATCGTGCTTGCAACCGCTTTGCCTGCTCTCTCTCTCTCTCTCTGTCTATCTTTCTATCTCTCTCATCCATAAATGTTTGATTTGCTTAACTGAGGCGAACAATTAAATGCAATAATAATGTATTTCTTTTTTTAAATCATTCACAAATCACTCATAATTCCATTCATGCACACACACACACTCCAATCACACCACACACATTCACAATGAAAACACACCACACCACTCAATAATTAAATACACCACACACACAGTGCACACGATTTGAAATCGCATTCACAACAAACCAAACCAATGACATTTTGGCATCAGACATCGCCCACACCGCGCTCTAGTTATCGCTCTTTCTTCAATTCTCTTGCCGATCAAATTTATAGCAAACGTTCTACACCGAGTCAATTAAATATAAACAATGGATTTAATTTAACACCAACTCATAGATCGTCTCCAGTGAGTAGTTGTTGTGGCAGTAGTAGCCAGGGGCGTTCCAGTCCAGACACGGATAATGCTGAGCCGCCCGAGTTTCCGCTGAGTCCAGGTTAGCATGCCTGGGCGCAATATTATAATATATAATATAATATATATATCATATTATATATATATTGGCCCTTGGACGTTGCTCTGTCTCTTTATCTCTCTCTCTCACTTTCAATCTCTTTTATGGTTTTCTTTTATGCTTATCCGTTGTTATCTTTTCATTTCCTTATTACTTTTTGTTTCGTTTCGTTTAACGAACCACTTGATGTATCAATTAGAGTTGGAAAACAATCGTTGACACTATCGATAATATCGATAATTGTTTTTTGAAGTGAAATTGAATTTAAAAGTTCTATAACTTAATTTCTATATGTTACTATCGATACTATCGATAGTTTGTGTTATCGATAGTTATCCAGCTTCTTGTACCTATGTAATTCACACCTTTATCCAAATTTCTGTCAACGTTTCCACCACAAAAATTCCAATATAAGTAAAATATGCAATATTATTTTGCTTTTCATTTTTGATTGAAACGTTTGGATTGGTTAACTGTTATATGCGGTATAAGTGTTATACACCTGAGTACAGTTTCAACGTGTTATACCAAGCCCAAGTCTTTCTCTTACTCTGCCTACTTATTTATATATCGTGTCCACTCTTTAATTTTGATTTATTACTCTTTCTCTATTGTGTATTATCTTTATATTCTATATTTTGCAGTTTTATTTCACGAGCATACATAGATGATATGTGCCTCCTCTTTAATAAATTAATTTCTATTCTCAAATTATAAATACACCAAATTTTTTGTAACAGTGTAAAAGCGAATATGTTGTTTTTTCAGTGTACTGCTCTCACCAAATGTTGTTCTGCTGCGCAAAATATCATAAGCCACGATTAACGCCGATTTCGATATCCATATTAAGCTATAATAATAAAACACACACACACACAGAATTTTTGTTAATTTATTTAAAAAAAAGAAAAGGAAAAAACAAATGTATATGAAAATACTGCTATTATTATTTATAAACTTATTTACTTTTAATTTGCCATTAAGTGTCTAAACATAAGCTTACTTATTAATTATATACACTAGACATTATATAAAACTGCTAAACATTTTGTGCCGTTTCAAATGTATTACGGAAAGGTATTCGTTATTCGTTCTAATAATAATACAACAATTCTACAATTTTTTACTAAGCACCTCTCTGCCTTATATATATAGTGCATCCAATTGTTTTTTTGTTTTAAGTTTGTCTCATTTATTGTTATTATTTTTTTGTTAAATAAACTTTGAAATAATTGCAGTGCTAATTTAAAATAGGACAATTTAAAAGCCTGAGAATAGCTTTTTACCCTTATCAAAGCGTTTTTATTCTTAAAAAGAAGTTAAAAGTCGTGTTATATAATAAAATATTTCTTTTTTATATTTAAGTTTCTTATCAAGAAAATATTCAGGGCTGTTCTCGATTTTTAATCCTTATTCTGAATACCCAAATTGATTAAATATTCAATTCAAAAAGTGAAAAATAAATTCGAAGAAATTAATACTATTTTA
Source organism: Hirtodrosophila alboralis (assembly GCA_035043045.1). Classification (NCBI taxonomy): domain Eukaryota; kingdom Metazoa; phylum Arthropoda; class Insecta; order Diptera; family Drosophilidae; genus Hirtodrosophila; species Hirtodrosophila alboralis. The sequence continues at coordinate 66,348 of JAWNNH010000380.1, read as the reverse complement.
TTCCATTTAAAAAAAAAGAGAATAATGATTTAAAATTTATTTTTTAATATTTTTAAAATTTAGATAAACACATTTCTTTTGCGGAATATAAAACATAATTTTTAAACAAGTTCCAAGTTTGTAATAATCATAATGATATACGATCTATAGAGATGTTTATTTGCAGAAATAGAACGTTATATCTTTTAAATGATTTCTAAATTTAAATGCAATATTATTTCTCATTTATTTTTCTATAGAAAATGTTTCTGATTAATCAAGAAATTCACTTTAAGTAGAAGAAATAATAATGTTTATAATTGTCATAGCTATTTTTGCATGCACTTTAGATATAAAAAAAAACTAAAATACAACTTTGAGATGCCTTTAACTAAGTAATTGCTATATATATATATTTGTTATTATTTAGGTGCAATTAATTGCTTTGGCGTTTGTTACTGTTCTATAATTTGTTGTATTAATGTTTGCACTTTATGTAATAAATGTTTAATCATAGATTTAGTTACTTGAATGTTGAACTAAAATGTGAAATTGATTTTTGAATATTGCTGCGTTTGCTTGTGTGTGTGTGTGTTTGTGTATGAACGTGTGTGTGTGTGATTGTGTGTATTTGTATTTGTGTCTCTATATCTTATGTGAAACTAAAGAGCAATATTTAATTTATTTACTTTTTTGTTGTGATTTATCAATATATATATATACTTAACTCAGTTTGTTATATACTAAAAACAAAAACAAATCCTTAGATAAAATACAGCAAATTATCTTATTTATTTTTCGTATTTTAACATTTAATTTTTGTTAATAAAATAGTTTTTTTTTTTTGGAATTCAACTAAGTAAATTTATGGAATTGCTTTGACAAATGTGTAATTCTGTTTTCTCTCGACTCACAGCTGAACTGCCGCAGTATTTAACGCGTTTCCAATGGGACATGGCCAAGTATCCGATCAAGCAATCGCTGCGCAATATTGCCGACATTATTTCCAAACAAATTGGTCAAATTGATGGCGATTTGAAGACGAAATCGCAGGCGTACAACAACCTGAAGGGCAATTTGCAGAATTTGGAAAAGAAGAAAACGTAAGCAGACTCACATAATATCATTTATATAGAAGTTAATTATAATTAAACTTAACTCACGCATACTCTAACCATCTTCAATATAGTGGCAGTTTGCTGACACGCAACTTGGCGGATTTGGTCAAGAAGGAGCACTTCATACTGGACTCGGAGTACTTGACCACACTGCTGGTGATTGTGCCAAAGTAAGTCTGATGTCATATCAGATATGTACATATATATACATCATGTCATCCTTTTGCCAACCCCTTTTAGAGCCATGGCCAACGATTGGCTAGCCAACTATGAGAAAATCACCGACATGATTGTGCCACGCTCGTCGCAGCTGATCAAAGAGGATCCCGACTATTGCCTCTTCAATGTGACGCTCTTCAAAAAGGTCACCGAGGAGTTCAAGCTCCACGCACGTGAGCGCAAGTTCATTGTGCGCGACTTTGTCTACAACGAGGAGGAGCTGGCGGCGGGCAAGAACGAGATGACCAAGCTGATGACCGACAAAAAGAAGCAGTTTGTATGTTTCAACTATAAAATAGCCTTTTTACACTAACAACGGTCAAAAAATGCTGAGAAAATGTTGCACTTATTTTTTAAAGGAATATAAATAAGAATCATTTCTTTTTTTTTGTATCAAAAACAAATATTCACTTTTATGTATTAACTTTTGGAGAGAGAGAAAAATACCAATAGAATCCTCTATCCATTACATTTTAACCAAGAATTTAATTCTCAAACGAAACGTTTCATTTTTAAGTATATCAAAATTTTGAAGAAATAATAATTATTGTAAAATGTGCAACTTGTAGTGTAAAAAGGCTAAATTAAAGTTTACAATAATTATTACTTTACTATATCAATTTTATATGATTAATTTTAGGGTCCCTTGGTGCGCTGGCTGAAGGTGAACTTCAGTGAGGCTTTCTGTGCCTTGATACACGTCAAGGCGCTGCGTGTGTTTGTGGAATCAGTGCTCAGGTGAGTTCTTAATTTCTTAATTTGTTTTTCAAGTAAACTAAAACTCAATTATTATATTAAGATACGGCCTGCCGGTCAACTTCCAGGCCATATTGATTGAGCCCAACAAGAAGAGTGTTAAGCGTTTGCGCGATGTGCTGAATCAGCTATATGGTCATTTGGATGGCGCATCAGCTGGCGGCAGTGTCAGCAGTGCTGATGTAAGATATACTTTTAACTAATAAATTCTAAATTAATATGAATGTTTATTTGCTTTCTAGAATGTCGACATACCCGGCTTGGGCTTTGGCCAATCCGAATACTATCCCTATGTGTTCTACAAGGTGAACATCGATATGGTTGAGCAAACGAAGCTTTAAGGGGCCCAATTCTCAAGCCTCTGCACCGCACACACCCACACACAACCACAAACAGAAATAAATATAAATCTTTGAAAATACCCAAGTTGAGTTCAGTGCAAAAAATTTGATAAAGAAAAAAAGAAAGAAACAAAACAAAGAATCAATTCAAGCAAACACAGCAAAAGTTGCCACGCCAATAACATGCAAGAGAAAAATTAATAGTTTACTATAAATAATTTTAGTCATTGTTATATAATTATTGTTGTTATTTATGTTACGCGTTCACACACAATTCCGTTTCAAGTTCAACTTACTTCAAAACTAAACTTCAAGTTGCTGGCGCGTAAGAGAAGCAAAACAAAATTTCTAAATTCCTAAAAATTCTTATTCAGCACGCGTCCTTTAAAAATTATATATATATGCACACGTATAAAATATACAATTTATTTTTTGTATAAAAGTTATTATTTTTAGTTTTGTTCTGCTTCAGTTTTAAACAGTATTTTGTGTTCTATATATAAATACATTTATTTTTTTTTTTGGTTTTCTCTTTGTTTAGAAACAATAATTTGTGCTTTGTTCTTACATAAATACATATATATATATATAAATACCTAAATAATGAATGAGAATGAATGTTAAAGAAGAGTTTAACATGTAGCTAAAATTTACATACATTGTCACTAAATGAGCCGAAAGTTTGTTTAAATTTTGTTTTAGTAGCTACTACAATATTACAATATTAATATTAATACAATAAATATTTGATTTAAATTCGTTTTGAAAATGTCTTACATCGTCTTGTTTTTGTGACTGTGCTTTTCTCTGGTATCTGTGACTAATCCAACTAACTAACTAAGCCCGCTCTTAAACAATAACTATTAAGTATAAACGGTGTCGCAAACCGCTAACAAACGCAATGAATGCAATCCGCGGAAATACAAAAACTAAAAACAAAAGTATTGTACTTATAAATGTTGCCCTCAAGAAGGTTTATTAACTAAAATATGAGCATGTTACGCCTATAAAAATAAATCAAATGCTATGATAAAGCTGAGAAACTGTTTAAACCACACACAATATTAAAAGTTGTATACTGAAAAAACCAACTATAGATCAGATCGAGAAACCTTGACGCCACGTAACGAGCATAAACAAAATTTACATACTACATAAAAAAAACTATCTATACATATATAATCCCAAGTTATTCTACTTTTTTGAATTGAAGGAGAACTTAATGCACTAAAAATGAGGAAAGAACAATAATATATGTATGTAAAGTAAAGTTAAATGTATTTTCAATGTTTGCTACTGCTATAAAAAGAAAACAAAAACAAAATTCTAAATGTGTAATGAAATAAGAAAACAGAAAACCAAAATTATAAAAGTGAAACAAATGCAGTATCTTATATATATATTTTAAAATTTATGCATTATAAAAATATGTAAAAATGTCAATGCGTTATATAAGGTGCAGTTAAGCGATCCTTGTAAATAATTATAAAGAAAGAAAGACATTCCAACTTTGTTTGTTTTCAATTGCCAAAAGATTTCTGCAGCCGGATGTATGGATAGATCAGATTGATTAAATGCGTTGGTGGGTTATAAGACATCAAATTCGTTTTTAATTTGTGTTTGCAGTCTGTAAATCTGAAGAGCATTAAGCCAAATCAAACAAGTTTATACTATGTATAAAATTTCATCAACATCGACTTTTCTTTACTTTTTGTTTAAATGTACTTTACAAAACTATAGGTGTACCTACAAATAAGTGCTTATTGCACATAATTTATAATCTAAAAATGCTTCAAGTCCGATTCTATGCTAGCTACATTCGAGTGTTGCATCAATTTGATTTTCATGGCCGCTGTGGCGCCAACCGCCTGTTGCAATATGTTGGGAGGCTTTGGCTGATTCTTGTCGGCCTCATATTGAGCCCGATGCAAACGTTGCCGATGCTTGTACATGTTGGCGCTGCAGAAGAAGGTCATCGGACAATTGGGACAGGTGTATAGAACTTCGCCGGTGTGCGTGGATGTGTGCTCCTAATAAAGGAAAATATTCCAATTGTAATTAATTTAGTATAATTAATAGATCTTAAAAAGACTCACTTTTAGTTCCTGGGGTCGTTTGAAAGCCTTATCGCACATGGTACATTTGAATTTGCGTTCGCATTCGTGGCTGTAATGTAGCATAATATTAAATTAAAAATATAGTTTATAAAATAGATAAGGCATTTAATGCATTACTTGTGATAGATATGGCGACGCAGTGCGCGAGCATTCGGGGATATCTTACTGCACACGTGGCAACGATGCTCGCCCGCACTCTCCACGTGTATGCTCTTCATGTGCTGCTTCAGACCCGTCATGCCCTTTAGCCAGGCACCGCAGATTTGGCATTGTTTTAGCTCGGGCTCGGGTCGCGGCGTATTTGAGTGCATTAATTCCTGATGCTTCTTCAAAATGATTTTCGTGCGCATCTGTTTGCCGCACTTGTCGCATATTATAATGCTCTCCGGATCGTGCATAGAGTTCATGTGATTTTTCAGCTTACGCTCAGTCAGGAATCTGCAAGTTGAAAGATATTTTTAATCAAAAAATCGTATAAAATCATCACTGACATAATTTTTACTTACTTTTTGTTACACTCTGTGCAGGAGAATTTGAACTCGGACTTGGGCACATGCTTATTGAGTTTATGATAGTCAATGGCCGTTTTGCTAAGGAACACCTTGGCGCATAGATCGCACTGGAAGGAGAGCTTGGCCTCATGCACCTGTTGATGCGACTCCAAGTGTCGCGAGTTTTGGAATGACTTTTCGCAAATTGTGCACTTAAAGTGCTCTGGATTCCAGTGTACCAGCACATGTTCGGCAAGTACCTTACGCTGGGTAAACTTGCGTCCGCAGCAGATCATATAGCCCGGATCCACCTGATGTGTGAGCCGATGATGGCGTTGCATTTCCGTAAAATTGTGCACCAACAGATTGCAAATCGAGCAGGGCAACACATCGGTAAAGAACTTGGCAATAATATTGTCATATTCCTCTTGCTGCTTCTTGCGCTGATCCAGCAGCTCACGTGACATGCGCACCTTTGGCTCGGCGGGCTTCGCACGCTTCTTGTACTTTTTGGGCCGCACGGGTGTGCGCTTGGGTATGACTGCAAATGCCACCTCATCGGGCTTGTACGTGTCAAAGTCGGAATCATCATCGCTGCTCTCTCCACTTTCATCGCTGCTTTCGTCGCTGCGCGCAAAGCCTTCATCGAGATTGCATGAGAAATCCTGATCATCGTCACTGAATTCTGCAGCCTTTTCTGATTTTAGACTTGAATCTAAATCACAAGATTTGTCAGGTTGCTCCAACTCTAAGTGCTCCAGGGGTTCCTTGGGCATTTCCGTTTTTCGTGGTCTGCCGCGTCGCTTTTTCGGCGCCTCAGCGACAACTTCTTGACTTAAAACTTCATTCAATTCAGCGTTGTTGGGTTGCAGTGTCTCAGCTTCCGCCTTGACACGCTTGCGTAAACGTCTGCCAGGCGAAGGATCGAGATTTACGGTTTGCAATGCATTCGAGCTCTCGAGCACTTCAATTTTTGGCAGCTGCTCCAGCTCATGTTCCTCGATTTTAACCTCTGGATAAAAGAAATTACGATCATTTAGCTCGGCTTGATCTTGGTCTTGCTTGGGCGCCTGCGTCAACGGATCATCCTCCATGGGCAGCATCTTTGTCTCCGTTTGCGTCTCCCGCAGCGAGCTCTGTGCCGCGCTGACGAACTCGTGCAGCTTATGGAAAGCGGAAACAGTCTTCCAGCAAGGGGAGCATATTTTACTTGTTGCAGCATGTTCGGGATTTTGATTGACTTGAATGGGAAGGTGTTTGTTAATTATCTCCGCAACATTTAGCTCTGATCCGTTGGTAGAGTTGACATCCAAATATTTGTCAGCGCTCAGAGGATTCTCCTCTAAACAGAGTAAACATGTCTCGGCCACGGGCACATCTGTGAACATTTAAACAAGTCACTAAATATTTCCATTGAATTTTGGCATATTGTTTTATTCACATCTTACCCATGTTTTAGTTAATAACTTTAATACACATATATATGTATAGTCTTATTTAGCATTACCGGACAGCGCTGTTTAAACTTTTAAATTTTTTAATTGGCGCTTAAGTTTACAAGGTTTATTGTTTCTAATTACAAACTGACTACAATTCACAGCATAATAATATTTGTTTATTTTAAAAATTAATTATAATTTTATGTTTTTCTTGTTGAGACAATCTGTGGTGGGCAGCCGATAATCAGCAAATACATCGTATCGTCCGATAGACAGCCGATAAATGCAGTGCTGCACAGAGTCACGCGATAGGTTAGTTCACAATAGACATAAGTATCGGCATCGGCAATGGCATTTATGCAGCTGAAGCGTATTAAATATCAACAAAGTTTATTTTGAGCTTTAAAAATGCTAAAATACTGACAAATGCTAAACAATTATAAGTGAGGCATGTTTGCCTTATCATTGGCAAAGCCAGCATACCAGTAAATTTATGTGCAAGTGGAATTACGAACACGTACGGCCAACAAACGAAATGCGACTCCAATTTGACTGAGTGCTGAACCTGTTAGTTTCTAAAACAAAACTATTATCCACAAGAAACTCGACATTTAATTAACAAACAGCCACTGTAGGTCCAGCAAACAGCATTTGGAAACTCGTTAAGATTTGATTTGTGAACAATGTCAGAAGAGAAGAAAGTTGCGGTAAGATTCAACCACCTGAACGAACCTTCAACAAAATATTATATTAATTGACCTTATCTCACATTTCTATAGTCAAAGACCGCAATAGACCCATCCGGTCTGTTAAAGGATAGAAAAACATTTTGGTACACAGTCAGTGAACTTGAAAATGCCGGCACATGCCCCAGTTGTGGCAGAGATATGCACAAGTTTAAAAATGTAACTCAGCATGTTAAGCGCTGTTTTAGTATAAAGAAAATCGGACCTATTTACAGATTATATGGCTACGCTGAATGCAAATGTGGAATTTTAATTGCTGACAATGCTAAGGCCCAAAAGCTTCATTTGTGTATGGTAAGTGAACATTGATTTTGCCTTTAAAAAACAATAGATTTAAATTATTACTTTAATTAGGGCGAAGTTCCAGCATTTGAGCCAGATTTGTGCTATATGCAAAAGAAATCTCCAGTATTGTCAGCACCAACAGCTCAGCAATCAATAGATGACCTATTGTCAGTAAATACTCACTTGGAACCTAAAGTACTGCAGCCCAAGCCCTGGATACGTAATTTTGTATCGCCATTTAAGGTGGATATAGAGAATATTATTGAGTATCCAAAGCCGGAACCACGCGTACGAAATTTCGAGATGCTCACCAGCAAACTAAAGCCGCAGAACATAAGTGTCTACACAATACACTCGAATAATGGATCAATCATAAAGACCGGACAATCGACGAGATCAGGAAATAAGAATGTTGTCCTGATAGGAAAGCGTACACTCCGACTGCCCAGACTAAAAGGTGGCAAATGTAGCTAAAACGAGCCGACTGAACATTTATCCTTCACATTTTCTATATACGGTAAAGACCAATTTATGAATTCGTACTTATCTTTTTAAATTTATATATCTAAAACGGAAATTGAGCCTCTTATATTTATGCAAATTATCGCACAGCTTTTGAAAACGAATTTTTCAGTTGATTTTTCGCCTTATTTTTCTGTCCGTTGTTATTCGAATTTCTTATTTTTTAAAAATTTAATCAGTTGAAAACTTTATATAACACCCGTTGGTATTTTGCATATTTGGGCTTAATTTTTGATCGAAAGTGCCGGGGTCTTCTGTCTATATTTCTGGATTTATAACAATTATTTATTATTCGTATGTACAACTTGAAAGGAAATAATTTGATATATATGTAATAAATAAAAAAATCATTTATTTTATACTTGTAAAATTGGTTTACAATTTATATTGCTTAGCGTTATATGAAATACAATTATTTTGCACAATTACAAAAACATCAAATGCGACAATATGTATGTATGTATATTTTGTGTAAAGTTTATGCATAGTTTTGTATAGTACATACAATATATATATAGGTAGTATATTGAAGTATATATCGTTATCTCGGATGTATGTAAAAAATGTCTAGAAAACTACAAAAAACCTGGCTAGGAGTTTCAGCGGAATTATGTTTTGTTTTGTTTTTTTGATTTATTTGTAATTGCTTAGGCTTGGTCTGGTCTGGTCTGGTCTGGGCGGTTCTATAATTCCTATTGTGTTTTTTATGATATATATATATGTATATATATATACTTATCCACCTTTTTGCGTAGTTTAACTGTCTTATTTTGGTGGTTCAGAACATTTCAAGTCTGTTGTTTTCTATTCCTACAAATCTACTTAGCAGCAATTAGAGAAAATATCTAATTTTGATTTAACTATTTATGAAGTTAATAAAGAGATTTTGATTTGGCATATCATAGATTTTTTTTATATATTTTAGTATATAGTAGTTATGTAGAGAATGCAGAAGCGTGTTTTGCGTTTGTGCTAAGACAACAGAGATTTCTTTTTAATTAATCAAATTTATAATTGCACAGCTACAAACATGTATAAATATATATACTATATGTTCGAGTGAACATGAAATATGCTTTTAAATAACACTGGCTGTGGCATGGGCGTAGACATGGGCGTGTGGCAAGGATGCTACCATCTAAATGCGTTCCGTGACGTAGACTTTGGCAGAGGCAGGAGCGTTGGTCCTTCGCACCGCAAAGGTAACGATGATGCCAATGATAACCAGGGTGATGCCCATGGCGCTGGTTATATAATGTTCAATGAGTCTGTTTTCCGAGCTGTAAGGAATTAAAAAATGGAAGTTATTAAATATTAAATATAAATTGTTTAATAACAGGGACTGTAAATAATGATTATTTTACTTTTATTTTATGGAAAAGTGGGCTACACCAATGTGAACCTTACATGATTTTTATATTATTGAATTATCATTTATAAGAATTAATATTGGAATTTAAATATATAAATCAGAAAAAATGATTTTTTTTTGAGTAATAAAAAATTTAACTCAACAATAATCGTTATTAATTGACTTATTTATTTTTAAAAGTGGCAAAGTTGACATTTATTCTTAATAACTGAACCAAGACAAACCTAAAAAAATAATTTTAAAAAAATGTAGACAATCAAAAGTATTTTTTTTTTAATTTCAAAAATATTTATTTTAGCTTAGCTTTGGCTCTTTTATTAAGAAAAATTTAAAATTTGTCACTTGAATTTTGTGTTTGAACCAAGACAAACCTAAAAAAAATAATTTTCAAAATTTACAAAAAATTTACAAAACAAAAAAGTATTTTTTTTGAATATTGAAAATATTTTTTTAGCTTAGCCTTGGTTCCTTTTATTGAGCAAAAAAATACAAATTTGTCACTTGGATTTTGTGTTTATTTAAAAAAAAAAAAAAAAACTCTTTTACTACTCAAAAATAATTATTATAGCCCAAGTTTCATTTAAAACTCTGACAATTAAAAAAACAAACCAATTTATAAGAAAATAAAATAAAATCAGAAATAATCGTTACAGTCCCTGTTTAATACAAATATCTACCTCAAATTTTGATCCAGGGATGTTTCGCGTTCCTTTTGAATGATGCCCGTGACGGATGTGGCAATGGCCAGCCAGAAGTTGGCCAAGCCCAGGCTGGCATGAATGGGCACCATGGCAGAGCGGCAGCTGTAGGTCTTGTTCTCACAGCAGAGCATCACCAGAAAGCTAATGAAGGGATTGACAAAGTGGCATAAAAAACAAAGTTAATTCAAGATGCGGAGGCACAGCCAGAACACCCACCTGAAAAAACCAATTACAAATTGAAGCACAAACATGCCCAGAGTCACGAAACCCAGCCACGAGTGCAGACTGTAGAAATGTTGCTTCTGCAATGCATTGTGGGAGTCAAAGACGGAGAGGAAGCCGAGGGCAATGCAGGGTATCGCCGCAGCATGGAAGAACATGTGAATCAGTTTCACATAGATGTGCTTCATGCAACGGCACAGCCGATAGATTAATATGGCTGCAATAAAGTTGTAATAAAGTTAAAACTGCAACAATTGTCAGCTGTAAAGCACTTACAAAATCCGGAGAGTGTTACAAATCCCGCAACCATTAGAATCGGATGCAAGTTGAACTGTTGTGCGGGCTTCTCCGACCAGGCAAAGCCGCCGCGATAGAACATTACCCAGAAGAGTGTGAGGATCAGTACGCCAACTAAAAGTATGGTCGATAAAATGACAATCAGCATATATTCACACCAGGAACAGGCATTCCAGGCATTGTCCGGATCCTCCTCATAGCGTCTGCAATTAGAATTAAACAGGCATTAATTAATTGAATCAGCAAAGCCTTAACCAAGTTAGTACTTTCTTATAAATATTGGGAACAGCACAGCACTTAGCCGATCGACAAAGTCAACATCAATTAAATCCATTTTATCCAGACTTTAAGAACATTATGTTGTATCTTTTTATAGAGTCCAATTCTTCACGGTGCTAATTCAATTACGTGCAGCTTTTTATTCAAGTTTTTACTGTCTTTATTACATAATTGTTGCTCAAGTCTAGCAAATTAAAAGGTAAATTTCTCTGAAAGAGCAACTAATTGTCGGTTGAATGCGCTGCTAATCGGTCTAATTGATTTATAAAGCAACAATATTTACAGGGGCTGAACAAATCAAATCACGAGGTTAAGAAAGTTCGCAATTATCTAATTTGCCAGACTAAATCTAATTACTTAGCATGTCTGTGCCCTGTCTTCTCTTTGGATTAGTTTATTATGTTTAAATTGCATTACATTTCTTACTTTTTTTTTGGATATAAATATTTTTGAATAGACTTTGTGTTGAATAGCAGATTGGCCATTGAATTCACTCTAGATTTATTGTAAAAACATTTATAAAAACATTTATGAAATATATATAAAATTTGATAGTAAAAGTGAAAATTGTACTATACATATTTTGACAGCAAAAGTAAAGAACAGAAGCAAACATTTTATTTTAAATATAACTTAATAAACTGTTGAAATTCTGTGAATAATTTAGCTTCTTATATAGGTCATATATAGCTCTCTCAATTGTATTATAACATTTGATGCAATTTGATGCCAATTGTTGCTTTGTATCAGTTTCATAATTTATTGCGTGATCAAATGACAAATATATGATGTTGATGATGAGAATTGCGATGATCTCAGTGCCGAAATACTGAAAAACAATTCAAACTCTTGAGTTGTGGGTGCCAATGCATCTGGGATTTCTCACAGTGCAGATGCGACTAACAAATAATGAATATATTCAAAAGTACAGTGCGACTTAACAGGGGGGGGGACAATAGTCTGTCTGGTCTTAATCAAAAGTACAGTACAACTTATAGAGTTGGTTTCCGAGGGTGGGTAGAGTAGTCTATCTGGTAATTAGGCGCATTGCTCACTGACAACGAGGCGCTTAATCATTTCCAAGTGCATTTCCAAGCATTTCCAAGCATTTTAAATGAGTTTCGCGCTGCGGTTGCACTTGAAATGACAGCAACAATTTCAAATGAAAGCAAAACAATGATGATTATTTAAATTAATAGTGCGCACAGCTGAGAAATCGTTCATTCAGTAATAATAAAAGCAAAAGCTAAAGCATAAACAGAAGCAAAAGCATTTAAAATAATAAATAGCTTATTTAATTATGCTCGCCCGATCATACGCACTTTCTCAGCGAGTAATTGAGAGCTTGGGGTGGGTCTGGGACTGGGATTGGGTCTAAGACTGGGACTGGGTTGTATCACTTGCATCATTTTGTGGTAGACTCGTAATAAGCAATTTAATTAACATATGTACGCCTCACTCCCCCGACTCTCGACACTCAGTCTCACTCTCAGTCTGACCGATCGCCCCACAATAATTTTGTTTTTGTTTATTTTTTTTTTGCTTTTGCTTTTTCTTTGGCCTGACAATTTCATTAGGCGTCTCCTCAGAGCGAGATGTCAATGAACGGCCGTTGCAACAATATAAACATTACATGCCACAGGCATTATATATACATATATACAAGTATGTGTGCTGCGAGGGCAGACACAAAACTAATTGAGCTTTGGGCAACATAAACTTAATTTTAGGGTGAAAATGTTAGTTATTTAAATGGTTTATTTGCGGTTTTGTAATGGAGTACTGAAGTTTTTATTCATGTTTGAATACCACACTCAAAAAATAAAAATACCGAATCATGATCATTTGTCTGTTATATACGCATTTTCTTGATACCAAGGATATCGGTCGCATTTAAGAAAGCTGTTCTGGAATAAAGAAAGTTTTGATTTAAAATACTGAATATGAAATTATGAAAGATTTTATCTTAATTAAAGATTACTCTATCTTATTTTAAAACATTTCCTTAATTTTTTATTACAATTTTGGTATTATTTAACATGTGCTAAATGTAGGAATACTACAATTATTTGCTGAAAATTTTTTGAGACTTAAGTAAACTATTAAAAAAAAAGAAAATTAAATATAAAAAAAGAGCACAGGCCTTATATACTGACGATCAAAGTCGGTTGAGAATTACATGCGCACATATGTACAAAATACGGTGCCCTAAAATATTAATTTATTTATTCTGAAACACAATCAGTACTGTTCCATACAAGCACACGTTATAATATTTCTTAAATGTATTGAAAGCATAGAAAAAGCCTAATAATATTACATAAGTTTCAAATATTAATGACACTGACTCAGGAACACTTCACAATTTTTTAAATTATATTTTAAAATTTAAATAAAAATTTTTTGATGGTTAGATTATTATTAGGGTTAAATTAAAAACTTATATTCTCATTTTCAGCGTGTAAAACGAGAACTAAACTTCCTATTTTTTGATATATTTATTTTTTTTGATATATATTAATTTATTGTCCAGAACAGTCAGCTTGACTAAAACAAGTTAGTAACAAGATAGTTACCTAATTAAATTAACATTTTTAATCGAATAATTGAAAAAAAATGATATAATATAAATAATATCGATTGATCTTTATTTTTAAACGTAATTCTTCCCTCTAACCAAAATAATGCTTAAATACTAGTTTAATATTTTCTGATTTATTCCGATAATAATTCAGTCTGCCCCTGTTAGAGTATGTGGCAGCCACTTGGCTATGTGGTTACAGATGGACAATGAGGGGCAACAGCAACGGCAACAGCAAGCGGAGGCATTTAGCTTTCAACACATATTGCGGTGGCCCGGGAGCGCTGCAGGCTACCAATTGTAGTGAGTGTGAGTAAGGAGCAGGGGGGGAATGTAGCGAAAGGGGAGGGGAAGCCAAAGTAGCCGCTTGCTTTAACACACATTTCACTTGCCGCATGGTCCCAAGTGCAACGCACAACGACCACAAATTGTTGAAAAAGTAAGGGGGGTGATGGGAGGGGTGCAAACAGAGAGTCTGCATGCAGCTGTATCTGCATTTATATGTGTATCTGAATCTGTATTTGTATCTGTATCTGTAGCTGTAGCTCCGCCTTGCATTTGTATCTCTTTCACTTTTTAGCTGCCATGGGAAGATTTCGCTAAAAAGCTTTTGCTTTTCGCCTGCTGCACAAAAAATGCATTTTGTGGCAACCAAAACTAGTTTTTAAAGTTGCAACTATCAAGTTTTTGACTGAACCTGAACCTGAACCTGCACCTCGAGCTGCAGCTTTTGCTGATTTAATGCCAATTGTTGCTAATGGGTCAGCAACTATGTATGCGAGGCTGTTGACACTGCGCCCACAACAACATCAACAACATTAGCAACATGAGCAACAACAGCAACATTAGCAACATTAGCAACATCAGACATCAGACATGATTGTAGACTGTCTGGTGCCTGTTGTTGTTATTGGAGGAAAGCGACAATCCTAAGCTGTGGCAGTTCTTGAAGCAACATCATCTTCAGTTGCCACAGCGAAAGCAGTTGCAGCAACATCCAAGCCAAGACAAGGTTCACATGTAATTAATTAATTTTATAACTAAATTTTTATGTTAATTCGTCAGTTAACCTCATGCAGCAGCTTAAAAGTTTTCATATTCCAATAGATTAAATACTTATCACGCGATATTATCATGTGATTGCAACTGTGCGCATGCAAAGATACAAATGTATTTCAAGTTGACAGCCAACTGCCGTATACCATAATAGGGCACCCAGTTAGGTGTAGCTCCTCTCCCTCTCTCCCTCTCTCTCTGCCTACATTTAAAACGGGCTAATTATGGTTAAACCAGCTGATGGATGCCACTCAAAACTGGAGCGCGACTCGTTTTGCTAAATGAAGTATCTGAATCAAGGCGTCTGTGTGCATCAATCGAGTTGGCTTATAAGCTACTTATGGACAGTTCAAATTGTAGATATTGTAGATCAATTGAAGGCATAAGTTCAATTGTTTCATCAGTATGAAAGTTAATGCTTGATTTATTTAAAATTATATAGAATTGTTTGTTTTGTTTAAGCAAAGAATTAAGGCAATTGTTATCGCGATACTTATGAATAGAACCAATTTTATGATAAACAAAAAGCGCACGACTTAAATTAAATAAATGAACAATAACTAAGCAAATAGTTTCTAATTGTAATAATAATTATTTTTATAATAATAATAATAATATATTATAATAATAATAATAATAAATTCACTTCAACTCCAACCGACAATGAGTATCTTATAAAGAAAGCGAACTATAAAAATACAAAATATGATTTTAAACAAACCCAATAAATAATATTTAGGAAAAATCTTTTAAGCGAACTTATTCTCAACATTTCTCTTCAACTATACACTGGGAAAGAAATTACTTTCAAAAAGGAAAAACAATTGTTAGTATTCTTTATAGCAAATGTTGCTCCCAATTAATTGAAGTTAAAATAAAAATATCACTGATTTATGTTTCATACTCTGATAATAAGTAGATAATTTCCAATTTTATCCAAAAATATATTTTATAGCAAATTGCAAATTTAACCACATAAAAAAAATAAAATCATTGTTTAAAAAAATAGTATTGCATACGTAGGGGCCCTGTTAGTTGTAAAAATATGCGCTTGTAATTCTCAACCGATTTCGAATGACAGTATATAAGGCCTGTGCTCTTTTTCGATTGTACATAAATTTTTTTATTTTAATTAAATTAAATTTCAAGTAAATGACTTTTTTTGTTTTTTGTATATTTTGTGATTTTATCTCTTAATCTCACTGATATTTTCCAACAACTTAAATTAAATTTAATAAATAATAATAACAAAAACGACTTAATAAAAAAAAAACAAAATTAAGTCCGGTTAAGTAAATGAAAATATTATTTTCTTAATTTAAACACAAATAAATTAAGAACAAAATATATTTAAAAGAAACAGAGTAATTTTGAATTGAGTTCAAATTGTTTAAATTTAACTTATTTAATATAACGCACAAAGATAAAAAAAAGAAGAACAGAAAACCTTAATAAATGATAATCAGGAAGAGAAGAGAGTCTCCTAAACGAACTTCTAACTAAACAACTCTAATCTCTATGCTTAAGTAGTTGATTAGGAACTGCAAAAAACCAGTAAACAGGAAGCTTGGGCACAATTTCAATTAAAGAAAGCGTAGGATGTTACAAATTACATGACTGTACGCAACAATAATAATAATAATAGTATAATGCATAATTAAAAATTTCGTTATATATGTAACTAAATTGGAATAACAACAACAAATTAAACAACAAAAACAAAAACATTTCCTGGCATGCATGACTGAGAAACATAAAGAGGCAACAGCATATTGTTGTGTGTGTTGTGTGTGTGTGTGTATCCTGCGGGTTAATTATATACACATAAAACATAATATATATATACATGAGCATAATGGTATTATTTTACAGTGGGCGACAATTGTTTACTGACAGCAACGACGATGTCTCCGGGGTGTTTCAATTGAAACATTTTGTGTTTAAATTGCATACACGCTTCACTTTGGACTTGTGTTCTTATCTGAGCGTGTGTATCTGAGTGTGTGTGCTTGTAATTGTATCTTCAAGATACAATCAAATTCGCAGTACTATAACACGACACTGTAACAGTTGCCCCTGCAATTTATTCATTGAATTAATATATATATATATAATGCTCGTATTTATTTAGATAAATTAATAAACAACTTTATTTTTATATATTTCACTCGAATAAATGATATATATATATATATCTTCCAGTCGCATTTCTCAGTTAAACCGAACATAATTTATCAATTTAAATGGATATTTATATGAACATATGTTTCTTTTTAGGAGGGTGGTTCTTAAAGTAGACTTGCGACAATTGAAATTAATTATGTCGAATATATATTACACTATATAGCAAGCGAATTAATAAGTTACGAGATCTTAATCTTCTTAGAAAAAAATATTATCATTCTACAAAGAATTTTTATCTTTATTTTTGTTTTGTCAAAATGTGTCAGGCACGCTTTAATTAGGAGAAAAAACCTTGAAGTTTTGATAAACTTGGCTAGAGTTGATAATTAAGTTGATTTATTTAGATATTTAGTTAATTTCTTAAATAAATATTAATTTTATAATACAGTCAACCCTCGTCGTGTTGAACTTACGCTGTTGTTGTTCCTCCACGCGGCATTTTGCCCAAATGACGATCACGCATTTAGTTGAATTTATGTAAATTGTTTGGTTTATTTTTTTCTTTTTATTTATATATATTTTAATGATTTGCACAAAGCACTGTACACACGGCGTATACGCAACAAATACGTCACTTTGCTATATTTTGAATAGAGATGAAAATCTCAAGCGATTTTAGTTTATATAAAGAGCTTTTGGAATTTCCCACAAAAACAAATTTACAATTGACGTTTGGTTTGCTGTAAAAAATTTGTATTTAGAATGTTTGTTAGAATTTGCAACTGATTGACAAATTGGCAACAGTTAGAGCATGACACTGAGATTGACAACGATTGAATATGTAATTAAAACATTTAGTTAGTATATATCAATCAGAGTTCTCAGGCTAATCAAAGATGCGATAAATACAACGATTAAGAGTCGAGTTCAAGTTGCAAATATAAAAAACTCTTGTTATCTGTTATTCATTTATGCGCTGGAATGGAGTTCAACACGCTCTGTCAATATTTAATTAATGTGATTTATTTATATGCAAATGTGATTCTTTTATTTTGGTTTTTCGACAATACGAAAATACGGGAGAAAAACTTTCGATTTCTTAATTGATAGACAATAGGCTGATATCCATTGATATATGCAGGTGTATCTACATATTTAAAAAATCGAAAATTGAATTGGAAGTATTGTAAAAGTAAACACAGACTACAGACTAGTAAAAAATACACTTTCTATAGCGCAAGGTTGTTGTTTATACAAAACTATTATTGCTCCTTTTGTTCTCTAAAACACAAACACTTAAACTAACAAATACACATTTGGTTTTTATATATTCAAATAACGCCCGAACCGAAAGCCGCAACCAACAACCGAGAACGATCATCAACGAATGAAAAACTTAAACAGACTGAACGAAACTGCGAATTGTATTCAATCTCCCAACCCAAAGACAGAGAGAGAGAGAGAGCGGGAGAAATGGCCTCTGTCTGTTAGAGCTTTTTTGGCTTTTCAAATGTTGTTCGTCTCATTAATATTAACAGCTTTTAAAAATACTTATTAAATTATTTAAGGGCATGTTGTAATACATGTTTTATTATTTATTTTAATTTTAAAAACATAATAAATGCAACGAATTTTAGTTTTAACATGAGTGCAAGCACTTAACGCATGTTAACGTTGTGTTGTACTCAAAATGGCACTGTTAGTTTCGCAAAGTTTTTAAGATCAAGCCAAGACACAAACCAGTAGCGTACTTGTGCGCATTTTTTAAAATGCTCGCTTTTATTTTGTATTAATTAATAAGTCAATAAATAAAATAAATTACAATATTATTATAAATATAATTATTCAAAATATAAATTTAATATAATTCAATTAACCTTCCGTTTTCTCTATATTCTATATTGAAATAATGAATTTACATTGAGCTAAAATATTAGAATACTTTTTAATAAACTCGTGCCAATGCATAACAATGCGGATATTCGATTTAAACTTGTTAAATATAAACTGATAATATTTATCTAATTGCTGTAATTCCATTGTGTAATGCTTTATTTATTTAACTAGATAATTTCTTAAAATCGTACTAAATGAATTTTATTTAAATAAATGCATGTGACCTTGTTGTGAGCATTTTTTTTTTTTTTGAGAAGATAGATAAAAGATAGCTACTGTCATGTGAAATATGATAAATAAATAAAAGTTTATAAGCGAAAAGATAGCTGGCTAACATTGCAAAGTCTGAGAGAAAACATTAT
Organism: Hirtodrosophila alboralis; assembly: GCA_035043045.1. NCBI lineage: Eukaryota > Metazoa > Arthropoda > Insecta > Diptera > Drosophilidae > Hirtodrosophila > Hirtodrosophila alboralis. The sequence continues at coordinate 47,445 of JAWNNH010000380.1, read as the reverse complement.
GTAAGGTTTATGGTTAGAGTTTTATAATTGTCTTGATATCATAACTAGTCTGTGGCTTTTATTTAATCTACTTTATTAATAGAAACTTGTTCTATATATATGTATATATATATAACTATATGCTTCCTTAAGTAATTATGGACACATCAATCAAAACATCTGGTGTTGTGACTTGGCAGCTAATTATATATATATATACTATATACTATATATAAATAATAAACAAAGTTTATTAATGTTAAAATGAAATGTGAAGCAAACTCTTATAGCTTCTGGTAATTATACTTGAATCAGACAAACTGACAAATTGACTAACCGATAAACTGACAAGCTGACAGACTGACAAGCACACCCTGGTTATGCGTGGTCATTACACATGGGCAGGCTGCCAGGCGTACAATGAAATCCTTTTTATCCTTTAAGCAGAGTCTCGCCTTCTCAGTTGTTTTGCGGCTGAGCGCGCCCAGAAATTACTTGAAATCGAATGAAATGAGGTAAATGAGCCAAAGGTTCAACTAAAGGCCAGAAAATATGTTGGTAATTACATAAGGCTACGGGGGTGAGAGGGCAGGCAGCTGCGCGCCAAAAATAAATAAAAAAACAAGAAAGAAAAGGCTATCTTCGGCACGCCGAAGCTATATACCCTTGCAATTGTCTGCTAAGAAAATTTTGAATGCCAACTTTGGTTTTGATATCTTAAAAAACAAAGTTTTTCAAACAAATACTTTGCGAGCGATTGTTCCTATAGGTGCTATAAGATATAGTGGTCCGATTTTAATAAAACTTGGTCAGATTGTAGAAATCGTAAATATGCATTGATATGCTAAGTTTGGTTTCTAAATCTTGAAAATCATAAAAGTTATTCATAAAAACACTTTTCATGAAAATAAAGTGTCTTCGATTATTCCAATGGCAGCTATATGATATAGTGGGTCGATCGGGCTGATTTTGACATACAAACTACATACATTTTTAAACTTCATCTGTGCCAAGTTTTATAAAGATAGCTCAAAGATAAAGCCAAAAAGTAAGCATAGGAACAGACAGACATGGCTATATCGACTCTTCGAGCTCTTCGTCCTGACCAAAAATATATATACTTTATGGGGTCGGAGATGTCTCCTTCTATGCATTACACATTTCAAGACAAAATCATAAAACCCTTTTTGCAAGGGTATAATAACAAAACAAACGAACAAGGATATGGCTAAGGATGATGATGATGATGATGATGTTACCAACTATGAACAATCACGCGATCAACTGTTGAATGTGTGTGTGCGTGTGTGCGTGTGTAGTTCGTCAGGATGCGCCCACATTATGTGTGTGTGTATGTGTGTGCGTGTGTGTGTGATTTGCGACTAGGTCACATTAAAATAGAATTTACGACCCCAAAGGGTACATGGATTAAGGAAATTGGCGCGTTAAAAAGCGAAAGGAGTACGTCCGCCAATTCATTGTATACGAATCCGTGAATTTAGTTTGCCTGCCAGGTCAGGTCAGGTCCGGTCCGGTGCGGTCCGTAAACAGGGCGTGTTGTCCGGCTCTGCATTAATTACACGGCGTATACGTAACTAGGTCCTATTGAAATGTAAATGTTACACTTACAACGTTCACAAAATGCCATTAGAAGCGATTAATGTGCACAGTTTTAACGAGCTTATTTTGACGACAATTCCTACTAAATATTGTAGGGTAGCAGGAGGAATACCCTCACACATGATAGAGCCTAGTCGGGTCCACCAATTGCCCGGCTAGACGCACACTAAATTGTTATTCCCATGTGTTTGGTCTCTTCAATTTGGGTTTGCCTATCCGAGTGACACAATTTATTTAAATATATTTGCGCAAATATGCTGCGAATTGGTAAATTGTGTTGATTAGATGATGATTTAAACATAAATGAAAACAATAAAAGAGCAAGAACAGCATGTGCCTCCTTAATTCATCATCATGAACAACATCATCATCATCATCACTGGAGCTAAGACAAATGTGTCTTTAAATACAAATTTACAAAGGAAATTCACATGAGTGTTCTTTATTGGGGAGGTTATAAACTAGTTTTATTTAAAGCATTTCGTGTTCTATAGATTTAAATATATATTCTTAATGACAACGACAAACTAAGTAGATATAGACGTCTTTGTTAAATGCACATTTCTCTATTTTATAGCTATTTTAATTAAACTTTATATAAAGCAACTGACCAGATAGAGTCACCAGAGACCTTCTACATTGAGAAATAAGTTAACTTCAAACTGGAAACAATCAGTTTGCTTTCTTTTTTATATATATATATATTTAAAAATAAATAAATACATATTATAAACAAAGTATTGCACACTTATGGCCGCGGATTTGGTTCATTTGTGCGATTATAATTCTCAAACGGCCTTAGCTGTCAGTATGGTTAATAAATAGACCTCGAATTTTGCATATTTTTTGTATGTTTGTTTTCTTTTTCATCAGTATGGTACCAAATTTTGTTTTTAGACGTGTTATCATTTAAATGTGACAAATTTTAGTGCAAAATATTGAAAATATGCAAAAAAAATATACCAAAAATATGTAAAATATATGCAAAGTCCGAAGTCTAGTAATAAATATAATATATATAATAATATTTTTCTCAGTGTTAACTTCTAAACCTCATAACTCTGTCAAAACAAAACCAAATTTAATGAGAAATGTCTTTTTGATCATGGTTTTACCTCTAAATTGATTTGCTATTCAAATCTAAAAATTTAATTTTTTCGCCTTTTTTTGGTTTTTTTCTTTCTGATTTTTGTAAAGGCGTAACAAATAACAGCTAAAAGCTTTTTAGCTAGTTTATTAACAGAAAAATATGACCACATTTTATATTAATATTTTATATTATTATATTATATTATTGCATATTATTTTACTTATTTATTTTCATCTTATTTGCATAGATTTTCAATTTACTTAACTAAGTTCCTTGGTCACAGTTATTTGAGTTGAAAATCTAAGCAAAGTTCTGAGATGAAAATAAATAAGTAAAATAATAAAAATAATTAAATACTTAATACTTTTCGGATAGTATATCACGTTAACCCCCATTTATTTATATATTTATATAAATAATTTAAAACTATTTACTTTGAATATTACAACTTACTTTTCATCTGGCGGCGGTGGCATGTCAATGCCATTGGGTGTTCCTGGCGGTGTTTTCTCATTCTCCATCAAAGCCAGCGGGGGCAGGGGACTCACCGAGTTGCTATCCATATGAAAGCAATCAATTTTGATAGTTGTTGCTGTTCTGCCTGTCAAAGGATAGATGAGACTTTCATTATGTGTTTGTTGGCTATCAAAATTAGAGTAGAGCCATTCCAGATTCAGATTCTGATTCTGATTCTGATTCAACTTTATTCAGCATTCACATTATGCTCAACTGCCGCTACTTCACCGCTGCACCGCTTCCCTTCCCTTTTTCATTTGTAGCTCATAAAAATGTTTTTCATAATATTTAGTTGCAGCTGCAAAAGCAGCTAAAATCAGACACTGAAGTGGCGAACTGTTGCTGACAGACGCGGATGCAAATGCCCTGACATTACCAACAGGCGGATAGGAGAGGGGAGCAGGGAATTGGGCAATTGGGGAAATGTGGAGGCGAGAATCTCAGGCAGGCAGCCTGGCCTGGCTGATGGCTCCTCTGGTGATGAATAGCGGCGCCGTTGTATGCCACTTTTCATTACGTAGCCAGGCCATGGTACATAAATAAGTAAGTTGGCTTTTTAGTTGGAAATAGACGACTAAGAGATACTCTAGAAAAGTATACAATTCTTGGGTTACTTTTATGTTGATTATGCATACAAAAAATGGGAGTAATATCTATTAATATATTGTCATATTTATATGAATATCAATTTTCAATAAAATTCAAAAAATCAGTTTTTTTTATGTGACAATAAATCTTATAATCTAATAATAGCTCTGATTATTTTTATTATTATTTTTTTGCTTAAAAAAATATAATTTTTGGAATTTTAACTTAAGAGGATTCTATTGGTATATATTATATTATTATATTTTTGAAATTTTATTTAAAAATCATAGTTAATCATAAACCCTAAATTTGTAGAACTTTATTTAAGATTATTTAAATCATCGTTATTTCTGGAAATTTTTAATAAATATAATGAATATTTGGCTCTATTTTTTTGAGAATTTAAAAAAAAATTAAATATTTTGCAATTAGAGCTTAAAGATCACTTTAAAAGGATTCTATTGGTATATTTATCTTTCTCTTTCTACAAAACTTATTATAAATAATTTTCGATTAAAAAAAAAAATTCAACAAAATATTCGTTATTTACATTTCCTGATTTAAATGCCTTTGTAAGTTGATACTCCAGTTTAGAAGCTATCATTAAAGTAAATTACATACAGATACTTATATTCCGAATATCTCTTTTCTGCCAGTTCTACAAACCGTATTAACCATTCAATGATTACAGGGTATATTAAGTACAAACATGCGTTGAGGTTTGAATGACGTTCCAATCTCTTGTACATTGTTATGATGTTACGGGTTGAAATGTACTCTCTATTCTCTATTATAGTAGAGACAACTCTCTAGGTTAGAGTATGAGAAATGCATTGTGCCGCAAATGCCAATTTCTGATCCAATATTTCTCTTTGGCTCAACTTGGCAAGCATAAAAAACTATTTATGCTCAAAATGGAAATTGAGTTTTATTTTTATTTTTGCTTTTATTTTCGGAAATATTGTGGGGAGACATGCACAAATACCACGCTCCGCTCCCCTCATATCTGAGGTGAAGGTAAAAATGCAGCATCAACATATTTGCCCGAGTGCAATGCACTTGAGCTGCATTCATGGATTTACCAACAAGAGGGTATATTTACTATGTGAACAAGTTTGTATTGCATGCATAAAAGTAGGGATATATTTAGGGAAATTTGTTTACAATAATGTTTGTGTTAATTTAATTTGATTTGCATTAAAGGAACTAATTAAAAATGGTTAAATTTATTTAATTTTATATTTTTTATAAATGTTAGTAAACAGTCTAATTAAAATCTTAGCTTTAATTCTATTCTGTATATGCAATAAATTATTCTACGCACTAAATAATTATAGTTTTACTTAAAAACTTTTTTTTTCTTTTTTTTTAATTTTATAATATATTTTTATTATTTTACTTTTTCATGCAAAAAAAAAACACTTTAATCTTAATATCACGCCATTGATTTAAAAAATTCTAGTTTTTCTTAAAAACTTTTTTTTTAAATTTTATTATTTATTTTAATTATTTTTACTTTTTAATGAAAAAAATAAAAGACTTTTTTTTTTAATATCACGTCATTGATTTAAATAATAAGCCATGGACATATTTTATGAGCGTTAAATTTTTTTTTATTTAAAAATATTAACACGAAAAAATTTTAAAAATAATTTTTTTTTTGTGTAAAAAAAAGTGTTAATATAAAACTTAAAGAATGTAAAAAGATAAAAAAAAATCAAATCAATGAATTGCTAATGGAAGCCAGCTTCAATGAATATTTTAGAGTATTTGGCTTTCGGTATAAATGTGCTAGCTTTTGTTTGTTTTTTGTTTTTTTGTGCCCTGTGCCAGACAACGGTCGACGTGTAAAATTGACTATTATACGTCCGAGTGCGTTCTGTAGAAATGAGAAACGAGAATCGAGAAATGAGAACTGAGAAATGAGAAACGAGCATCGAGTAGAGCGCCAATTTCCGACATCAATGACATCGATTGAGTCCTCCTTCCAATCTATTTATCCATCTATATATCTATCTGTATTCTCTGTATGCTCTGCCTTAGTCAATTGGAGGGGGGAGGGGAAGAGAAAAACCAATAATTATAGAGGTACGCGTAGCATGTTCTATTTATTGGCAGTTCATTGAACTTATCCAGGAGACATTTGATGGACACTTCAATGCAAATGCATAGAAAATGTTGGCACTGAAGCCAACTTCCTTTTAATTCCTACCCCTGCCAATTCCTGCCCCCGCCCCAACCTGGCAAAGGTACACATTTGCATAATCGACATGTGTCCATTTCTCACGCTTCACTTGACCAATGTCCATGGACAACTCAACTCAACTCAACTTCAACTCAATTCAGAGCACACAAGTGTCCAAATGAATTGAAGTTTTGTTTTTTATTTTTCCAATTTTATTTCTATTTCTATTTGACACTTTCCTATTTGTTGATTACAATCCAAACTATTGAGCTTAGGTGTATTATTAGTGTACTACTCAGAACTTATTATATTATTTGCTTATATTATATCCACTTGGACACATTCTGGCGCCATTTGACTCTGAAGCGTGTTTTTCCCCTTTCTTACTTTTTTATTAGACGTAAAACTCACTATCTGAAATTTTTAAGAGATCCAGAGATCTTCAGCTTAAAATCTGTCGAGAGAATAAATTCTTGTAAAACAATTAAATATGATTAAAAAAAAAAAAAATTTAAAAATACACAATTCATTTTTAATAAGAAAAATATATAAAATTCGAATAAATCTTATATTAAACTTCTTTAAAAAATAATACCTATTGAGCTTAGGCATATTATAAGCGTATTTTCATACCCTTGCTAAAGGGTATTATAATTTTGTCTCGCAATGTGTAATGCATAGAAAGAGACGTCTCCGAGCCTTTAAAGTATATATATTCTTGGTCAGGAAGAAGAGCTGAGTCGATATAGCCATATCCGTCTGTCCGTCTGTTTCTATGCTTACTTTTTGACTTTATCTTTGAGTTATCTTGATGAAACTTGGCACAATTGAAGCTTGATAATGTATGTAGTTTGTATGTCAAAATCAGCCCGATCCGACCACTATATCATATAGTTATGGAGGAAAAATCGAAGAAACTTCATTTTCATGAAAAGTGTTTGCATGAATAACTTTTTTGTTTTTCAAGTTATTAAAACCAAACTTGGCATATTTATGCATATTTACGATTTCTACAATCTGACCAAGTTTGAATAAAATCAGACCACTATATCTTATATCTACAATAGGAACAATCGGTCGAAAAGTTCTCGTATGAAAAACTTTGTTTTTAAGATATCAAAAACAAAGTTGGCCTTCAATTTGCAATTGCAAGGGTATATAGCTGCGGTGTGCCCAAGATAGCCGTTTCTTTCTTGTTTTTCAATAAAGAATATATATATAATATTGGAATAACTCTTATATTAAACTTTCCTCAAAAAAAAATAATGTCTTTTGAGCTTAGGCGCATTATTAGCGCATTTTTTGAAATTACTTTGAATGTGTACTTTATGTTTATCGAGTTGGATACATTCTGGTTCATTTGGCATAATTTAAAGTATATTTTTCCCCCCTTTAAGTAGAACTAATAAAAGTCACGCATTCTTTGCTTCCCTCTTATAGAAGTCACGCAATTATTTCACTTGAGTTTTAAAGAGATCTAAAAGTCTTTAGCTTTACAGTTCGTCGAGAGGAAGCCCCAATTGATAATTGCGTCTATTGCGTGAGAGAATCTTTAGAAATAATTCATATTTTGGCTGATGTGTCCGGCGTATATAGTGCCGTATTCAAAGCGCCCACATTTGGTTTTATCAGAGCAGACCCAATTTATATATAGGAAACTGCACATTATGCAATGCTGCGTATCTGAATACAATATAACCGAAATTATGTATTGTTCGCCGGATACGCACTTAAAGTATCTTTTGTTTGGCTGTGAGTAGATGCAGCATATATATATATATATTTTTTCATTATACATAATTTATGTTGAATTTAAAAAACGAGCTGAATGCAGACAGCAAAATTAAATAATCCGATTTAAGCTTCAGTTTGTGTTTTTTTTGTTGTTGTCAGATACTTGAAATGCGTTTGGTGTTGTCCGGAAGCGGATAAAAGTCCTGCAGGATGCTGGATGCTGCAGTTGTTCCTATTGTTGTTTTCACTCTCCTGCCAAACAATACAAACAAACATTCGTGTATAACTATAACCTACCCCAAGTTTTTATACAGTGCGCAAAACAAACTTCCGATTTTGTCAATTTTCTATTAATTCAAATAACTCATAAATTGAGCACAAATCGGCATACAAAAAAGATTTCTCGTTTCGATTAAATCCTTTTAATTTATTATCATTTAAAGTTTAATTGCCACCGCACGATTTCTCACATATCTTTAAACAAAATGCAATCTCTAAATTCAAACTCAATTCGCTTCACGCTGCACCGTCGCGTCGTCGTCCGCTCGCCACGAATGCTGTGACCGAACTAAATTGGCTTCGCTGCCGAACTAAATTGCCGGCCGAGCTCGCACGACGAGCCGGAAAACATCGAATATTTTGTTTTTGTTGTACACTGTGGGGGTGGGTGGGTGTGGGGGTTGGTATTGGAGGTGTCAGAGGCTCCATTGTCGGCTGCTCGTTTAACAGTGGGATGAACGCAATGTGGTTCAGTCTGGAAAATAAATAGTTTATTCTATGTAACTTAATTTTTAATTTTGTTTTAATAGTTTTTTATACTCTTAAAAAAGGTTACTATAATTTTGTTACGACAAAGGAGATGTCTCCGTATATACATATGTACATAAGTATATTCTTCCGTCTGTCTGTTTCTCTGCCGACAAGTCCCTCAGTTCTTTGATTTTTTTTAAATAAATAATATTTATAATTCTGTACTAACTGGATTATTTAGCAATTAATTTAGCCAAGAAACACAGCTATGTAGAATTGTTTTCTACAGCTTTCGATGAGATTTCAATAGGCTCTCATTCTTGTGGTTTTTCTCTGAAAGGGAGTTGATATTGGGTTTATATGATTTATTTTAGGCAAAACTCCCGTGGTGCCAATAAATTTTCGGCATAATTCTGAATATATTCGGCAACTTCAGAGTGACCAAATTTTTCAGCTTCATCTGCGGGCATATTGCCCCAACGATCCTTGGGATCATACGTTACTTGACACTCTTCCAACAAGAACTTGACACACTCCAAATGTCCCTCCGAAGCAGCCAAGTGCAGTGCAGTCCGACCATCATAATCCGCCAATTTCAAGTCCATGCTCGACAGGTGAAAATTGCGGAGGGCTTTTAAATCGCCTTTGGCGGCTGAGAAGAGCATCTTGACAATGGGTACACCCTTCTCCTCGTATCGTTGTTTCCGCGGATCCCTCTTATTGGACTGGAGTTTAAGGTTGTCATACCGATGGAAATTAAACACGTCGACCAACTCTTCACAGAATTGTATAGCGCGGACAGAATTTCCCTGTTGATCGAGGGGCGGCGACCAAGCACAGATTCCCATCACATTCGGAACAACAAGCATCATGCTGCCACTGACCCCAGACTTGGCTGGCAGCCCTGCTTTGAAGGAAAATTGTCCAGAGTAGTCGTAAGTGCCGCAGGAGTGCATAATGGAGAGCACATCGCGCACCGTCTCTGGCCGAAAGATCTTCTCCTCAGTTGTGGAGCAAATGCCACCTTTGGCCAGACTGGCAGCTATCACAGACATGGCTTCGCAGTTGGTATCAATGGAGCAGCACTGAAAGTAATAGTCCATTACCTCCTTCAATTTTGTACCTTTTGGATAACACTGGTGCTCGAGCATATAATAACCCAGAGCGAAATTTCGATCTGCAGTTCCGCGCTCTGACTGAAATACATCTTTATTGAAACCGATGTGTTCGCCGCCCGACATGCGTTTTAACCAGGACATAGTGTAGTCGAATACCTCTTCCGGTGTCATATTCGGTTCTACCAGTTGCTGCATCAGTGCGCAAGTAACGATAGCACCAGTATTCACCATCGGATTGTGGGGTTTATCTGTGAAAGTTGTCTGATTATTTATTTAAAACTTATATTGAAATTACACACTTTACTTACTGTCTGAATCCAAGACAATCTCGTTAAAGGTGCGTCCGCTTGGCTCTCGGCTCACATAGGAGTGCAACAGTGTAGGTCCTAGTCTCTCCAAGGCAATAGCATAGATCAAGGGTTTGCTGCAACTCTGCATTGTAAAGGATTCCTTGGTATCTCCAATTGAGAAGCGTTGTCCGTCCACAGTGCAGACGCTCACTCCCCAATTTTTGGGATTACAGCCAGCCAGTTGAGGAATGTAGGTGGCCACTTTACCCAGATTGTTCTGTTTGGCTCTGCACCAAAGTTCTTCAATTGCTTCGCAGAAGCTGGTAAAATCTGGAATCACGAACTGTTGACGGTATGCCTTCGCTATTAATTTAATATTTGGCGAAACGACACTGAAGCAAAGTTTATTAGTTGTTGGATATAATTTATATAAAAGAGGACTTACCACTTGAAGGTCTCCCTATCTAAATATTGGTCTCCTGAGGATGATCCCTTCCCATTACACTCATTTTGCACTTCTTTCAGATTGTCTATAAGATCTCGCAAACGCGGATCATTAAGCTGTAAACCAGTGGACTTCAATTCCTCTAGAAATTTGTTCATCGATATAAGACCAGTGTCCTTACTGGCCAACATATCAAAGAGCATATCCTCGTCATTCTTTTGATTCTTTCTTTGATAACTGTGATATAAAATTTAAAAATTTACAATTAGAAATACCATATTCAAATATTCATACTAACATATAATAGAGGTAATTAAATAAATAACCTGCATTATCAAAAATTTACTTACCGCTTCGAATAGTTGCGTCGCTGATGTCTAAAATGAAAATATATATACAAATATATAATTTGAAAATAAATAAATTTATTTTTGATCTATCAATAATATTCTTTTCATCGTATTTTAGTTTTATCATTAATATCTCTCTACTCACAGTTTAGTATTTTCCGTTGTTAAATTTCGAGTAGCAAGTACCAAGTTCAGTAATGAGGATGTTCTCAACTTATTCTAGATTGTACATGAAAATAAAGTTGAATATTTTTCTGAAGATCTTCTTTGAAAGAACTTTTTGAATTTACCTGAACTGAACTGGTTATGAACTTGCAAAAAATCATTTATGTAATAAATAATAAAACGAAAAGAAGCAAAATTTTATTATGACTAAAAATTAAATTCAAATTGAAAAAAAACTACCTGCTGCGTTCAAATGATTTTTCGGCGAAATACTATGTATGTAAATAAAGAAAAACAACAGTACTATAGTTGTAGTAAAATTGAAACTGGGAACAATTATTCTTATTCGATTAATTTAAATTATTGTTCTTAAGTTTCTACATTAGCCGCAATGATGGGAAAATAATTTACTAAAGCATGTTCACCTCAACGGTCGACAGCAAAGATGCGGCACCTTTAAAATTAAGAATATATTCTGAAGTTTGGGGCAAGCCAGTATTTGTCGAAGCACGGATCAATCTCCTGCAGATCTTGCAATTTACCAAGTGCCTCTAAATCAAGATCCCCGATCGTATCGTTGCTGGGTATAATAAGCGTTGAAATCTGTGTAATGCACTTGATTTTCAGAAATAATATTTGCTTGTGCCGCGTTTTAGCAGCGGCTGGAGATGTGCGATAGTTTTCTTTTTCCTTAGTAGATCACGATTGACTTATCGATATATCGCTTAAAGCAATTTTAAATATATCGCATTCAATTGGGATATTCCGCCAATCAATTTTTATTATTTTAATGAGGCGCTTACAAATGTTTTATTATTAAGAAATACACATCTAATTTTTTAATTTTTAATAAAAAATTGAGTTTTAAAAAATCAAGTACACTTCTGTGATTTCTTGGACTTTTCAACATAGTTCTGAATATATTCGGCGACTTCAGAGTGACCAAATTTCTCAGCTTCATCTGCGGGCATATTGCCCCAACGATCCTTGGGATCATGCTTCACTTCGCACTCTTCCAACAAGAACTTGACACACTCCAAATGTCCCTCCGAAGCGGCCAAGTGCAGTGCAGTGCGTTTGTCATAATCGGCCAGGTTAAAGTCCACGTCCAACAGTCGACATTGGCGCAGGGTCATCAGATCGCCTTTGGCAGCCGAGAAGAGCAGTTTGACAATGGGAAGACCCTTGGAATCATTGCGGATATTGTGCGGAACCTTCTTGTTGCGCATATCCCACAAGTCATATCCATGGATACTGAACATGTCAATAAGTTCCTCGAAGAATTGTATAGCGCGTACAGAATTGCCCAGTTGGTCGAGGGGCGGTGACCAAGCACAGATTCCCATCACATTCGGAACAACCAGGAGCATACATCCACTGAGTCCAGACTTGGCTGGAAGTCCCACTTTGAAGGCAAATTGTCCAGAGTAGTCGTAAGTGCCGCAAGAGTGCATGATGGAGAGCACATCGCGGATGGTCTCCGGTGAAAAGATCTTATCCTCAGTTGTGGGGCAAATGCCACCTTTGGCCAGACTGGCAGCTATCACAGACATGGCTTCGCAGTTGGTTTCAATGGAGCAGCACTGAAAGTAATAGTCCATTACCTCCTCCAGATTAGTACCTTTAGGGTAACACTGATACCCGCGCATATAGAAACCCAGAGCGTAATTTCGATAAGATGCCATTTTCTCAGCGAGGAATATATCCTTATTGAAACCGATGTGTTCGCCGCCCGACACACGTTTTAACCAGGACATAGTGTAGTCGAATACCTCTTCCGGTGTCATATCCGGTTCCACCAGTTGCTGCATCAGTGCGCAAGTAACGATAGCACCAGTATTCACCATCGGATTATGGGGTTTATCTGTTAAAGTTGTCTGATTATTTATTTTGTTTATTTTAAACTTATATTTAAATTACACGCTTTACTTACTGTCTGAATCCAAGACAATCTCGTTAAAGGGGCGTCCGCTTGGCTCTCGGCTCACATAGGAGTGCAACAGTGTGGGTCCTAGTCTCTCCAGGACAATAGCATAGATCAAGGGTTTACTGCAACTCTGCATTGTAAAGGATTCCTTAGCATCTCCAATGGAGAAGCGTTGTCCGTCCACAGTGCAGAGGCTCACTCCCCAATTTTTGGGATTACAGCAAGCCAGTTGAGGAATGTAGGTTGTCACTTTACCCAGATCGTTCGGTTTGGCTTTGCACCAAATTTCTTCAATTCCTTCGCAGAAACTGGAAAAGTCTGGAATCACGAACTGTTTTTGATGACTGTGATATAAAAGATCAAAATTTACAATTAGAAATACCAAATTCATTTTAATGGATTTATGTAATTGGATAAATTGCCTGCATCATCAAAAATTTACTTACCTTTTTGAATAGGTGCGTCGCTGATTTCTAAGTGGGAAAAATATAAACTATATCATTTGTGCTTACAAAAAGGACTTTTAAATTTCTAACAGTACTTTGTATAAGTTCGGTTAATAATAATACTTTTAAAATCCTTTTTGTTTTCAATTTAAGGTGTTGCATAGTAAGTAATGGATATATTTTAATTTTATTGTAAATATCTGTCAACTTACAGTTTATAATATTCCGTCGTTAAATTACGTACTAACTTCAACAATGAGGGTGCTCTCAGCTTATTCTAGATTGTACAAACAATTTTAAAAATTGAGTTGGTTATTTTTCGGTTATTTTCTCTGAAATACTATACTTTTTCAATTTACCTGAATTGAACTTGTAATGGACTTGAAGAAAACCATATTTATGTAAAAATTTATAAAGCTAAATGAAAGTAAATTTTAATTTAACTAAATAAGCTAAAAATTAAATACTAATTGCAAAAAAAAAACTGCCTGCTGTGTTAAAATGATTTTTCGGCGAAATACTATGTATGTAAATAAGGGAATACAATTGTGCTATAGTTGTAATAAAATTTAAAATAGAAAGAATTATTTTCGTTAATTTGAATCAAATTATCGTTACATACGTACATACATATACACTTGATACTTACATCAGCCTATAAGACAACATTCACATACATACATACATATGTATCCCAGTTGTTGACTCAAGCGCACACTTTGTCTTGCTTCCATATTCGCCGCAGCATAAATTCTCGCAGCACTTTTTCGCCGCATTAACAACAACAATCAACAACACAGCCAAGCTTAGGCATTGGCCGAATTTACGTTGGGCTTATCAGTTGTTGCGCCCATCACTGATATTGGAATATAGATCGGAATTGGAAGTAGGCGAATTTGCATTCGCTGCAAGGATGGGAAAATAGTTTACAAGAGCATTGGCAGCTGAACGGTTGACAGCAAAGATGCGGCTCTTGTAAGTCGGAACGCGAGCTTTTTATTCCGTTATATATTTTTTTATATTTTATTTTTAATGCTGTCTAAAGTGTAAAAAGTGTCTAAATGTTAATTATTCTTAAGTGCAAATATAATTATTGCAAGCAAGTGAATAAAGTGCTAGAAGAATGCACACGAAAGTGAAATGAAAGAATTTCCTCACTTTTTGCTGCTGTTGGAAAATCGTGGAAAGAATATATTGGAATATTTACTGTATAATTCGTATTGGAATTAAAGCAAAATTGATGTGATATTCTATATTATTTTTTATATTTTTTTTAGTAATTGTGTGTGTGTGTGTGTGTGTCAAAACAAATATTCTACGATAAAAGAAAACACCAAATGTAAGTAAATCAATTAACTATATTTAACCTTTGCTTTTCGATAATTTAATTTATTTTTAATTGATTAATACATGTATATATATTACACAAGGAAACTTGTTTATTAATACATAGTATTCAATTGACAATTCTGTAATACAATTAAATTCAAAAAGTCACAGGTAAAAGCATTTATATAGTATATATATATATATCATAGATTTGTGGGATATTCTTGATATTTTTGAAATATTTTTATATAAATTTTTATTGTCATTGCTTTCAATACAGATCTCAAAATGGTTTATCTTTCGTTCAAATGCCATCTGTATAAATAAGTATTGTATTGTATATATATATATATATATATATGTATTTGGTACTATATATGGTATGTTTGGACTTATTATATATAATGTCGCTAGCATTTAGTCTAGCTAACTACAATTGTGTATTAACTAGATGATTAAACAAATAATTTAAGCGAGATTCTAGAGGTATGTGAAATTGTTGTTGTTCAGCTACTGAGAGTCTAGAGTCCCGGCTTAGTTTTGTCCACGCTAGCGAGGCTCACCGTACTCCCAGCCTCCGAGGACACTGGACTGTCGCTACGATGGCCAAACTCCGAGGGTATCGGACTGGTATTGCCACTGCGATCTGGATTGCTCGTTGTTGTATTGCAGGGTATTTCCTGAAAACAGAAAAAAAAATACAATTAATATTTAGTAAATAATAATAATCACAAAATTACGAATTAAATAAAAAACAATAATAATTCAAATAAATCATAAGTAAAAAAAATAATAAAATAAATTGAACTCACCTCATCGGCTTCAGTTTTGGTTGTCACAGCCTCTGGAATGCACTCCTGGGGCACATCTGTGGCCTTCTCGGCCCAAGCTTTGAGGTACTCGACCACATCGGAGTGGGCAAAGTT
This sequence comes from Hirtodrosophila alboralis, assembly GCA_035043045.1. Taxonomy (NCBI): domain Eukaryota; kingdom Metazoa; phylum Arthropoda; class Insecta; order Diptera; family Drosophilidae; genus Hirtodrosophila; species Hirtodrosophila alboralis. Next base: position 31,987 of record JAWNNH010000380.1, on the reverse strand, counting down.
CTCAGCTTCATCTACGGGCAGATTACCCCAACGATCCTTGGGATTGTGCGGCACATGGCACTGTTCCAGCAGGAACTTGACGCACTCCAAGTGGCCCTCCGAGGCGGCCAAGTGCAGGGCGGTGCGACCATCATAATCGGCCAAAGTAATGTCCATGCCGGACAGACGATGACGACGCAGTGCTGTGACATCTCCGCTGGCGGCTGAGAAGAGAAGATTGACAATGGAGAGACCCTTTGTCTCGTAGCGATGTTTACGCGGATCCTTCTTGTTGGACAGATGTTTCAAGTTGTCATAGCGATGGAAATTGAACATGCCCACAAGCTCCTCACAGAACTGTAGACCCCGCACCGTGTTGCCCAGATGATCGAGGGGCGGGGACCAGGCAAAGATGCCCATCACATTCGGAATGACGAGCATAATGCCGCCACTGACTCCAGACTTGGCTGGCAGACCCACCTTGAAGGCAAACTGGCCAGAGTAGTCGTAGGTGCCGCAAGAATGCATGATGGAAAGCACATCACGCACCGTCTCCGGCCGGAAGATCTTCTCCTCGGTGGTGGGACAAATGCCGCCATTGGCCAAGCTAGCAGCTATCACAGACATGGCTTCGCAGTTGGTTTCCATGGAGCAGCACTGGAAATAGTAATCCATGACCTCCTTCAGGTTAGTGCGCTTCGGGAAGCATTTGTTCTCCCGCATATAGAAGCCCAGGGCGTAGTTCCGGTCAGCTGCCTCTCGCTCCGACAGGAATACGGCATTATTGAAACTTATGTACTCGCCGCCAGACAAACGCTTGAACCAGGACATGGTGTAGTCGAAGATCTCGGCAGATCCCATATCCGGCTTAACCAAGGCGTTCATTAGGGAGCAAGTGAGGATGGCACCAGCATTGATCATGGGATTGTGGGGTTTCTCTGTGGAAATTGAAGATTAGCTTTTCTTCTGTTTTGAGGTTAAAGTTCACTTACTATTCTGATCCAGGACGAGCTCATTGAAATTGCGACCGCTTGGCTCCTGGCCCACATAGGAGTGCACCACCTTGGGACCTAGCTTCTCCAGTGCAATAGCATAGGTCAGGGGCTTGCTGCAACTCTGCAGGGTAAAGGGATCCTCGACATCGCCAATGGAGAAGCGTTGCCCGTCCACCGTGCAGATGCTCAGACCCCACGAGTTGGGATTATGGCGAGCCAATTGGGGAATGTAGTCGGCCATTTTGCCCTGCGTATTACTCTTGCAGCGTACATAAATATCCTCAATGTCCTTGACGAAACTGGAGAAGTCGGGGATGACAAACTGTTGACGGAATGCTTTTGCGATCAGCACAATATTCGGAGAAACGACGCTAAAAGAGAAAGATGATTTAAGGATTATTTAATTTTTAAAATTCACATGGATATATTATTTATTTTTAGCTAAATGCAAATTTTAACAAATATATTTAAAATTAATATTTTTATTTTTTTTTTTTAAATGTGGAATAAATGTTCGTCTTGGTTTACTTATTGAAAATAAATAACAATCAATAATTTAGCTATAAAAAAGTCATAATAGAACTTAAAACTATTTTTCAAAAAAAGAATTTTAAATTAAATTATCTATAAATATTTTTGAGTTTAATTTTTATATACTCAAAAATAATTATTAATTTATATAAAAAGCTATATTTGAGGAAATGCTTGAACTTTGAGCATAACAATTATATAAAAATCTCGGAAGAAATTAAATTTAACAAAAAAAAATATAATAATTATTATAATTATTATTTAAGATAATAATTATATATAGAGTTTGACAAACTTACGCCTTGAAAGTCTCCCGATTGAGATGTTGGGTCTCGGCGGAGGAGCCCGTCTCATAGTTGTTCAGCTTGTGCACCTTCTTGAGATTGTCCATAAGTTCTCGGACTCGGGGATCACTGCGTCTAATGCCCGTGGTCTTCAGTCCGGCCAGGAACTTGCCCATCGATATAAGACCAGTCTCCTCGCTGGCAAACATATCGAAGAGGACATCTTCGGCATTACGTTGCTCCTGTTCCCGATGACTGAAAATAGAAGTTTAAAATTTAATTAAAATTTTAATTAATTTGTTAATTAATAACTATAAGGTGGAGGGGAACTTTTAGCATGCGTGTTGCTACAATAAATCATATTTCAAATATTCTAATAAATTGCAATAAAACGAAGAGAATAAAAAATCAAACTCGGTCGGAGGTGGTAATTGGATAAATTGCCTAAGCCGGGAACTCAATATATATTTTGGAATAACTCTCAGCTAAAAATAGATGAGCACGTTTTTCCCCGAGAGGTTGAACGTGTCAAATTGATTAAATTTCAGATTCTTTTTTATTATCTTTGAAAAAGTTAGACAGAATATATAAATATTTTGTCAGATTTCAATTAATTTCAATTAGTTGAAGCGAGGGTACAGTTTGTTTGGGGTTTAACTATTGTATCCAAATAAATAATAAAAACAACAATCGAAACATATATAAATTTACTCACGGCCGTATTGAATAGTTGCGTCGCTGATTTCTAAGGGAATAAAATATATAATAATTTATATATATAATTGCTGATTAAATGACCAAATTACACAATTCCATATGTCGGTGTAATAAACACAAAATCAACGCAATTTCTATATCATTTATCTAACTCGAATTTATTGGGGAGGTGTGTCTGTCTGTGTCTATATAATTATATGATGTCTCGCCCATGTTTTACCTGATAATTGCGGATATAGTACGAACTATAGTGCCACGACGATTTTGCAGGGAGATGCCCTCAATGATCTCTTCGATCATGGCCGCCGTTTCCGTAGTCTCCTGCTCTTTGCCCCGTCTATAGTTCTCCTCGTGCATTTTGGCCTGTTGCTCATTTTCGCTTTGGCGCTTCAATGCATCGATTTGTTGTTCAGTTAATACCATGGCGTATGCGTGATATTCTGATTGATTGATTGACTGATTTGATTGATTGATTGATATATTCTCTGTGTGTCTCTAGCGCTCAACTGTTGCAAGTTTAATGAAAACAACGCTGAGCAGTGCCGGCATTTTATACATTATCCAAATGTGTGATATTTTTATTTTTTTTTATTTAATTACACACAGACAAAGGAGAGAGAGAGCGGGAGAACAGACAGAGAGTGGGAGAGCGAGGGGTCTGGGAAAAGGCGCTAATTTCTAAATCATGTTATTGGCAATAAAATAAATTAATTAACTCCCTTTTCTATGCCAGTTCCAGCGAGTAAACATAAAATATATATATGTATCTATATACTACATTTATTTGCATTTGTAAGTATTATATGTAGTACCATTATATCAATATATATCAAAAGCTATTGTCTGGCTGCTTATAGTACTATGGGGAATTTAAACTGTTTTTTTTTTGGAATAAATTTAATTCCTTAAGTTGTTAAAATTAACAAATTTGTTGGTGGTAATACTATGAATTTAAATTTTAATGTTGTATAACAAAAATTTTAACATTCGCGTGCACTGTTAAGTTAACAGCTGTTATATTATTGGTAGATATGTAATCTGTTGGTTTTGTTAGCAAATTACTTGTTTTGAATTTGAATAGTTTTTTTGGAATAAATTTATTCCTTAAATTGTTAAAATTAACTAATTATTTGTTGATAACACTACAAATTTGAAACTATAATGTTATATAACACAAATTTTAACATTCGCGAGCACTGTTAAGTTAACAGCTTTTATATTAAATACTGCTGTTATTGGTAGATCTGTAATCTCTTGTTTTTGTAGGCAAAATACTTGCCTCAAAATTAATGTATATTTTTTTTAAATACATATGGCTATTTTTTACAATGTATAATTTAATTTTACTATATATATTTATATTTCAGAATTATGAATTCAATTATGAACTCGAAACTATAAGCTTAAATTGCAATTTTCGCATAATTTCATAAATTTTAACGAAATCTGCATCAGAAAATTAAAAAATGCGCATAAACAAAAAAATTTTATTTTTGTTGTTGATCTCAAATATAAACCCCCAAGAGCTCGCTTAATCCTTGATTTATTTATTTCAGAAAAGAGTAATCAAATTTCCCATAGTACACCATTATACCAACATATCAAAGCCATTGTCTGGCTAGGTGCGATTTTATGTGCTGAGTAATAGCTGAATACATTTATGGAACACCTCACGTGGCTGAGCAAGAAACCTGCCATATCAGTTGAGTATTTAGGGGGCGGAGGCCCGACTGAACTTGAGAATTGAGTCACCAAAAACCTCAAAAAAAAGAAATTACCTGATATACTTGGTTATCACTTTGATGAAGGTCGCCTTTTGGCTTTTGGTGCAGATGCCAGCTACCATTTCAGCAATGATATTTGCATCAATTAAATCGGCATCATCTTGTATGCGATCCGCTTTTGTGCCCGCCTGTGGATCGTGGTCCTCCTCCTCGTCAGCCTTGGCTGCATTCTGCTTGACCAACTGTATCAATTCCTCACCACTCATCGACTTCAAATCATCGAGAATCTTTTGGCGTATACTGTTCTTGAACTCGGCTGCCTCCTCGGGCGTATAGCCATCTAATGGCAGTGGCGCCTTCTCAGTTGCATATTGCAATAAAGTTAGATAACGTTCGCCCATATTTTGATCAAAAATTTAGACAAAATATATATATATATATCACTACTCTTGGAACACTTGTGGCCTGGGGCCCGTCGAAGCCGAAATGAGGCCCACAGCGAACAAGGCAACAGTTTTATAGTTTGGCAAAGCATTTCATAATGCTCGTACATTGGCCAAAGAATTGAGCGAATTTTCGATTTTATCTTCATTTAATAAACGTATGTTAATTTATTTTTATGCCCTCAGATTGCCGTCAATTAGCGCATAACGCGTATGCCACACAATCAAAGCACAAAAATTGTATTTATTTTTTATTTTTTTTTTTATTGCAAAAAAAAGACAGTTAGGAGAAGAGAGTGAACGAAATTTCTAGCAGAATTTAGAGTATAGAAATTTATGGGGTAGATACAACAGTTTGTAGGGATCATCAAGAGCTTTAACTTAAGGTTTAACTAAAGAGATGACTGTTTAATAAAAAACTAAAGTTTCTAGGATAAAATTGCTTTTTTGATGCACTTTTTACAAAGACTAAACAATCTTGAAAGTATATATAAGTTGCCTGTTCGTTAAAGGAAATTAGATATATTTAATTTATTTTAAATATACCATTACAATATTTTAACTGTAAGCTTTGCACTTTAACCATGATTTAAAAATGTTGCAATATTTTTAAAAATTTAATTAATATTTTTTTTTAATTTGTAAAAAGTATAACAAATTTTAGCAAAAATTTATTTTTTCCAGAAATTGGCATTTATGGTTTCACTTTATAAAGATATGAATCTCGCATAAGAGCCTTGCAAAATGATTTTTAATTCTTGAGCGACAAAATAAAAATCATTTTATATAGATATAATTAAAAGATTTTTTAATTCTACACAAACAATAACTGAAATTTTTTGAATTTCATTAAAAAATCATTTCATAACATTTATTTACATTTTTATTTCGCTCAAAAATTAATTGTCTTTTTTATTGAAAATTTGTTATAAATTAATTGTTATTTAAGAAATAATTCTATAAAATATAATCGTTAGGGTTTTCTAATTTCAAAACCTTGCTTTAAGAGAAGAATCTGTCGGATCTGAGTTAAGCTGAGTCTTTTTCTTGTAAGCCTTGATCTGTGTGTTAAAAAAAAGGTTTCAAAACGATTTTGCTTGCTAACTTAGATGTAATATTGGTTTTTAATATTTCCTAAAAAGGGTATTCTATAGTCGAGCACTGCAGCTGTATGTCCTTGCATTTTCGCTTAGGTAATTGAACCAGAAGGAAGCATAACAAAAACAGATTCAATGTTGTTTGGCATGCATGCCAAATTTAAACACAAATTCACAAGGTAAATATTTTTGCAAAAATAATAAATATTTTCAAATATTTTTGTTGTTGTTCAAAAACAATATCTTGGCAAATTTGCTGCTAATTATTCGAGTCAACGTTAAATTTTGCAAAGAGTTTTTATTTATAGCAAAATGTCAATTGAACAATTTCTAATTTCTATAAATGGTAAAACTGTTTGTGTTACACTTGGAGACCAGCACGAACTAGTGTAATAGGTATTACGAGCTCTCGATCAATTATTGATATTACGAGTTCTAGATCTATAGAACAATTATTGATATTAATTATTAGAGTGTTGAAAATGGGGAAACGAAGCCAAAGTGCCAATGAATACTCAAATATTATTTGCAAATTGATTTATTGTTAATTGCAGTGTGACAATTTCTCTAATTGTGCAATATGCATTAAAAAATAAAGTAACATTTACTTACAGTTTAGCATTTTCCTCACTTTTCCCAGAGCTTGTATCGTAGAAGGATAATTTACGATTGGCAAATACCAAATTCAGCAACGGAGGTGTACGCAGTTTTTTCTGGAATGTTTAGTAAACAATTTAAAATATTTAATTAGTTGAAGCACGTTTTATAGAATATTTTTAATAATAATTTGGTTTAAGCTTTCTTTGATTGCACACGTACGATCATTTTAAAGCGTTGCGACATTGGTAAATTCAATGTTTCCACTAAGAGAATCGAATTTTAAATAGTATATAAATTGTATTGAGTTCACTTTATATAGTCTATAAAGCTGTAGTAGCTATATAGAAATTTTATTTAATTATTAAATTTAATGAAGACCCCTTAAATGCTGCAATATTTTGATTTAACTTTGTGCACTTTAAGCAAATTAAAGCGTCTCAAAGAAAGTCACGATTTATGAATAATATAAATATATCTATTTTTATGAAATTAAAAAAATATCAGCAAAATAATAAAATAATCAAATAGTGTTATGATTTATGAATAATATAATTATATGAATTTTTTTGATATTCAATAAATATGAGAAACTTTAAATCAGAATTATTAAATATAGTTTAATAACTTAGCTAAATAATTGTTTATTTAACAATTGAGTTTAGAGTTTGCTAATTTAATTTTATTATCTTAAATATTGCATTTTTTACAATATAATTAGTTTATTTATTTGTTTCTTTGTTTAATTAGTTTTTTCTTAGTAAAAAAAGTAAATCCAGAAGTTTGGAAAGATTTTTTTATGTAGCATAATTTGGCAATAAAAAAAATTATAATTTAAAAAAAATAATACTTTTATAATAAGTATAACAATGTAAAACCAAATGACAATTATAACAAATCTAAAACTTATAATTTAAAATTTTCTTTTATAATTTAAATAATTTATTAATTTTATTTGTTTATTTACTATATTTGTTTTTATATAATTAGTAAAGTTTTTACTTTCATTTAATTCTATTTAATCTCTTTTAATGTTATTTCTTTGTATATATAAAACAATTTATAATGTAATGTAATGTATTTATTATTTATCTATTAAAATTATATAAAAATTATTCTTGAAAAATATTAAAGTTTTTCATATAATTTTAATACATTTTATAGAATTTAAATGTTTACACTAACTTACAAATTAAAATAATGATAAAATTTATTAAAATTATATGAATATTATATTAAAAAAAAATAGTTTTTATGTAAGTTTTATATAATTTTAATACATTTTATTCTTATTTTTATTTGTAACTAATAGTACAAATTTAATTTCTATTTTTTGATTTACTATTTATTTATATTTTATTATTTATTTATTAACCAGAGTCTCTTTATACCATACAGATTCTTTGTTATATTTTATTATTAATTTCGAAAGCTTATTAATTAATTTTTCATTCATTTTATTTTTCAGGAAATCCGAAAAAATTATTGAAATTCATTAACAAATTGATAAATGAAGCAAACTGTACAGTAAATACAAGTAAGTGTAATATACATTTTAAATTAAATATATCTTTAATATTTGAATTGAATACTATTCGTGACAGTATAGAATTTAGTTAGTAATCAAATGGAATTGAGTTGATTAAACCAACTTTGGGATTAATACATTTCGTAGTACTTAAAGTGGGAGTATAATTGAACACCTGACTTTGGATATTGAATATTGAATATTGGATTACGACATGGCATCTCGGTCTTGATATTCCATGCCTGACAACAGCGGAAAGCCAATTTGTTAATTGAATAGTTAAATAAATGATTGGAGATTGCAGTTCAGAAGACTTAGATACATTTAAGTGGAAGTCTAAGACTGAGCACGTGCTATAAACCGGATTAACTTTGGTTATCTACAAATAAAGTCATGTGAATTGCCGCCAGATAGCGTTTAAATTAAGTTTTAGAACTTGAAATTGATAAGGAATGTATCCAAACCTTTACTGAGTATATATTTAAATAAAAAAATAATTTAAATTCTTAGGCAGACTGTGTTGAATGACAGCTTTCTCATCTTTTCAAGAATAAATACATATGCGCACAATTTTTGACGCACGAAATGCAAATACTTGAACAATTGAAACGAAAAATCGGTTAATACATATTTATATATATACTTGTATATATTACCTATATATATTTATATATATATTTGCATATATATATGTTGCATCTGTTGATTTCTTGATCTGCTCTCAGAAATACTCAAAACAACGGCGCCCATGTGATCTTCTGCGTGTTAGGGGCTTGTTTTGGCAGCCAAACAACAAATATCATTATTAACACACATTTCATATATTTACACACATATGTATATACATATATACTATATATATATACATAGGAATACTATTTTTTACCCATGGCAACGAAAAACGTTTTGACGCCAAGGTGGTAAAAAAAAAATAAAATAAAATAAATACAATAAGTTGGCGGTGGAACTCTTTGGGGATTAATATTATTTCGTCTATGAGTCAGCTAAAAGTTCTCATATGAGAAATAATAGATTAGAATAATTCTGAACTTAACAAAAAACTCATTAAAGTAAACTGAAAGAAAAAGCTATAAATATAGACAAAGAGCATATAGAACCTTTTATACATTCTCTTTAAAAGTAAAGTAAAATATTGTACGCTTATACTCTGGATTATATATGTGTAGGTTTTATCAGCTTGAATATATTTAAATATGTTTAGAGTTCAGCTCTATTAGATTTCATACACTGAGGAAAAAGTGTCATGCCAAAAAGTTGAATAATTTATCTAGTTTTATTATATTTTTGTGCTCAATTATTGTTTATTAAAAAAAATAACATTGAATAAAAAGAAAAACAAATTTTATACAAATAAATTTGTTATAAGAAAATGCAAAATTAAGCCACAAAAAATAAAAAATAAATGCAAAAAAGTGTTGCATACTTATAGGCATTTGTAGGTTTGTGTGCTTGTAATTTCTAAATGGTTTGGGGCGTCAGTATATAAGGCCAGCGCTCTTTTCCTATATTCAAAAAAAATTTTTTTTTTTTTTTTTTTTTTTTTAATTTAATTGAGTTGCAAGGACAAATAATATTTTGCATAAAGAATTATAATTCCCATACTAAGCACAAATAAAATAGCCTCAAAACTTTAAATAAAACTTAGCAGAATATTTTTAAATGAGACAGAGTAATTTTGAATTAAGCTCACATCGTTTATAATACCATATAAAATATTTTATATTATTTTTTCTATATGTTTAGAATGAATATTTTTCTCAGTGCATCACACTATTAAGTTCTTACATTTATTTCTCTTTACGTTTTTTATAAAAAAAAACAAGTTTAACTCCCTTGATAAGCTCTTATATTTTCTCTTCGCCTTATTCATGTGCTATCCACCTCTATAAACATTTTTTGCTAATTTTATGAGTTTGTATATACGCACATTTATATGTATATAGCATATAATATATATGTAAATTTTTCCTATATTCACATTCCCTTTGATTTCTTTTTGTGATATTTTTTTCGCGTAACTTTGGCATGCTTAGATTCTGAGTGTGTTAATAATGAATTTATTAGAGCAAAGACTTGAAGAATATATGAGAATATATACTTGGATATATATTATAAAATATTCATTCACAAATTCATTTCAATGTCTCGGTCAATATTTGTCTTATCTTATACTTATATTATATAAAAGAAATATCAACATTACTTGCTAAAAACTCTATCATAAGTCAAACAGGCTGCACTTTGCTCGTGAATTCGATTCATAAATTGCGACTACGTCATAATGAATTTCCTAATCAGAATTATTCAGTAGTCATACCTTGACTAATCACAATTTTTGATAAGATAACAATAGAATAGACGCCGGACATCTGATAAATATATATAAATTAGTTTTTTTTGAAGCACGTAATTTCTAGATGGACTTAAGGTTTCAGACTGAAGTTATAGTTACATTAGATAAGAGAGTTTTGCACTTTTATTTGTTCGTCTGGCGAAATTCAAAAGTATTTCCAAATTTACAGTTTTGTCTGGCTAATATACATATATGTATATATATCTGAATTAATTTCGGCAAAATGGAACTGGCTTTATTTTTAGAAAACTGCGCATTTGCATAAATGTTTTTTATAAAACGTTTTGTTTTAGCATTGATTTTTTTTTTTGATATTGTTTTCTATAAAAATCGGAGAATGTATTGTGTATAATTTTTATTATATTTGTGTATAAGTATTATTTATTGATTGCTTTTTAATTGCTTATTAAAAAAAGAAAAAATCTCAAGAAATAGCAATTATTTTTTAGGCGGCAAAGATTCTTTTAATAAAATGTATTAAATGATTTTTAAATAAAATACAATAAAAAAAAATTGTAATAATTTTTTGAGCGCGATAAAAATTTAAAATAATAATTTTCAGCTTAAAGAGATTTTTTTAAGTCTATAAAATAAATTGTTACTGTTGGAAATTGTAAAAAAAATATTGCACAAATTTTAAATTATGGTTAAGAATTCTTTATCTCTCGCTTTCCAAGTTTTTATAAGTGAATCATTATTTTGATAAAAACAAAATTTAATAATAGAATTTAATAATTTCTGGTAAAAATCAATATTTATGTGATGATGCAACGTATTCGTGTCCCAAACAAATTACAACCCCCAAAAAAATGAAATCAGCTGGGATTTGTGATTACGCCGGGTTGGGCGATTTACACCGGGTTGGGGGTTGGATTTTGAACTCACCTCTGATGATATTTTATGCTGCACCTGTTTGCCCGTATGATTGAATTTGGCACGTTTCAGGAGATCCTGCTGACTGTAGACATCGACATCGATTTTGCTGCGTGTGGCATCCGCATCGGCGTCGTCCAAGGATGTTGCTGTTGCCTTTGTGCGCTGCACCAGGATTAGGCCATTGACTAGAGAGAACCGGGTTTGTGCTTGGGCCAAACGCAAGTTGAGATTCGCAAGCGTGGGAACACCTTTAAACATTATCACAAAACACAGTTGGCTAATGACGTATTTTCTTTTTTTTTATTTTGGCCAAAAAACTGATGACGTAGTAGTTTGCTCTGCGCTTTCTATAGACTCGTGACTATAGAAAAAAAACACCTTTCGTATTTTGTTGTTTTTGCTGTTGTATCTCGTAGTTTTTGTATCTTGTATCTCGTGGTTTTTATTTTTATTTATTTTTTATCTTTTGCCGCGTCTCTGCACATGCGTTCTCTTTGACTGCTGACAAGGTACTGACCGACTAAAATATCGTGCAAAATATATAATCGTAATCACATTCGAGACTTCTTTCAATTTTGCGTGGCAATATTTGACTTGAGAGTGAACCAAACGGAAATACGAAAGTTTTGTTGAGAGAGTTCTTGAAAATATGAGTTTGAGATTGTTGCCAATGCGGGTGCGTGGGTGTTTCTCTCTTTCTCCCTCTCCCTCTCTCTCTCTCTCTCTCTCTCTGTGTGTTAGCAACGTCAATGTTCTCGAACGGGGGGCTCGTCTAAAGCTCTTGCCACAGGGGGGTGTACAGAAGGCAGGGAAAAGTTGGCATTACTATCAGATTATTAATAAATGACTAACAGACTAAGTATGCATATTACATATTAAACTAGACAAACATAAATGTTATCTTAATAATAGTATAATAACACTAAACTCATTTTCTTTAAATATATGTGTAAAGATTTATGTATGATAGCACATGTTATATATAGATTAAAATCCCACTAGGGTGGGCCATAATTTAATGCCATTGCCTAATTAAAACTAATCACAATGTTTAGCACATAATTAACAATTGCAGCAATGGCTAAATTAATAAATTAGTAAGAGAACTTGACCATGAATTAATTGGCAATTTTCATTATTTAATTAAATTTTTCATTTGGTTTTTTTAATTTTTGGAACAATTTTATATACTTTACGTATGTTTTAACATATATAAATATATATATATATATTTCTACACATAACTCTGTAAAACCGAGTATGTGGATATATAGATACAGATCTGTAGAATATAAATTATATATTCAGAAATACCATTTAAAATTGAAAGAAGTTTTATTTTTGATTTTTACAGAATTTAGTTTGCATTTTTGATTTTTTAAATAAAAATGAAAAAATAGCTTATTTTGAATTCAATAAAAAAATAGTTTCAAATAATAATCTCTTTTTTTTTTGTTAATAAAAATAATAAACGTATTTTTGAACTTGTAAAAAAATAAATTCAAAATAGTTATTATATTTTAATTTTTATTTTAAAGGTCAGTTAAGAAAACCTGAATTGTTTTCCATATTATCGATGAAAGCTTGGCTTGCCACACAGTATATAATTAAAATTAACAACTTTTAAGAGAAATATGAAGTCTCTATAAATTTCTTAAATGACAAACTTTCTTAAATCCCTTTGGTAAGCTCCTGAATACGCCTCTGTCCAGTGACGTCACCTCAATTGTTTTTGTGGAAAATACAAAACTTTATTCAATAAATTCTTTTTAGCTTAAGCTAACAAAAAATACGCATAAATACGAATACTTCTCTCATTATTCGTTCTGCGGTATAACTTGGAACAGTGCGGACATAAGCTGTAGATAATCCTCCTCAACCAGTTGAACCTGGGACAGCTCACAGTAGCCGGACTCTGTTGAGGGCGCAAAGTATTGGACATCTAAGGGCGATTGTTCATCCTCTGCGATGGGCTCCTCGGCTGGTTGAGCAGGATATAAACGCTTTCTGCTTGGAGTTTCTGCAACATCAGATGAGGCAGCTTGAGGCGTCGAGGCGGCCATTTGGGGGGCAACATTTTGTGGACTGTGTGGCACCGCAATTGGACTTAGCAAACGTGAAATCTCAAAGTTATTCGCGTGCTGCTGCTGTTGAAGATGCTGACGCCGGACAACATTCACTCTCAACTCGTTGGCGGTGCTGCTGATGCGACGCACTACCTCCTGACTGCCTGGCCGTTGGCTAGCCACACTTGGAGCTGCATTCATAGGCTGGAACTTCATCAAGCCATGCTTGCGACGCACCCACTGGCAACGTGAGTCTCGATAGTCAACGATCACCTTGCGACGCACAAACTCATGAAAGCTGAGCAGCTCGCTGCTGATGTCCCGCCGTACAATTTGTTTCCAGCGCGGCTCCAAATCCGGCGAACGTATCACATAGATGCTCTGGGAAGCGACCAGCATCAACAGATGTTCCAGTGCCACCAGGCACAGCTGGCCATCGAGATTGGAGAGCAGCTCGCTGGAGGGACAGGCGGCCGATGAAATTGAGTTCGTTGACAAGGATTTGGTAAAATTTCGATGTCCACGTTGTCCAGTTGCATTGCCTGGTGAACTGGCATCTACATTGCCCGTCACCTCACTCTGCTCCACATTTGCCAGAGCATTAAGAGGAACCTCATGGAAGCCGTGATTTTGCTGTAAAAATTAAGAAGAATTGAGAGAGCTTAGTTTTTTTGAATTCTCTTTAATATTCAAAGTACTTCGTTGGGTATCTCCCATTGAATTCAAATTTATTCGAAATGTATTCATTAGCGACATTAACACGTTTTAGGAATTCCCTTTCGATATTTGTTTATCATTAACCATCAAATATTTGTCTTTTTTCCATACTTATTATTTACATCTTCATTGTTTACACTGTGAAACAATTTGGCAAACTTTGGAATTTAAAAAAAAAGCATATAAATTTTCTAAAAAAAATAATAATTATCCATAATTAATCTTTTTTTTTTATCCAAAATTAAATTTAAATTGGATTATAACTTTCTTTGTACACAGAATTGATTGGAGTTTAAAAAAAAGTAAAAAGAAAATTAATGCAAAAGGAAACTGTTTTAGGAAATGATTTAGAATAAAGTACAATATTTATACCCTTGCAAAAGGGTATTATAATTTTGTCTCGCAATGTGGAATGCATAGAAGGAGGCGTCTCCGAACCCATAAAGTATATATATTCTTGGTTAGGACGAAGAGCTGAGTCGATATAGCCATGACCGTCTGTCTGTCCGTCTGTTTCTATGCTTACTTTTTGGCTTTATCTTTAAAATATCTTGATGAAACTCGGCACAGATAAAGTTTGATATCGTATGTAGTTTGTATGTGAAAATCAGCCCGATCGAACCACTATATCATATAGCTGCCATAGGAATAATCGGAGTCACTTCATTTTCCTGAAAAGTGCTTGTATGAAAAACTTTTTTGTTTTTCAAGATATCAAAACTAAATGAGGCATATCGATGCATATTTACGATTTGTACAAGCTGACCAGCTTTGAATAAAATTGGACGGCTATATCACATAGATGCCTTAGGAACAATTGTATCAAAAATGTATGTAAAAGAATTAAAATTTTCTTAGAAGACAATTGCTAGGGTATATAGCCTCGGCGTGCCGAAGATAGTCGTTTCTTTCATGTTAATAATAATTTTTTCCATTGTTAGATTTAAAATTTGCACATATTTCATTAGAAACCAAAAAAATTATAAATCAATGTCACTGTGTAAATAAAATTTTAACAAAATAAGTCGCATATGTGACAGAATAAATACGTGTCCGCCAAAGTGGCTATAAGTCTACATTTTGTGAGTGACTTTAAATATTCAAGTATGCAGAAATACTATACTTGAGTAGTACAACAACTCACAGTCTAAAATAGTCTGAAAAGTGTTTCACAGTGTAATCTGTCTTATTATTAACTTCTCCATTAATTAACACATTCGACTAACTGTCATCGTTTCATTTGTTAGAGTTGTATTAAATCGTTCGGAATAAGTTTAATAGAAGAATTAACTGTAGTTCATTTGTTGCCTTTAAATCAAACGAAATAAACTTGAACTTGTTCCTTCAATATACAACCCAATCCTATTGCAATTACTTACCATATTGAGGGCTTTCACATAGATGGTGACCATGTTTAGGACCATGCCAAAGGCAAGCGTTAAATTGCCCTCATTGAGTTTGGGTGCACCGAATTGAACGTCCAGTATGGGCTGCCATTTGTGGGATTCATAGAAGCTGCTACACAGCAAATCCAACAGATCTGGAGTGAACTTTTGCAATGCCTTGACGCAGTAGATGATGATGTCTGTGAGGCTGTATTAAATATAATACAAATAATTAATTAATTAATGTTGCAAATGTAACTGTAACAGAAAAGTTAATCCACTTACTTGTTGCACGCATTGATCATTTCATCGTCTATAACAATTGTATCCGTGTTGCATAGAATTTCCAACTGGGAACGTCTGCCCGCGAGCAAACATTTCAAATTGCGTTGCTGATGGAACATGGACATGGCGTGGCACATCAAACCCTGAACTGCTTGCTGTTTAAAGGAAAATTAAATATATATTAATATAATATAATAAAATAAAAATAATCTTTGCCCTGTCGTAGGATACGAACTACAATTAAATAAAAATCTAAATAATGAACTTACCATGATGTTGAAAAGCGAAGATGAATGATCCTGCGCCCACTCCTTGTGATGCTCCGTCAGGCTGGCAATCAATGAAATGGACGCCTTGATCAATTGCATCGCCGCTGGCTCCAGGGACTGTTTGCCCAGAAGCAGCGAGTCCACTAGATACATCTCGTGTATGCCCAGGAATTGCAATGCCTCTGGGAGAAAGCATTTCTTGTGCTTATCGTAGATAATGTTGACCAGCTCAATGCCCCTGGCATAAATGGGCCACCATTGCTCCACCGTCCAGGAATCGGTTGTGGGCTTATTAAACTCCAGTTTCGATTGCAGCAGCTCACGCGGTGGCAGCAGCTTGAGCCACAGATGCTCCCCGACATCACAGTGCAGAAACTCTACGGAGCAGTTGCTCTTGGCGAACACAATCAGGACATCCAGGAGCTGAACACTGAGCACCTGCTTGTGATGCAGTGGCAGCGTATAGGAGATGCAGCGTAGCAAGCGTTGGAATAGACGAACGGATACAAAAGGCAAATCCCAGTTGCCAGGACCATCGTTGATGAATATCGTGGCCACAGCCTTGAGCAGATTGAGGCATAAGATCAAGGAATTTGAAGAGATGGCCGCTTCGGCTGGCGTCATCAGTTCCAATTGATCCAAATTAACAGATTTCTCCATATTCTGCAGTTCGGTGCAAATAATGCTGACCACCGAGTTGAGGAAGCGCAACGCAATCGATGAATCTCGAATTAATAAATTTGTATACAAATGTGCGCATTTGGTTATAATGGCCAGGCAGGCTTCCTTGGCTCGCACATGCAGATCCTCGTAGCAGGAACAGATGCGACTCATTAGCTGCAGCAGCTGTTCCATCAGCTGTTGCTCCTCCTCGCCGCTGCTGGTATACGCATGCTTAAAGCGCAACAATATAAATATATACAGCTCGGCCAGCATAATGAATGGACGCATGTCCTCTAAATAGTTTGCTCGATCCACCAGCACGGTCAGGCACTTCTCAGCGAGCAGCTTAAACTGTGCATCGGGTATGGTGATAAACTGCGGCTGCTTCTTGAGCAGTATGACCATCAAATCCTTGAAAGATTGCAGGCAACAAATCCAATCGGGCAGCTCATCGCTGGCATTTTGCAGCGCCGGCTCTTTGGGCATATCAAAGACATAATTCAGCCACTGCTCAAAGCATTCACGCTCAAAGAACTTTGTCATCACCTGATGCAGTTGATCATTCTTAGCATTGCCCAGCGTAGTATAAATCTCAATCGAAACAATATTAATCAACTGGGTGTAAACGCGCACTTGCGGCTTTGGCTGTGTTGTGGGTGAACTTAAAAAGAGCGGACTGCATAGCTTTGTCCAGAAACGCGGTTGCTTTAACAGCTCATCCACCAGCATTTGCAAATTGTGTTTCCACAATGAATGAATAATGTTCATTATTTTGCAGGGCAGCGTCTGTTGTATGGTCAACGGTTCGGCCTCGAGTGCATCGAGAAATTCCTTCATATAGGTGACAATACTATCCCCAATATTTGGTGCACACTCTTTGCCAAAATAGGAACGCTTATCCTGCGCATAGTTCACCTTGAAGAAGGCCTCAGTGACGCCCGGCTGCTTGGCTATACAAGCATCGACCAGCTCCAGTATCGCAATCTTAATCGAATCGCTTTCCAGCTCATCGGGCAGCTTCTGCATAAATGTCAGCCGTATCTGATTGGCCTCCATATCCAGGCAGGCCAGCAAGGACATATCAAACTCCAATGCAATGCGCTTCAGCAGTCGGCAGGACACTATGGGCAGCCAGCGATCGAATATATTGCTCATATAACTGCATACAGTCGGTATGATCCTCAGTGTATCTCTCTGCTTGGGCTGTGTATAAATCAGTGCCTCCAGAGGCGACAGTGTGTCACTCGAATAGACATGACTCTTCAGGCACAGCACCTGCATCAGTATACGCATGGACAGACGGACGAGCATCATTATGCCATGCGGCTGCTGTTGCATCCAGTTTGTCTCCAGTTCCATAGTATACTGCACAAAAGCATTTCCCACACTGATAAATCTGCAGATAATGCGGGAAGTTTATTATTTATTTCAATTTTATATATATATTCAACATACCTTAATAAAATCAGGCCATTGTCCAGATTCAGCAGCGAATAGACGCAGACATTGAGCAGCAATTGCCGCTGTTCACACTGGATGTCGCTCCTGCTGCCGATAATATCAAATAGATCACAAATGAAGCTTAATACCTCAAAGTATATCTTATTCTTATCCAACTGCGATCTGAAATGCCAGGTGTGCAAATGGGGAAATACGTCGCGCAGCAGAAAGATGAGACCCGGAATTTCCACTTGCAGATAGCGTTTGCGCTTCAGTTTTGTGTAGGTGCGCAAAAAGCCAAGATAGGCCAATAGAAAGTCATAACGCTCCTGTTTCTTTTCCACATTGTCTGTAACGGAGCCCAGGAAGCGAGACTCAAAGCAGACGGCGCTGGCATAGAGCTTGTAGTCCAGCAGAGACTCGTTGCTAATGGTGGGCAATATGTCCAGATTGCTGACACGCGTAAAGATCTCCTCATCCACCAGCGGCAGCAGCGCTGTGCACACATTGAGGCAAATGGACAGCAAACGAACTGGCGGACACTGTACACTCTTGAATTTGCTCAACAGATCAATACACATTTCCGTCGGATGCACCATCTCTGCACTGATGCCGGCAATCGTCTTGGTACGCTCCACAGCCACAACCAAGTACTTTAAACCAGCCTCCACTCTCAGTATACGCTCATTTGTGTCAAAGTCACCGTGCAACTGCGCCTTCTCACGCAGCAGGCAATTAATTTCGTGATGCAGCGCATTGAAAAAATTGACATTGCAACGAAAATGCATATGAAAGCCGGTGGCATGCTGCACGGCTGTGCAGCTTGTGCCGGCCGGAAGGATGTAGTCGATACAAGGAAATGGCTGTACACTGTGGCTCAGCTCGAACTCATCTGAGCCCAACTCGATTAGCTTAAGCTCACGATCGTCATACAAGAGCGCTAGCATAGGCAAGGATTCCAGTTGATTTTTGATCTGTTAAAAAATAGGAAAACTTACAATGACTTTGCACATTTGCAAGATATTTGTGTTAACCTACATAATTGCCTTGGCCCGCCTTGGTAAGCGCCTGAGCCAGATTGGCCAAGTTGGTGAATTGCAGTGGAAAGTTCTCCAGCAGCGTATTGTAGAGTGAGCGTACGCCATCATCTGAAAATATAAAGATATAATTAAAATAAAAATATATAATTCGAATTTTAATATTAATAATGCAATTATAAAAATCATTAAAATGAATTTGAATTTTAATTGAGTGGAAATCTTTGAATATTTCGATAAATGTGAACAACAAACCTTCGCGATTGCAAAAATCCTTGGCTAGCTGGGGCCAAGAGAGCAGCTCACAAAGCAGCTCATAGATGCCCTCGTGTCGGGCACAGCTGCCGTCGCCATCAAAGAGATCGCACAAGTAACAAAGTTGATTGTAAATGGTTTTCCGGACAATGCGCGACAAGAGGCTGTCATCGGCAAACATCGAATGCGTGGCAATAGCGTGAAGCTGGACAAAGCACTTGAGCTCTAGGGCGCGTTTGCCCAGACGACGGCAACGCAACAAACTGGAGGCATCATCGGCATCGTTGGTGCCACGCAGACGCAGCAGCATCCATACAAGCAGCAGCGGGCCATGCTCTGGCCTGTGATGCATGCTGGACACTTCTATGTGCAGATCTTCAATGAGCTGTTCTATCAGCTTGGCAGTATCTGGTTGATCTGTCTGCTCAAAGTCCAGGCATTTTAATAGCAGGACAAGCTCCGAATAGCTTAGATTTCTAATCAACTCCTGATGGTACACATTGTCCTCGTCTAAATAGTTTTGTATGCGTCCAAATGAATGCTGTTTAATGGTCGCAAAGATTTGTTTAATCTGCGACAGGCTCATGGGCATATGCTCGCTAAGCAGCAGCAAAATATGCAGCACCTCGTTGATTTCACGTGCATTGCGCTCGGACCAGCTGGTTAGTCTCTCTGTGGAGTGAAAGCATTCTCCCGCCAACAGCTTGCGCGGCGGCAGCTCATTGATTAAGCTGTCCAATTGATTCAGGTAGGAATCAACAAGACGTGGCAGTGTCAATTTGTCCACTACTTCTCTGTACTCGTTATGGTAGGGATGATTGGGTACATTGTAGAACACCAGCATATTCTTCACAATCTTCAGCACAATCATGCGCTCCAGCGAGTAATAGTGCCTGATATCCTCCAGCAGCTTGGACATGTTGGTCTCCGTTGAGATGAGCTGTGTGAGCAGACTGGAAGAGCCGCGATACTCTTTGGTCAGATAGTAGCATAATATCTCCCAGCATTGCGCCGATTCCAGATTAAGCAGCTCCTGTAATCGCTCCGTAAATGGCAGCAGCTTCTCTTGTTTCTTCTCACTGAGCAGCGTGGACAGCTGCACACTTGAGGCGCTTTTTGGCTTGAATTGCAGCACGCCGGCTTGCAGCTCGGAGCGCACATTCAGCAGCTCCTCGCGAACTGTGGCCTGAGGCGTCTCATAGTGTATGCCAGACACCATTTGCCACAGCCGCTTCCAATCGTAGCTGAAAGAGCAAAAAATAGACAACTTCCCATTGAACACTTCGATGTGCTACACTTACATGACGCACTTTTCGATAACAGACATTTTGGGCAACTTAACAACTACACAACAGTTTTCTTGGTTGGCTTTTGGTTAATTTAAATTGTTTAATAAATGGCTAAATACAATGTTTAACAAAATTATTACAAACAAAACAAAACAGCACGCGCAATTTGGCTGCATCTGATGCTGCCAACTCGTTGAAATTGACCGGCAAACGGCAACGCTTGCACTAATGTGATCAGCTGATAAATACCAGCGTTGCCAGACTTTAGCTTGAGATTTAAAATGCGTACAAAATTTCGAATATTTACTTACGTTGTGAAAATAATCGCTCAATTGTTTATGAAGTAAGTTCTGTCAAACTTATTTAATATTTAATAATTTTATGACAAATATTAAACAGCTTCCCCACATATTTTACCATGGATGACCCTACGCTCAACAGTGAAAACGCAAGACCAAGTCCAAGTCCCAGCCCAAGTCCCAATCCAAGTGCTAGTCCAAGTGCTAGCCCAAGTCCTAGCACAAGTCCTAGCTCAAGAACTAACCCAAATCAGAAACCATAAAATAAACAAAAATTTTTAATGCTACTAAATCAAAGTTTTAAAACAATAAAATAAAAATAAAAAAGCCTGCCAAATATTAACTATTTATAATTTTTAAATATATGTATAAACGGTTTAAAAATCAATTTTAAAATCTCGTCAATATGATTCGTATTAATTTAAATATATATGTACATACTTTTTGTTGCAATACATAAAGTTACAATTGCATAAAGTATAATTTTTCAATACTTCAGAGTTTATGGCCTAATTAAATCGTGTAACATTTTCTTTTTTTGTATTTTTTTTTAAATATATTCACAGTTTTAATAATAATCAGCTAAATTGAAACCTTAGCTACAAATTATCACCTAGCAAATAGATGAAATTGTATAACTATGTAAATATGTATATAATTTGTTGAAATAAATATTCACTGTAGTATAAGTTATTAAAAATAGTAACAGTAGGCTATAATAAAATTTAAAAAAAAAAAAAAAAAAATTAGCTACAAATCTAATATGTTTTAGTAATTTTTATTATTTATACATATATATCTTGTTTATTTTTTTTTTTAATTAGCCTGTTCTAATATTTATACAAGTTTTATTTATAAATAATTTGGTATGTCTTTTAAGCAAAAGTTTCAATTATGATTAAGAAATTTCATCTTTTAGATACAAGGGTGGCTGTAGTAGACCTTACTATACAATATATGTAAATATATGTAAATATTGTGAATAGTGCGCAGATGCTAAACGCCTCACCTCCCAATTCACAGGTCGACCCAGGTTCGTTCTAGATACTTTAATACTATGGACTAGCCGGCACATTGCAGTAAGCAGTAAGCAGCCAGCTGCCCGGCAGATCTGAGAGAAAGTCCGAGAAATAGAGAAACAGAGAGAGAGAGAGAGAGAGTTTGGATACAGGAGTTATGAGAGCGTTGGCGCAGGCGAATCTCTCGCTTTGCCTGGAAGCTGCAGCCCGTAAAATGTCCTCGTTAGTAAAAGAAAACTATTGACAGCAGGCAGGTCTAAGTTGAGGCTGAGAAATTGACAAATAATTAAATCAGTGTCTGATTAATTAAATGGCACAAATTATAGTTAATGGTGCAAATACAGCAATTAATAGTAGTCCCGAGGATAATGAACGTAAGTTTCAATAATAAATTAATTATTATATTAACATATATGATATATATAAATGATAGACTTACATTTGTGCATATTTAATCATAGTGTAGTCGGCTTTGATTTTAGTTAAACTTGTGAAAATGTGTATCTGCTTGATGCTGTAGCTATCATTGTGCGTCAGCAGCAGCAGCAACAGCAGCAGCGGCAGCGCTAGCATCCTTGCAGCTGCGGGCGTTAACTAGGATATGGCCTGGTGGTGGGTGGTAAGCCAAAAGACAAGAGGAGAAAGTTTCGAGAGTAGAGAGCGAGAGTGAGAGATAGAGAGCCGGTTTGTCAAAAGACCTGAGCGCACTTCGATTTGTCGACTGTTTAAGGATGCAACAAGTTTTCACTGCCTAGAAAGCGCCACAGAGTCTAAATAGAGAAACATTTCTGTATTAAGATAAACAAAGTTACACACAAAAGTGAAAATATGTTTCAACACGCCGAAGCTTATTTAACATTAATATTTTTTAAATTTATATGTTTCTATTCAAATGTATTTTTATTTATTATTTTGTTAAGTATTTAAAGATCTGAGTGAGTTTCCACTGAGTTCAGTTAGCAAAGTTTCCAATTCCTGCAAATAGAGAGAACTTATTAATATATAAAATTAATATTATTATTAAAAAAAAGTACCCTATCAACGGCATAAATCGAAGCAATACATTACTTCAATTATATCCTTGGCTATTATATTCAAAAGTACTGCGGTAGACAAAGTTACTTTAGTTTGCATAACATAGATCTCAATAGGAAGTGAACGTTGGGTTGTGTTTTGTGTACGCAAATTGGAAACAATGTCAAATAATAACTTTTCTGATATCTGCCGACAACTACTTAAATCTAGTTTCTGAAGTTTTGGGCATGCCAGTATTAGTTGAAGCACGGCATCGTCGGAGATTCCTTTGAAATTTTCAAGTGTAATCTGCTGCAGCTCTTGCAGTTTACCAAGTGCTTCTAAATCACGATCCCCGATTATATTGCTGCAGCGTATAATGAGCGTTTGCAATGCGCTTAGCTGAGCAATCATTGAAATTATATCAGAATTCAGGCAATTCCCACTGCAGACCTCCAAGTGAAGCAGTTGCTCCGACTTGCAATCGACCAGCATCTCAAAGAGTTCGGTACGCACAAGACTCTCACAATTGATGAACAAATGTATTTTGTTGAGTTTTGGTAGCTTTGCAATGTGCTCGTACTGAAGGTCGTCGGATCTGGGACTAATAGTAATAGCTTCCAGGGAATCACAACAGTTGTCGCTTACAAGACGCTTCAAGTCGTTGGTTTCTATGTTGTCTCCGAAGTCCAGCTCCTTAAGCTTTGGTAATGCCTTGCAAATGTCTGGCAATAAGTTGGATTGCACACGGAAGCACAAATAAAGTTTCAGCACCTCAATTGAATCTGGCAGTTGATTCATATTCAATCCAGTCAAATTGTCATTATTACTGAGAATGAGTTTCTTAAGGTGCTTCAAATGTATCAGCTCCAGTATACAGTCATCGGTGAGCTCACAATGACTTAAATCCAGAATCTCAAGTTGATTCAGGTTCGAAAAGATCTTACTCATGTATCCACCATTCAACAACGTGAAATGGATATTAAGTAACTTTAAGTTTATACAATAAGTTCCAATTAGTTCCAAAATCTGTAGATTGACTTTGCGAAATATATTATAAGCCTTATTTACATTACAGCCACACAATTCGAAGAATGTGATTATATTCTTTAAAGGCATTCCAACAAAAATTTCCAAGTTCAAGTCTTTGTCCAGCGATGGTGACAATTCTTGATAAAAATAATAAAATCGGCTGCAACTTAAAGCAAAGTTAATACGATCGGGCAGCGGCAATTTGCGAATTATAATCTCTACGCAATCATCATTCAGCATCATGATGGCAGGAGACGCATCCTGGGAATTGAGAATATTTCCCATAATTGTAATTGTTCTATATTTTAAGTTGCGACTAGGGATGTGCGATAGGTATATTTTCAGTTGGTAGATCACAATTGACTTATCGTGTATCGATATATCGGTTGCGTCTTCACATTCGATCAGTTGGGATATTCCGTCAATCAATTTTGAATCTTTAAAAGTACAAAGAAGAATTCTAAAATTAATTTGAACAAGAAATAATCGGATATATTCTGCATGTCGAAGCTATATACCTTTAGTGCCAACTATCGATTATACTACGAATAATTGTTGTTATTAGGGTATTTTGTTGGTATTCAGATTTGAATGTTTTTTACGAATTAAAGAATTAAATATAAAATGTAACTCTGAATAGTTGCGTTTCTTTTGCCAGCCTATCCAATCAGTGATGATGACTTGGACGATCTCGACGATGATTGCTTGCTGGAGGAGGCGGAGATGCCGGGCGGCGTCAACAGCATTGGACGTGGTCCTTACGAGCGTGCCTGGACAACGGAGGCAACACGCGCACTTATACACATACGCGGACCCATGGAGGGCAGCTTCACGGAGGGCAGACAGAAGCGTACGGCGTTATGGCTGCACTGCACCCGCCAGTTGCAGCGTCTAGGCTTTCGCTACAGCGCCGCCAAGGTGCAGAAAAAGTGGCACAACATACTCATCACCTACAATAAGAATCTAAACAAGAAGTATGTTTCCGGCTATGTGCATTGGGAGTTCTTCGAGGAGATGTTTAAGTACTTGCAAGGCAAGAAGGCAGACTTTGATATGCAGCTGCAACCGGCGACAACTCAGCCTCAGCCTCAGCCACAGCAGCAGCAGACGCAACAGCAGCAGCAGCAGCCACAACAGCAGCAGCCACAGCAGCAACAGATGCAGTTGCAGCCACAACAGGATGTGGGGCAATACCAGAAGAAGCCGGCAACGCCACAGCAGCAGGCGCAGGCACAGGCACCTCAAGGACAACAGGAAGGACAGCCGTATATAACGCCCGTGGATCAGGTGCTGCTGCAGCCACAGGTGCAGCTGGACAGCAAATCCAACGATGAGTTTGACGAGGACAGTAACAGTTTGTCGGAGGTGCGTCAGCCCAAGCTGGAATACGATGCGGATCAGACGGGCAGCACGACACAGGAGCACAACGATAGCAACCAAATGGCCATGGCCTCAAATGGCAAACTCTATGAACAGCCCCAAACGGATGATGTCTGGTGGAAGGATTACTTTGAGCGCAAGCTGGATGTGGAGCGTGAGAAGATGGAGCTACAGCGCAGCCTGCAGCGTGAACAGTTGCAAATCCAGAAGATGTCCCTGGTGCAGCAGGAGCGCATCGAGCGCATGAAAATCGATGCCATCAATAGCCTAACGGCCACATTACAGAAACTGGTCGAGGCCAAGTGCCGACGCGCCTAGCCCAGAAACAGAAACAGAAACTGCAACTGAAACTGAAACTGAAACTAACAGCAAAGCATCTATTCTGTATCCTTAATTAGATTCAATGCATATCCTGTGTATTTGATGTTTAGTCTGTATCTTTGTAAATACTATTTGGGAAACTACTTTCTTGAAAAGCTATAAAGTTTGGTAGTACAAACATTTAAAACTACAAATCTGAAATCTGAAATAAAAAAAAAGTGAAATTATTTTTCCAAAAATGTTAGGCAATATTTGAATTTTAGAAATAAATAAAACTTATTTAAAATTCAATTCAAACAATGGAACTTTCCTTATAGAAAGAGCTTCAGTTTGGAATATTAAATTCAATCGATTTGAATATTTGGATTATGATTTGACCTCAGGATTGATTTGTTATTAAAATTTGAAAATACATTTCTGACTTTTCTGATGTCTGATTTGAGAATATCATTTCAATCATGGTTTGTCTTCTAGAAATGATGTTTAAATTTTTGAAAATCAATTATACAAACCTTCCTACTCAAAGTGCAATATTTTTTAAAAATTGGTTAGACTTTTGTTTTGATGCGAATTATATTTTTAAATATGGTTTGCCCTTAAAATGATTTTGCATTTAAATTTTCGAACATATATTCTTTTTCGCATTTCCTTCAGTTTATTTTTTTAATTTTTCTAAGTCTTTTAGCTAGTCCAAATCCCTACAATATCATCATCCAAGTGTGATTTTTTGCAATTTATTTTCAAACATGTTACAATTATTCAATGCATCCTCTAGAGCTGCCAGTTGATCTCGAATAGAGTAGCAATGGAACTGTGGCTTGCTTGGGGCTTCTGCAGGCCGTAGCTGAGTCGCCACAGATCCGTTGAGAAGACCAAACATTCACCGGGATTTAAGCGCAGACTGAGATTGGGACAGATGCCCTCATGACAGGGCTGCTTGGGACGTAGACGAAACTCGAAGTGACCACTGAGCTGCTGCACAAATATGAGTCCCCGCACATAGATATCCGCCTGGGGACGACGCACATTGTGTGCCATCAGGAGCCAGCTGGAGTAGTAGGGCTCCAGGTGCGTGGGATAGAAGTAGGGTCGTCCAGCATAGAGTCGCGATGCCTTCACAGCACTCGACTCGCAGTTGCGAAAGTGCAGATGCCAGCTTGCCGCTGGCGAGGATTGTAGGACACGAATCTTTTGAAGAGCTGCATCTAGGTTGAACAGATGCCGCAACAATAGATTGCTGGACACATCGCAAGGTTCGCTGGAGAGCAGCTCGGGCACCTTATCCAGAATGCGTAGGAGCAGGCTTTCTATATTCAATTCCTGCCCACAATCAGTCACAATTAGAGGCAAGCCACGTTCCAAGTACTCCGATTCCAGCATTGAGTATGTGACATTTGTGAGAGTTGCGATATTTTCTGCAGGTGAATGGGATAGAAGTACAAACATTTAAAAATTTATAAAAATGAATAAATAATCATTCAAATGAGGTGTTAAATGATATAGTATAAAATAATTTTTATTTTTGATTTTTAAAATAAAAGTTGGCGCATAACTTTTAGGTTTAATTTTTAAAGTCAGTTGCAATGCTTGGTCATTGTTCTACTTACCCAGCGATTCACAAAGCGCACAATTTTCCCACAGAGTCTCGTGCCTGTCCAGCTTCTTGAGATTCATGCGCTGCTCTTCCATATGTCCATCAGTTCGTTCAATTAGACACTTGGCATTGTAATAAGGTGTCCAGTTCCAGTAGGGCAACAACTGGATAAGCAACAGACGCCCCACAGCACTGGCCGTCCAAGCGCAAGTGTCGCAGTAACTCCACAACAGATAAAACAGGATGGTGGGCACGAGGAGCCACTGCGTCCAGTGTCGAAGTCTTATAAAACGATTGTGCCAGACTAGAGGCTGGCAGATAGAACGCATTTCCAGCTCATTAAACTGCTGCTTTCTGCATTCTGCCAAAAACTGTTCCAATTCACGCTCAACGGACTCCATGTCTATGCACGTCCTGGTGGGAAGCCTGCCAGGAAACGAATGAATCGACTGAAGAGAAGCACAGCCAAAGGCCTTACAATGCCCTCGACTGAATAACACATTCATCCGATAAGCAATTTCAATGTGAAAATCTAATTTTCTATTTCACTGCGCGCCCAGAAGTGCTCGGCAGCGATAAGACGAGTTTCCATTAAGGAGGGGGAGTTGAACCATACCAAATTACTAGAAATTTAAAAAGGATAATACATATATATAAACAGTGACTAGGACTTTCGGATGTATATATTTCCTAAAAGCACATGAAGAACTGAATGAGTTTCCAACCAATTAATATCACAATTATCAATAATATTTTAACTCCTGCAAATAAAGGGAAAATCATTAATAAAATATACAATTAATATTATTTTAACAAACGTACCTTAATTATATCCTTAGCTGTTATATTCAAATGTTCTGCCGTAGACAAAGTTACTTTAGTTTGAAAACCACATTGATCTCAATGGAAAGCGGAACAATATCAAATAGTAAGTTTAGTTGCATCAGTTGATTCCCTTGTCATCTTCAAGATCAATCTCCTGCAGCTCTTGTAACTTGTTAATCACTATCCCCGATTAAATTAATATTGGCTATAATAAGAGCTCGTATTTCCCTTACCTGAGCAATCATTGACATCATCAAAGAATTTATACAATTGTTATTAAAGCTATTGATCTCAAAGTGCGACTTGTGATCCACTATCATCTCAAACAGATACGTAAATGATTCAGATTTGCAATACAAAACTATATTCTTGAGATTCGATTCGACTCTAAAAATTATAGTCTGAAGGGAATCACAGCAGTTCTCGCTTACAAAACGCTTCAAGTCCTTGGTTTCTACATTCATATTTGTGATATCCAACTCTTTAAGTCTTGGCAGTGCCTTGAGTATGTTTGGTAATAAATTCGACTTCAGTTGGAAGCAGTTTAAAAGTTTAGGACCTCAATTTAATCTGGCAATCGTTTCATATTCAATCCAGTCAACGCATTACAACTTAGTTTGAGTTTCCTAAGCTGCTTCAAATGTTTCAACTTTAGATCGCAAACAGTTAAATCCAGATCCTCAAGCTGATTCAAGTTTAGAAACATTTTGCTCATGCGTCTTTGCAACGGATTCCGCCATACAATAATACAATAATTTGTTTACAATTCAATCAATATATTTATTCATAAAATCAATAAAACTAATAGTTGTTATCATATTAGCAAAGTTTCAAGCTCCTGCAAATAGATCATTAAAATATATGTGAATGTGCAATTAACATTATTGAAGAAAATGTACTTTAAGAGGGACATCCATTGAAGTATTAATATCCCCTTATTTTAATTATATCCTTGGCTGTTTTTTCCAAATGGTCTGCCGTAGAGCAAGTTACATTGGTTTCGTACAGACCGATCTCAATGGGAAGCGGTCGTTGGGTTGTGTTTTGAGTACGAAAATGGCGAACAATGTCATTAAGTAATTTATCTGATATTTTCTTGGCAAAACTTATGTTCAGTTTTTGAAGTTTGGGACAAGAAAGTATCAACCGAAGCACGGCATCGTTACTGATTTGCAGATCGCAGTAGTTAAAATCAATCTCTCGCAGCTCCTGTAACTTACCAAGCTCATCTAAATTCCGATCCCCGATATTTTCACAGCAGCGTATAATGAGCGTTTGCAGTGCGCTCAGCTGAGCAATCATTGAAATGAAATCATTATTCTCAAAGTTGATCTCAAAGTGAATCAGTTGCTGCTTTTTGTGTTTTATCAGCATCTGAAGCAGTTCGGAGCGCACCAGATGACGATGGTCGCGGTCCATATCTATATACTTAAGATTTGGTAGCTTTGCAAGATGCTCGTACTCAAGGTCGTCGTTATAGGCGACAAAGGTAATAGCCTCTAGAGAGTCACAGCAGTTTTCGCTGACAAATCGCCTAAAATCGTCGCTTCTTAAACGCACCTCATAGATGTCCAAATCCTTGAGTTTTGGAAGTGCCTTGCAAATGTCTGGTAATAAGTACAACTGCAAGCGGTGGCAATCCCTAAGGTTCAGTACCTCAATTGAATCTGGCAATCGTGTCATATTCAATCCAGTCAACTTGTAATTAGAATTGAGACTGAGTTTCTTAAGCTGCTTCAAATGTGTCAGCTCCAGTATACAGTCATCGGTGAGACCGCAACCACTAAAACTCAGATCCTCAAGCTGATTCAGGTGCGGAAAGATCTTATTGATGTGTTTGTGGTCATCGCACGACAGTTTCTTTAAGTTAATACAATAAAGGCCAATAAGTTCATAAAACTCGGCATTCCATTTGCCATATATTTTATAGATCTCCTTAACATTACAGCCGCACAACTTGAAAAATGTGATTATTGTATTCAAAGGCACTTCATCAAAAAGTTTATCCAAGGTCAAGCGTTTGTCCAGCGATGGTGACAATTGTTGATAAAAATAATAAAATCGACTGCAACTCAAAGCAAAATTAAAGCGATCGGGCAATGGCAATTGGCGTATTATAATCTCGAGGCAATCATCATTTAGCATCATGATAGCTGGAAGCGGATCTTGAGGATTCAGAACGTTTTCCATTGATGTAGTTGTAATGTACTTGATTTTCACAATTATTGTGGGCGTTGTAAGAGCGGCTAGAGATGTACGATAGCTATGTTTCTTTTTAGTAGATCACAATTGACCAGTCGTCTATCGATATATCGGTTAAATCAGTCTTAAATATATTCTTAATTGGGGTATTCTGCCAATGAATTTTTAATCTTTTTAGTGTGCGATTGGAATGCTTAAAATCATGATGGTGGAGAATAATGTTCTTTATTTATTTATTTTTTTTTTATTATTTTTTAGTCATTTTTTATTAAATACAATAAAAAATATGTTGGTGAAATAAGTATTTTGACAAGGTCATTTATAGCATCAAAATAAGGACTTTTAAATTAGTAAAATATAGAGTACCGTAAACAAGAATAGCACCAAGGAAGTTGGCAAGCTTAATCTTAGAAAAAATATACATATGAAGAAATAATATCCTTTTTGAGTCTCTCTCAATTGTTACCAAGTACCTAAAGAGCGGCTTGAGATGTGCGATATCTACTCAAGTTCTCCCTTTGTAGATATCGCTTATCGATATATCGGTTAAGTCCGTTTTAAATATATCATCAATGTAGTGGCAATTACAAATTCTTACAATTGTTATAATGCTAACGCATTAATTAATTAATAAATTTTGATCATGATTTTTCAAAGGCCGGCATCAAACGGATCTATAATAATAGAATAAATCTATTTCCCTTTTTTTTTTTTTTTTAATACTCAGAAACCATATTCGTATAGATGTTACATATATTCATATCTATGTTAGGTATATACGTACATAAATTTACAGATGATTATTTATAATTTTATCTTTTTAAAAACACAAAGTTCTTTTCTTTAAAAGCAGTTAATAATTTTGACTAATACGATCATTCGTGCATGATTTGATTTTTCTCAATTTTCATTGCTTGTGGGACGAAGACGTTGGGGTTTGCAGCTGGAAAAGTATTCCCTAAAGTCTTCGCACTCCTGCGAATCGTTTTGAATAGAGTCCGGGCAGTTCTTAAAGATTCTCCTGACAACACAGCCCATCAAGAAGGTGGGCCTATGTGGGCAAACAGGTAAGCCAGGTGGTGGAGAGGGGCGTGGACGATTGCCCATGTTATCCTTGAAGCTATCAATCTTATTAGCACAATTAGTGAAAGCTTCGGTGGCCAAGGTCTGCAACTCAGCACTATCTTTAAAGACAAGCTTTAGATAATCCTCCAGCTTCTTATTGTCCAAGCTGTTGTCCACATAGAAGCCCGTCTCATTGAAGATGCAGGATATAAAGCACTGAAATGGAATATTTATGGAAGTGCAGTTTATAATTACTTAAGTCACTTACGGGTGGCAATTGATGATGATGATGATGGTGATGATGATGACGCCTGCTCTCCGTGCTCTGCTCATCAGCCATGGGCATGGGCATAGGCGTTGCTGGCGTTACATTATATTGCTGACACTTCTCCTTCAATGCTGGCGTCACAAAATCAGGTATAGGACAACAGGTTTTGGGTTCCACAAACTTGGGTCGCTTGCTACAGTCCACATCGGCGGCACTGGCCAAACTCTGTGTTTCGTGATTAATTGAAATTAATTAATTAAACTTGACTTTAGCGTGTATAGAAATCATTTTACCAAACAGAGCCCAATGATCAGCAATAATTGTCGAGATTTCGATAGCATTTTTGAAAGCGTTTCAACCCGGTTCCAATAGAACTATGACTGAGGCTTCCCACAGATGAGTTGCCATTTTATAGGT